>CM068369.1:68944958-69383998 GCA_034769895.1 Magicicada septendecula | reverse complement strand
ATTTCCAGAGGGAGAATATGTTGAACTCAATATGAAAGATCTAAATAAGTACAAACCACTTTGAAAAAGATGCCGAAGCTTGAATAAAGAACACAGGAACAATATTGATGCCATAATCCTTCTTTCTCTTCATCCCAAATAATACCGTACTGCAAGGCTGTTAAGTATCAGTTAAATTATTTCAACTTCCAAAAAATAAACGCACTTTGACCATTTCTCAATGTATGTTGAATACCACTAAATCATTTTTATTCTCTTACAAGGATTGATCCATAAAATTATATCACTGAAAATTTGTTAACTATAGAACTAACCTCATACAGTCCCTGGCCAAATTATTAGGCCACCCATTGAAAAAATTAAAATTTACAGTTTTGTCACTGATATTGTGTTTTCAGTGTATTTTAATGTGAACAATCAATGTTAATTTTAATATTTCATGTTATTAGACAAAATATTTATGCCTATCATTAATGTTGGCAACACTGTAAGCTTGTTATATTGTGTTTAGGTATTACACAACAATGCAGTCAGCTGTGTGGTTCAATGAATCTATTCTGAAGTTGTTTTAATTGCCAGTTTATGCATTCAGTTGTTATTTTCTTGGTGTTGTATTGTTATTATTTTGTTTTATATTGTTATTTTATTTTATTTAACGTGTTAATTACTTTTAAAGTTTAAGTCTGTTTAATTTTTTTTTCAGATTAACATTGTAACCTCAAATATTGGAAAATTCTGCCATGGGCAAAGTAAAAGATATCAGTGACGACCAAAAAGCTGTTGTAAAACATTTGTTTTACAAACAATTACCGTTACATATATTTTAATAATTAATTACAGAAAAAATTACAGTAGTTTTAAAATTATTTTAATATTTTGTTATCCCTCCTTTAGCTTTGATCCCAATCTTCAGAAGTGAATGTTCTGTACTTTCTAGCCCATAGTAGTCTTTTCCGTTTCATTGCTGTAGTCAGCTTGGGCTTCTTGACAGGTCGTCGACTTTTGAATCCCAGCGCATACAGACTTCGGCGAACAGTTCTTTCAGATACTGCTACTCCAGAATCTTGCACCTCTTGTGTGATGGTTGCATTTGTGGCAGCCCTACTTCCTTTAATTATTTTCCTTTCAGTTCTAGGAGAAATAATTTTTTTACGGCCACATGCTCCCTTCCTCTTACTACGAAGTGAAACATTGTTCGCTATATTTTCCTTTATTCTTCTCACTGATTGTCTAGAAATGTTGCACTTCCTAGCAATTTCACTGATATTACACTTTTCTACTTCAAGTAAATGTTTTACAACAGCTTTTTGATCGTCACTGATATCTTTTACTTTGCCCATGGCAGAATTTCCCAATATTTGAGGTTACAATGTTAATCTGACAAAAAAAATTAAACAGACTTAAACTTTAAAAGAATTAACACTTTAAATAAAATAAAATAACAATATAAAACAAAATAATAACAATACAACACCAAGAAAATAACAACTGAATGCATAAACTGGCAATTAAAACAACTTCAGAACAGATTCATTGAACCACACAGCTGACTGCATTGTTGTGTAATACCTAAACACAATATAACAAGCTTACAGTGTTGCCAACATTAATGAGAGGCATAAATATTTTGTCTAATAACATGAAATATTAAAATTAACATTGATTGTTCACATTAAAATACACTGAAAACATACATAAAAAATACACTGTCACTATTAGTGACAAAACTGTAAATTTTAATTTTTTCAATGGGTGGCCTAATAATTTGGCCAGGGACTGTATTTATGTACGACTTATAAACATCTTGTATGACACTTAAACAAAACAATTACCACTACACATTATCCTACATAAGGAAAAAAACATTGTAAGGTTGTGTATTTTTAATGTTGTAACTGCATCTGAACCTTTTAACGTGACCCAAACAACTCACAACCATCGATCGAAATATTTGTTGATTGGCGTCAGAGAAAGCCAAGCTGTTTATATGTATTCGAAATCGATTGGTTAACCCTTGAGTTAGAGCTCTATAATATATCTTTTATAGATCCTTACTTGAGTAGAGTCTTATAAAGAATTATCCGGTGCAGAATTATATATGAGCAAATTAATTACCACTTGTGTCTATAAAATATTAACTTCCAATTAATAATAAATTTATACTGTGTGTGTTAAATTGTGTCTTATTTCTATTAGCAAAGTGTATCTTTAAAAATATAATGTATAGTGAAGGTTTCCAATGCGACGTCTAGCGCTCAAGTAGCGAATCCTGCAACCGCTATCTCGATTGACACGAAATTGAGAAAAGGCGGGACGGATTGAATTCGTCGCCTCGTTCAAATAGAACATTGATAAGTAAACCATTTTAATTGTTTTATATAAACAATTTGGCGCCACCCGGAGATAATCCACTATGTTTGAACATCAAATCGGGAACCACGATACCTGGTCCCCAGTACGTTCGCTACGGGCCCAAACATCGTGAAGTACATCGCCGTGCGAGGACGCAGTGGTAAGAAACAGACACACTTTCACACTCAGACACATTGTTATATTTTACAGAGGTATACGAACGAGTTTGGTTATAATATTAATTCGAAAATTGATAATATTTTCAGAATTACTAATTTAATAAAATGATAAATATTTTTGTATATTATATTTTACAATTAATTATATAACATATTTATATGCACGTATAAAACATTAAATTTAGTCTTCATATAAACAGCTGTTTTGAACAAATTATTTAAAAATTTAAATTTATTAATTTATATCTGATGATGATGGCTGAATGCTACTGAAACACTGTAATTTACAAAATAATAAAAATATATTCTTGTAAAAAGTTTTATTATTAATAATAATATAGAACTATAAATATATTACTACTGACTTGGATCACTAATTTTTTATTGGTTAAAAATGATAAACTTTTACCTGATAGCCTGAACCAGTTTTTGCTCCAGTTTTTGCTTGCTCATTTGATATTTATAATTACTTAATCAATGGACTTGTCATGGACAAAAAAATCCAAAAAATTAAAGAATCTGATTTACAGGCATAATAAAGAAAACAGTAGAGCTATTCAATATTTACCTGCTTTTCTTAAGCTGCTGAAAAGAATTACAGATTATGCTATAAATTACCATTAAATAAAATTTATATTTTAACCATTATTATTTCTGTACCTACTACATCCTCTAAGAAGACAATTTTTGTGGTCTTAAAATATCATTACTTTTGTGTTATTTAATTAACTCAAGTGCGATGAATGATTACACAATGTATCTTAATAGCAGTTGAAAGGCACTTGGCAAAACCTTAACCTATGATATTTGTGTCACTATGATACGTAATAACAGGTCAATTAAACGTTTTTAATAAAACTTATTTTATTAAAGATAAAGCAGAAATACAATGATAATAATTATAAATCACATTTCATTTGCAAT
This sequence comes from Magicicada septendecula, assembly GCA_034769895.1. Classification (NCBI taxonomy): domain Eukaryota; kingdom Metazoa; phylum Arthropoda; class Insecta; order Hemiptera; family Cicadidae; genus Magicicada; species Magicicada septendecula. The sequence goes on along the minus strand of CM068369.1, from coordinate 69,380,543 downwards.
TTGTTATTTGAGATAGTAACTGATTTTCCACCACTATTGAATTGAACACCAAATCCCTTTGAACTCATTCTTTTCACTGATAAGAGATTGTAGGGAAACTCAGGTACAATAATAGTAGGTATCTTTATGAAAACATAACTGTTATTATTATTGTTCAACACTTTCAAGCGAATTATACCTCTTTTTGTACCTTTTATAGTGCTACCATTTGCTATTTTTATTTCCATTTTATTCTCCATTTATTCAACTTTTTCCATAAGCTTTTCCAAATTTTCTGATACCCAATGATTTGTGGCACCACTATCTAAAATGAATTTAACGGATCGAGTATTTCCTAGTAATTCTGAGGATAAAGCGCAATTTTTCTCAATATTTTCAGCGGAAATGAAATCAAATTCTTCTTCTTGATCATCTTCGCTCTGTGCAACATTTGACGTATGTCTTGTCGTCTTGCCTCTTCCATGTCTTCGAGAGTTTCCTCTCCCTCTCTTACCGCGATATCCATGGCCACGATATGACGTCTGAGGCATCTGTTGAGTTTGCACATCCTTGTTTGATGGACACTCATTTTTGAAATGTCCTTTGCCTCTACATGTGTGACATATTACATTTTCGTACCTCATCTGTGAGCTATACTTACATTCACCTGGAGAGTACAAAGAGCAGTTACCATCGTTATCGACCTTATCACCTGCATTGGAGTTCTCTTTGTTTTTGAATTCAATAACCAATAACCCCAATAACTCCAATAACCTTGTTTTTACATCAGAATACGAATATACTGTTGCGTCTTTATTCATTATCGTTTCTATCGATGTAATGACGCTCTCAAAGCTTTCTGGCATTGTCAGAAGAAGGTATCACGTTTTTTCGGTATCATCGGTTGCAACTTTGCTTACGCCATCGAGTTCTTTTATGAGTTTTTCGAATTTAGTGAAATGATCTTGTAATTCGCCATCGACAAATTTCATTTTCAATAGCTTTCGCATTATAAACATCTTAGATAATGCGCTTTTTCTCTGGAAGACATTTTCCAGATTTGCAATCATTTCTTTGGCGCTTTGTGCACTCTCTATGTATTCAATATACTTATCTGATATTGACTGTGCGATGATGCATTGAGTTCTTGGATTTCGTTGTCCATGACGTGTCCGTTACTTAACTAAATATCACTATAGTATTGATGACTCGGAACACTAAGTTTTTTATAAGTAAAAACGTAAAGTTTTACCTTACAGCCTAAACCGGCTTTCGAAAGATCGAAAAACTATCCCGTCGCCAACAACAAGACGAACAACGCTACCTACGACAGCCTCTGATGAAGCCTTCTATAGGTGAAAGCCAATTTAGGCTGTAAGGTAAAACTTTACGTTTTTACTTATAAAAAACTTAGTGTTCCGAGTCGTCAATACTATAGTGATATTTAGATGCATTGAGCTTTTACGTCTTTAGCTTGGAAACTGGTCAAATCTGCACCTGTGAGTGCTGCGATTTCTGTGTCTGTTTTATCTAATGCTACGAGTGCACCCTCTTTATTCAGAACAAGACGTATTCTATATTTCCAAGTGGAAAAATTATCTGCCTTTAGCAGGGGAAAGGGAACCGTAGACGTAGACATTTTAGGTTAAGTACGTGAAACTCTTTCACTTTGAGCCTGTATATGTAAACAAACTTTTCTCTGTAAATAATTCCGACGTAATTACAACTAACACACGTCTATATATCTCCAAATTACTAGTGTCGGCCCGTAACCTGTGAGAGATATTATTTAATATTGGAATTATATTGCCAAATACAGTTAGACAACACGTTGATTAGAAAAGACTTTATTCATTGAACTAAACTTCATCGAATACATACATCCGTTAACAATAATAATACGCGCATGCGTATTGTACATACATTGTTTAACCAATAACCATAGTTGTCTTGTTTGTTCATCATCTTTTTTCACAGCACTACACTTTATATAATAATGAAACTTTCTCTTGTGAACTTACTTGTCTTTTTCCGTCGAACGCGTTTCGGCGTCGTGTTCGCCTCTGTTTCTAAGCTGACGAAGGCGAACACGACGCCGAAACGCGTTCGACGGAAAAAGACAAGTAAGTTCACAAGAGAAAGTTTCATTATTACAATAACCATATTTAAATTGTACATATGATATATTGGACATAATGACTGTTATCCTGTATAATCATTGGAACTTCAATAACTTTACAATAGTAATTATTTACATGTTTTTTAAAAATTTAATCTGTGTGAATTAAATTTATTAGAATTTTGAATTTAGCGGTGTTTGCAAATTCCCTCTGTACAGCAAACGTAATTAATAAGAAAGTGTGCACGCGTCAAAATGGTTTTCTTGGTTAAACGTAACCGGTTAAATAGTTGAATTCTTTAAGATAACAACAGTGAAACATGATTGCAGCTAGAGTATGTGACTAGAATCTACTAGCCTAATTTGTAGTAATTACATTACCGTAATCGTTTCACATTCTGTATTTGAAGTTGTTGATAGGTTTTTAAAGAAGTGTTGGGGCCTACTAAAATGCTATGGAAATACATTATAAAAGTGAATGTAATTTAACTGATTTGAAAATTGTCTTTAATGGAATCGTAATTGTAAGATATTTTAAAAAGTAGAGAATTCCTTTTTAAGACTGAAGGTGATAAAGTGATTAGGGCTACATTTTTTTTAAGGCTATGTTTATTACGTGTGCGTACCTTTAATAACATTAAAGGTAGTATTTAATCTATTATTTAATGTAAAAACAGAAGCAAAACACCAGAAATATTACATATAGAAATTTTGTTTTGTTACCACTAAAAATTAGATGTTAAATTCAACAGGTCGGTCTAACCTAAAATATTTTTACGACTTCGGAAGGAGTTTAGAAGAATAGAAAAAAAATCTAACTTCAACACCAGCATAGTTGAGAAAGTTCACAGATACCTGAGTTTCTAAAAGCAGAATCGAAATTCACTAAAGATATAGTGATAGTGTAGAAACTAACTGTGGTATGGATACAGATTATTTATTTGTGTTTAGTAGTATTTGGGCAGACAAGCAAATGGACTCCTGAACCCAGATAGGTAAACAGCGATATTATTTTGTAGATAAGGGTTTGGAGAAAATAAAAGATGCTGAGAATTTATGCTTTCTCTACAGGTCTGATAATGAGTGATAGGAATATTGAACCGCACAGTAATTTATGACATATTTCATTCGGAAACTAATGAAAAATTAGTATAGGTAGTATTTAGATGAACATAATTGTGTGTGTGCGTAAGCCAAATTATACATGCGAAATAAGAGACATAATAAAACATATAATTGTAAATAATGGCAAGTAATTAAATAGGCTATAAATAAATCCCAAAAAAGTTTACTTTAGAATCTTTGAAGACATGACCTAGTAATTCACAAATCCTAACAATAAACTTTGTTCCTTGCCCTGTAATAGTATGAATTCACTTTTCTTATAAATGGTGTGAATTCAAGTTACTGTATACTAATTAAAATTGTATAGACTGAAGAACCATAACTTAATACCTACATATTAAAAATAAACTTTAATAGATCTCCTGGAAAGTATGATATTTCATAGTGTAGAGAAATTTGTGTGAGTAAAGATTCAACAATAAAGTATATAATATGGAGTTAGAAGCCTTACTGTCACAACACCAAGTTATTTCTTATATAAATAAGATATCAGAATTAGATGAACAGTAGTGTATGAATAGAAATTTACAGATGAGTAATTTAGATTTTTTAAGATTTAAATTTATGGATATGGATGTAGAATTTAGAATTATAATATCTTAATATAAGTGTAAGGGTATTTAAATATTTACTGTTTGACAAACTGCTTGAATCACTGACATTTAGGGTTTTAAATAGCCTAACTCATGTTATGTGTTGGATAGTGAGATTACTGCCAAAGAGAGCAATGTACTTCACAGCTGGATTTGTTTTTAATGCCTTTGCAAGTAGCATTTAAATATATATATGTATAGTACTTATTTTAAAATGCTGTACATGAGATCCACTGTCATTTTTTTATTTTTTAATGTTAAATTATATAATTCTATGTTTATATTGTTTGGATAAGAAAGAGCTTGTGCAAAAACAACAGCACACACACACACACACACACACTAATAATAATATTTCTTATCGGTGTGAATATGATATGGTAATTATTGCGGCTGAGAATTGCTTTGAGTAATGCTTATTCTCTGTAAAGAGATTCTTGTGGTGTTTTGGCAAATTCATGTCTGCCATGCTCAGGCTGTTGACATCATTCATAAGTGGTGCACGGAATCAACCTGAGGATGGCAGAAGTGAATCTGCCAAAATAATGAGAAGAAAGCAACTTTTTGGGAAGAATAATACTTCAGTGTGGTACTCAATCAGAAATTAAAGAGAGTTTTACTAGTACTTACTATTTTTGTTATACACTTTCTTAATCATAAAGCAGAATAGATAGGAGATACTTATTGAAAGAAAGCAGGTACTCCTTAGAACCTGAATAGACCCGTATGTTATTTAATGGATTAGTTTTTACATTATAATATATTTAATAGTATTATTTTTAATAACTTTGAGTACTCAGACATTTGCAACAGACATTACTTAACGTTTTACAAACACTATTGTAAATTACTAACATATTAACATATGCACAAATTCTTCTAAGCACTGTTCTTTCCACAGAATAAAACTACAACTATTTTTTAAAAAGTATTTTCTTTTATCCAGCGGGGGCTCAAACATATCCCTGATAAAAATTTGTTTTGAATTTTTTAGTTGATCAAGTTACTGTATATTCCTGCGGTTTTTCGCAGGAATAAAATATTCGGTTTTTCTGCTACAGTATAATTGATTGTGCACTTCAGAGATTCAGCACTGTGATTTAGGTCAAATAATCATAGATCTCTAAAATACAGTATAACGTTCTAGAACAGATGAACAATATTGAACAAACACAAACAGAATTATCACTGTTGCACACCACTATAGAAAAATTATTCAGATTAGCACTTTCAAGCTTCTTAACTCATCGTCAGATCGGAATTCTTTCTTCATTAAATATTGAACAAACAATCAAAATTATATTATTTGTATTACGCAAGATAAGTAGTGTTTCCCAGTAAATATAATTCCACAAAAAATAAAGTTTATTTAATATGACCAAGTGAAACACAAGTATTCATATTAAATAATAAAAAAAAGAAATCTATACTAATTAATTATATATAACTACATGTACTTAGATACATTGTATATAACCTGTTCCAAGCTTTTATTGACTTCCTCTTTACACAATTCCAAGATGTATTAGTTTGGATAATTAAAATTAAAAAAAAAACAATCTCATTAACACTTTTAGGGAGTTAAAAGAGAGGCACGTGCATCAAAAACATATGTGTTAGGTAGCAAAACACTTAAAGGTCATACTCAAAGACACAGCAGATAGAGGCTTCTCTGTAATTTACCACACCTCAACCTACTATTTAACTGGCAGTAAAGAAAATTTTTAATCAACTTGCCTATAAAAATTTGTTATACCGTACCCTCTTGCCTATAGAGATTCTGGTAGGCATTACATGAGGAGGCAACCAAAAAGTAGACTGCTTACCTCATGCGTGCTTTTTTGGTGACATGCTTGTTCTCATCCTGTGGAACAGTGGCTTGACATCATATCCGTAAAACTGTTTTATCATTGAAATGATTCAATGATTAGATTAATAATCAAGAAATGATCCCCTCCCCCTCTCTCTCTCTCTCTCTCTCTCTCTCTCTCTCTCTCTCTCTCTCTCTCTCTCTCTCTCTCTCTCTCTCTCTCTCTCTCCCTATCTCCCTCCCTCCCTCCCTCCCTCCCTCCCTCCCTCCCTCCCTCCCTCCCTCCCTCCCTCTCTCTCTCTCTCTCTCTCTCTCTCTCTCTCTCTCTCTCTCTCTCTCTCTCTCTCTCTCTCTCTCTCTCTCTCTCTCTCTCTCTCTCTCTCTCTCTCTCTCTCTCATAGCATTATAACGATGTTTTGATATAGGTTTCAACCTTCAAGTCTCTCAGCTGTGTTCTCATTTATACAAATATACTGCCCTCATCCATTATTAACTTCTAAATATCAGGGTGACCGAGCTTCGCTCGGTTTTCACACTTCTGATGATGTACCCTGTTATTGGTATCGAAAAGTACTTAAATAATAAAAAACATTTAATCTTTGTAATTGTAATTATTAAAATATATATATTATACAAAGAAAACGTGAGTTACATTTTATATAAAAAACATTTATTTATAAATATACAGATTTAAAAAAAACATTATTTATTAATAATTATTTCTTTATTTTTATTAATTATTTATTTTTTGATATTTATTTTCATATATAAACATATCGATACTACGCCGTTTGCATTTATCGACGATTTCTGTTATTGGAATCACAATTATTTAATACTTCTTTCCATACAACGATTCTTGTATGGCGAGGATTTTCTGGTGGTAAAAGAACTTTTAAACCACTTCACCTTTTGACTCTGGAAAATGCTACATACAACATGCCGTGCATAAACAGGAATTGATAAGTGAATTCCCACCACTTCAAATGTTTGACCTTGAGCCTTGTGAATAGTAATAGCAAAAGCTGCTCTGACGGGAAATTGATACCTTTGCATAGTGCACCCAAGCTGACTTTTGCTGGAATTTATTGTAATCCTTGGAATATGAACTTCTCAGCCTGAATATTCACCCGTGATAATCTTGGCTTTAATAATGTTATTACATAATTCAGTCACGACCAATCTCGTTCCATTGCACAGCCCTTCAGAGACGTCCAAGTTTCGTAAAAGCATTATTATTGTATTTTTTAAAGCTTTAATTCGTGTGGTGGTAAGTCAGCCATCTCAACAGAATTTAGAAATTCAGAAGTGAATTTAAGAGCTCCTTCTGGTTGATCTTTAACAGAATCGTAGCTTTTATATACTTTATAAGATTCTCCAGGAAGCTTTTTAATAATTTTGTCGTTAATTTTATTTACGTCTTTATTCAAAGGCGCTAATATAGCTCTGTCTTTCATATCTTCGTATCTGTTGTTTGCCAAACAATCACCAAATACTTCATCAGTAAGTAGTTCAACCTCGTCCATAGTATTTACTGGTAACTCTCCATTGCCAATTTTTAATAAATATTCAGCAAAATCTCTTTGTTCCGGATCAACACGCATATTTTTTGTTAATGAAAAGAAATGAAAATGGTGCCAAAGATTACTTTTCTTAATGGAAAGGTCCACTAATTCACTTCGGTTAGCACGTGGTTGAACGGGCAAACATTGCCGAAAATCTCCTCCGAGTACCATGATCTTGCCACCAAAGGTCAAATTAGGGTTGCCAGTAGAGCGTAGTAGCTGGTCCATGTTGTTAAATCCATACTTAGGTAGCATAGGGGCTTCATCCATTAGGAAAACGTCGATTCTGGCAAGTTCTTTGGCTTTAGCAGACCCTGGCTTGATATTTGATTTTGACTCAGGAGTTAATGGAACCTGCAATGTAATGCAAGTATAAAATATTATTATTTTGCTACAAAATACAAAGAAAATTAAAATAAATCATATTAAAAATTATTACCTGAAGTCCAAACGTTTTATAAGAAGTTCGTCCGTTTGGAAGAAGAATCAAAGCTATTCCTCTAAACGCGATACATTTGACATTGTAGGAGCGAAATAAAGAATATAATGCAGTGTTTTGTATACAAAAGTTTTGCCCGTCCCACCAGGTCCATCGATGAAATAACATCTTTGTGCAGACTGCTCATTGTTACATGAATTTAGAATTTTATTGACAATTTCTGTCTACCTTTAAGAAGTTGAAACATCTGTTGTCCAATGACAGCATTTTCATCAGTGTTTAATATCTCTTGGTTTTGTTCATTTTCGTAATCTTCAATATCATCCATATGGTATCATTGAACCCAAAAGCGAAAGTTCCTGCCTTCTGTTGCTTCAGTGTTAAGTTTATAGGCAATAATTCTGTAAGCTCGTTTTATTGCTTCAGCAATAGAACTACCATTTCGCCTTGCATCCCGTATAATATCTTCAGCTAAATTTTCCTTGAATGTATCCCATAAAGCTTTGGGATTTTCCGGAGATCCAAAAATAAGAATCTGTATAAGAAGTGTTCTCATGGCCCTAGGCATTTTGGATATAGTAGATTCTTGTAGACCTTCAATCCACTGTTTATCGTCATAAGCAAGTCCTTGAGCAAGGCAAGCTTGCTTATAAGTTGCATGCCTAACACCATTTACCATTAGTAGATTATCAAAGCTCGCAGCATCTTTGGCGTGATATAATAGCAAATGTAGGTGGTAAAGTTCTGGTTGCGAAATAAAATTGACATTGTGTATTCTACCAATAACACGAATGCTTCTAATTCTAGGCACCCACTCGCTTGTCCTTCCAAGCCATCTAAAATATTCAGGCATCTGCCAGTAGTAGTGGTATATAATTTCTTCTTGATTTCCTTGTTGCTGTTGCCTGAGAGCTCGATTGTGGCAAAAATATGCTTCTAAAGTTGACCCTTTCTGCCCAATATCAGCTAGATCTTCTTGAGATTGGTCAATATTTAAATTTCGAAATTTACCAGGAAGATGAATGTCCAAACGCTGAACAGTGTGACCTTTTTTCTGAATTTCGTTACCAAATAGACGCCAGCTTGCTTCAGGTGGAGTAATGCAACGTCCTTGAATGTAGGCATCTGCTTCATTGTAATTGAGTCTTCTTTGATGTTCGACAACCTTAATAAATGCGCAGTATAACAAAATATAAAATTTTGTTAGTTAACTAAAATAAAAAAAATTTTGTTTGTTTTTTGAAAATATTATTTTGAGAATTGCTTTTGTTGTTTTTATTATTTAGTAATTAATTTTACTTCCATATTCCTTAAGGAATGGAAGTATGGTGATGGCAAAAAAAATCGTGTTCGAGATTATTGCAGATTCTGATTCTACTACACTCAAAACATGAAAAAATATCAGTATGGAGAACCATACATGACTTCCATATTCTAAGATTTATATTTAAAATCATTTTCACCCAAACAGCCAGGCTGTGTCTTACCTGCCTTTTTATTGCTGTATTAAATGAAAAATATTATATTACATTACAATGAAAAAATTATAATTTTATTGCTTGGCAACAAAATTATTTTATTTTTAACAATTACCATTGTTTCAAAAAGTTTAAATAAATTTTCAAGTACTTTACTCTTGTTAAAACGTAAAAGGTTGCAGGTAAACTACCCCTTCCCCTTAACCGATCTTCACCAAAATCGAAAGTCATTGAGACCTCTACAATTCAGGGAAGTATGCAAAAAATTATTTGATTCTGTTTGAATTTGCGGCTATTATCGTTTGCCATAGAAAATACGCTTGATAAAAAAACGTTGCAGGTAAACTACCCCTTCCCCTTAACCGATCTTCACCAAAAACAATAGGTCTTGAGAACTCTACAAATCAGGGCTGTATGCAAAACATTATTTGATTCTGTTTGAATTTGCGGCTGTTATCGTTAGCTATAGAAAATACCCTTGTTAAAAAAACGTTGCAGGTAAACTACCCCTTTCCCTCAACCGATCTTCACCAAAAACCACTAGTCTTGAGAACTCTACAATTTAGGGCTGTATGCAAATAATCTTTTGATTCTGTTTGAATTTGCGGCTGTTATCGTTTGCCATAGGAAATACCCTTGTTAAAACATAAAACGTTACAGGTAATCTACCCCTTTCCCTTAACCGATCTTCACCAAAAACAATAGGTCTTGAGTACTCTACAAATCAGGGCTGTATGCAAAACATTATTTGATTCTGTTTGAATTTGCGGCTGTTATCGTTTGCCATAGAAAATACCCTTGTTAAAAAAACGTTGCAGGTAAACTACTCCTTTCCCTCAACCGATATTCACCAAAAACCACAGGTCTTGAGAACTCTACAATTTAGGGCTGTATGCAAATAATCTTTTGATTCTGTTTGAATTTGCGGCTGTTATCGTTTGCCATAGGAAATACCCTTGTTAAAACATAAAACGTTACAGGTAAACTACCCCTTTCCCTTAACCGATCTTCACCAAAATCAGCAGATCTTGAGAACTCTACAATTCAGGGCTGTATGCGAAACATTATTTGATTCTGTTTGAATTTGCGGCTGTTATCGTTTGCCAAACAAACAAAATTACCCTTGCTAAAAAAAAACCGTTGCAGGTAAACTACCTTTTTCCCTCAACCGATCTTCACCAAAAACAATAGGTCGCGAGTACTCTGCAAATCAGGACTGTATGCAAAAAATTATTTGATTCTGTTTGAATTTGCGGCAGTTATCGTTTGCCATAGAAAAAAAATCTACAGACAGACAGACACACAGACACACAGACACACAGACAGACAGACAGACAGACACACAGACACTTTTCGGAAAACGACTTTTTTTCATGTTTTGAGTGTAGTAGAATCAGAATCTGCAATAATCTCGAACACGATTTTTTTTGCCATCACCATACTTCCATTCCTTAAGGAATATGGAAGTAAAAGTCCTTTTCCGAAAAGTGTCTGTGTGTCTGTCTGTAGATTTTTTTTCTATGGCAAACGATAACTGCCGCAAATTCAAACAGAATCAAATAATTTTTTGCATACAGCCCTGATTTGTAGAGTACTCAAGACCTATTGTTTTTGGTGAAGATCGGTTGAGGGAAAGGGGTAGTTTACCTGCAATGGTTTTTTTTTATCAAGGGAAATTTTTTTTTTTTGGCAAACGATAACAGCCGCAAATTCAAACAGAATCAAATAATGTTTCGCATACAGCCCTGAATTGTAGAGTTCTCAAGACCTATTGTTTTTGGTGAAGATCGGTTAAGGGAAAGGGGTAGTTTACCTGTAACGTTTTATGTTTTAACAAGGGTATTTCCTATGGCAAACGATAACAGCCGCAAATTCAAACAGAATCAAAAGATTATTTGCATACAGCCCTGATTTGTAGAGTTCTCAAGACCTATTGTTTTTGGTGAAGATCGGTTAAGGGAAAGGGGTAGTTTACCTACAACGTTTTTTTAACAAGTGTATTTTCTATGGCAAACGATAACAGCCGCAAGTTCAAACAGAATCAAATAATTTTCTGCATACAGCCCTGATTTGTAGAGTACTCAAGACCTATTGTTTTTGGTAAAGATCGGTTGAGGGGAAGGGGTAGTTTACCTGCAACGTTTTTTTTTCTATGGAAAACGATAACTGCCGCAAATTCAAACAGAATCAAATAATGTTTTGCATACATCCCTGAATTGTAGAGATCTCAAGGACTTTCGATTTTGGTGAAGATCGGTTAAGTGAAAGGGGTAGTTTACCTGCAACCTTTTACGTTTTAACAAGAGTAAAGTCACTTTACTAAAAATGAACTTTATCTTGTGAAAAACTTACTTTTTTCGTCGGACGCGTTTCGGCTTAAGTATCCGCCTTCTTCAGCCGAAACGCGTCCGACGAAAAAAGTAAGTTTTTCACAAGATAAAGTTCATTTTTAGTAAAGTGATAGTGCTGTGAAAGAAGAGATGAACAATCAAGACAACTATAAGAGTAAAGTACTTGAAAATTTATTTAAACTTTTTGAAACAATGGTAATTGTTTAAAATAAAATAATTTTGTTGCCAGGTAACAAAAATAAAGTCATTTTGATTATAAAATATAAATATTTACAACAAGAAAAGAATTTTCAGTTTTCAAAATTTAAATATATTTTTATAAAACAATGGGTTCTTCATTGAGGTGGGGACCATGTCACTCACTCCATCTCAAGCCTCTCCCATTTTGCAGAAAAAGAGGACCCTGTCAAGGCTGATACTTTGACGACAGTGACAGGGCTTTCCACCAAATTCAGCAGAGTGACAGGTAGGCCCAACTCTGATTGGCTCCTCAGATTTCCCCAGCGTTAGTAGGTTCTATGAAAATATTTTATTTCAAAAATGATTTTAAATATAAATCTTAGATATGTTTTATAAATCTCATGTTGTATGTTTTAACATGGGTAATTTTTTATATGACGAACCATAACTGCCGTAAATTCAAACAGAATCAAATAATTTTTTACATATGTGCCTGAGCTATAGAGAACTCAATGTCTGTTGATTTTGGTGAAGATCGGTTACGGGGAAAGGGCAGTTTACCTGAAACATTTTTTGTTGTAACATGAGTAAAGTACTTAATTTTGATAAAGTATCCTGATAAGATCTTAATAATCCACTGTAGAAACATAGATGAAATATCTATAAATGTAGAGGCTAGTTGAACAGGCTGGGGGTAATTTTCTATAAATCAAAATTATAGTTGAAGGGGGAGGGGATAATTTTTTTTTATATGTGTACTACGTTATTGGCAACAAAGAAGTATTTTTTTGTTAAAATTCCTTCCCTGGCTGTTTGGCTGAAAATGATTTTAAATATAAATCTTAGAATATGGAAGTGATGTATGGTTCTCCATACCGATATTTGTAATTGTTTGGTGTAAAATTTTAAATCCTTTATTACTGTTTTTGTCAATTATGTCACCTTTTGGTAACTAGAATTAAGTTCTGTGTTAATCAGATTGTCTCCTGGACTAATCGATTTGCGGTTCTTCTTCTTCTGAGAGTATTCTCCTTTCACTTTGGTAATTGCCGCTTTTTGTTTAGTCCGTGGTTTAAATATTATCTTATGTCATTCTAATTATATTTTTTTGAAATAAATATAGGTCAAAATTATGAAATTCCAGTTTTTATTTAACAAATTATTAATGGATCGATATTAAATCGATTATTCAACAAATAATTATCGACTCATATCTCAGGGCGATCGATTATTTTTACATAAAGTATTAATATTAATTTTCAGGTTCTTTTAACGGTTATATTGTATAATCAGAGAAAGGGCAAGTTCAGGAAAGTATAACACTTACAATTAATAGCTTAAGAATTAAAACATACAAAGATTCATTCAATATACTGTATATAATGTTTATTAAAGTAAAAATTCGAACCATTTGTCGTTGAAGACGAAGCTGGCAGTAGCATGTAGAGAGAATTGTGGGAGTTCAAGATGGCTGCCTCAGTACTGCATATGTTAAAATGACGACTTCACGACAGAATTCTCTTCAAATAAAAGTGGTTTTTCCAAGTTTCCTCGTCTCAGCAGTAGTGATTATTCTTTCTGGTGTTAGTGTAGTTGTCCTGGTTCAGTGTTCCGTGATTCGCCTCGTTGATTAGTGTTGTATAATGTTTTTAATGCACTTTAGTCAATAAGGTCGATAATGGCACGTTTCGTCTTTATATTCAGGATTATTGTTTTTAGGTGTTTAATTCATTAATTCACTTTGTTCTGTTCAGTATTAGTTTAATTTAATAGTTGTACTGGTTTATTTCACTGAATTTAATTGTTATTTTAAGTTTTCCAAAATTTGCGATTTTTTTACTTTGACTAGGCTAGGTTGATGAAAGCCATTTTCCTTCCTTCGCTATATGTTAATTTTTCGCGAGAGCTCGTCTCAAGTTTACTCGATCACGTCTAATAATCAACTGTTTTAACTTCCTTCTTCATCTGAAACGTCTTAGCCAAGTTAATATTAACAAGACATTGTTTTAAATCTCTATCATTTCCGTTACATGGTTGACATTTACATTATATTACTGAATACATTTTTACTATTATTTAACTTTATTAAATATTAAATACCTAATCTCTTTCTTTAGTTCATTCTGCTTGATTTGATACCAAATAAGATATTTTTACAAAGTTTTTTATCTAAAAATGCCATATTTACTGTATTTCTAACTGTAGGCCTTAAAATTTTACTTCCTGTCCTCTTAAAAGGTTTGCCATTTGTATTATGTTATAATTATGATTGTACAAAATCTCAGATTGAAATAACATGTTTATTTTCCATTAATTCCTTGTAATTTTATTAATTAGCTATCCTTTTTAAATATTATTCTTTAATTTGGGACTCCCCCCTTGGATTTTTCTGTTATTACATTTGCATTTTTTCCAATAATCTTTCATACCTTTTTACAATATCTTTCTAAAGTATAGTTTCAGTTATAATATACTGTGTTTGATTTACCTTATACAAATTTCATCAGTTTAATTGACTTACTTGACTTAATTATCAATTATAATGTTGTTGTTTTTTACCATTTGGCCTAGATTTTATCTGTTTTTACATACAAAGTTTTTGGATAATACAGCTTGCTTATACCCCTTCTGACCTTCTATTCTAATACAATATTAATGAAAATTACCTTACTTAACTGCATGTACATTTAGCATTGATAACAAGTATTAACTCCTAACAAATATTTTATAACAAAAAATAGTATTCAAACCCAGACATTTCAGCCTTGAGTTCATTGAACTTAACATAAACAAAACACATATATCCCTTCCTTTTCAACTTATTTCTTAAAATTAATTTTGTGCAGTCTTATCTGTTTTTGTTTTATATTGGGGATGTACCCCTTGTCACTCCACTTATTTATTACCTGCTCTTATTCTATCTATTTCATTTTATAAAATGTTGTTACATAAAGAGTGTCACTTTCTTAAAACATTTGTAGTCTATTTTTATCATAATATTCTACAAAATATTATTTCTGTAATTGGTACACAAACTTTAAAGTTGTGTAAAGGTATACATTTACTTAAATTAAGCATTTAAAACACTGACACTTGAAGTTTATTTATTATAATAAGATAACTTGCACTGGTCCCCTGTTATTCTTGGAGCTTATCTCTAAATAGGTTTTATAGTTTTCCAAGATCAAGAATCTTGTTTATAGAGGACTAGCGGAATACCCGTGCTTCGCCACAGAGTTTCACGTTGTATGTAATGAAAAGGTTAGTTTAATTAATAAAGTTCAATTAAAGTAGGTTTCTTAAAAATAAATAGCTGTTGCCCACGACTTTGTTCGCGTGGTCTTCAATTTAATGCGATAATATATTTAGAACAGAATCTATTCTATTGGGTTGCCATAGTAACCAGATCTAATAGTTTTTTAAGACCCCAAAGGACCCCCCAGAGGATCGTATCGAAAAAAACACCTGGCCTATGTTGGTTCTCCCGTTGCATAAAATATTTGTGCCAAGTTTGGTTGAAATTGGTCCAATGGTTTAGGAGGAGATGTGGAAGACCCCAAATGACCCCCAAAGGATCGTATCAAAAAAACACTTGTCCTATGTTGGTTCTCCCTTTGCATAAAATATTTGTGCCAAGTTTGGTTGAAATCGGTCCAGTGGTTTAGGAGGAGATGTGGAAGACCCCAAAGGACCCCCCCGAAGGATCATATCGAAAAAACATATCCTATGTTGGTTCTCCCATTGTGTAAAATATTTGTGCCAAGTTTGGTTGAAATCTGTCCAGTGGTTTAGGAGGAGATGTAGAAGACCCCAAAGGACCCCGTCAAAAAAACACCTATCCTGTGTTGGTTCTCCCGTTACGTAAAATATTTGTGCCAAGTTTGGTTGAAATCGGTCCAGTGGTTAAGGAGGAGATTTGGAAGGCCCCAAAGAACCCCTAAAATGACCCCATCGAAAAAAACACCTATCCTATGTTGGTTCTCCCGTTGCGTAAAATATTTGTGCCAAGTTTGGTTGAAATCGGTCCAATGGTTTAGGAGCAGATGTGGAAGACCCCAAAGAACCCCCCAAAGGACCCCACCGAAAAGACACCACTAATTCAGAAACCTTCGCGGGCGTGCGCACTACAACTCACCGAAGTTTCATCGCAATGGGATGAATGGTATAGGAACACATACGGGACAAACAAAGAAACATTCATTTTTATATATAAGACTAGTGGAATACCCGTGCTTCGCTACGGAGTTTCACGTTGTACGTAATGAAAACGTTAGTTTAATTAATAAAGTTCAATTAAAGTAGGTTTCTTAAAAATAAATAGCTGTTGCCCACGACTTCGTTCGCGTGGTCTTCAATTTAATGCGATAATATATTTAGAACAGAATCTATTCTATTGGGTTGCCATAGTAACCAGATCTAATAGTTTTTTAAGACCCCAAATGACCCCCCAGAGGATCGTATCGAAAAAAACACCTGTCCTATGTTGGTTCTCCCGTTGCATAAAATATTTGTGCCAAGTTTGGTTGAAATCGGTCCAATGGTTTAGGAGGAGATGTGGAAGACCCCAGAGGACCCCCCAAAGATCGTATCGAAAAACACTTGTCCTATGTTGGTTCTCCCTTTGCGTAAAATATTTGTGCCAAGTTTGGTTGAAATCGGTCCAGTGGTTTAGGAGGAGATGTGGGAGACCCCAAGGGACCCCAAAAGGACCCCCCGAAGGATCGTATCGAAAAAACACATCCTATGTTGGTTTTCCCGTTGCGTAAAATATTTGTGCCACGTTTGGTTGAAATCCGTCCAGTGGTTTATTAGGAGATGTGGAAGACCCCAAAGGACCCCGTCAAAAAAAACACCTATCCTATGTTGGTTATCCCGTTGCGTAAAACATTTGTGCCAAGTTTGGTTGAAATCGGTCCAGTGGTTTAGGAGGAAAGTTGGAGACCCCAAAGGACCCCATCGAAAAAACACCACTAATTCAGAAACCTTCACGGGCGTGCGCACAACAACTCACCGAAGTTTCATCGCAATCCGATGAATGGTATAGGAACGCATACGGGACAAACAAAGAAACATTCATCTTGTTTATAGAGGACTAGCGGAGTACCCGTGCTTCGCTACGGAGTTTCACGTTAGCTTATCAGTTTTTAAATTCAAACTGTAGCAAGCGCATTTATTTTGTCTGAACACTATGATCTGAATACATTCGCTATCAAAACTTTGTTTTTTATACTCGCTTATAACTTACTTCGATCTTAACTTATCCACTTTTAAATTCAAACTGAAACAACTGTGAATTCACGCACTATTAAGAAGTTTCTTAAGATGCATACACCACCTTTGACATCATAACCTATATCTTTATTTATAAGAACCGTGGACTCTGGCCCCGCCGTCTTTCGCGCGATCCGACCTAAGACTCCCTGGGTTCCGTGGATGGACTCCGGGGAAGGCCCGTCGGACGAATCCCGCAGTATTTCCTAAACGAGACTTCCACCGATGCTATGGTAACCAGAATCTATTCTATTGGGTTGCCATAGTAACCAGATCTAATAGTTTTTTAAGACCTAAAGGACCCCTCAGAGGATCGTATTGAAAAAACACTTGTCCTATGTTGGTTCTCCCGTTGCGTAAAATATTTGTGTCAAGTTTGGTTGAAATCGGTCCAATGGTTTAGGAGGAGATGTGGAAGACCCCAAAGAACCCCCCAAAGGATCCCACCGAAAAAACACCACTAATTCAGAAACCTTCGCGGGCGTGCGCACTACAACTCACCGAAGTTTCATCGCAATTGGATGAATGGTATAGGAACGCATACGGGACAAACAAACAAACATTCATTTTTATATATAAAACTAGCGGAATACCCGTGCTTCGCTATGGAGTTTCATGTTGTATGTAATGAAAATGTTAGTTTAAATAATAATGTTCAATTAAAGTAGGTTTCTTAAAAATAAATAGCTGTTGCCCACGACTTCGTTCGCGTGGTCTTCAGTTTAATGCGATAATATATTTAGAACAGAATCTATCCTAATGGGTTGCCATAGTAACCAGATCTAATAGTTTTTTAAGACCCCAAAGGACCCCCAGAGGATCGTATAGAAAAAACACCTGTCCTATGTTGGTTCTCCCGTTGCGTAAAATATTTGTGCCAAGTTTGGTTGAAATCGGTCCAATGGTTTAGGAGGAGATGTGGAAAACCCCAAAGGAACCCCCGAAGGATCATATCGAAAAAACACATCCTATTTTGGTTTTCCCGTTGCGTAAAATATTTGTGCCACGTTTGGTAGAAATCCGTCCAGTGGTTTATTAGGAGATGTGGAAGACCCCAAAGGACCCTGTCAAAAAAAACACCTATCCTATGTTGGTTATCCCGTTGCGTAAAACATTTGTGCCAAGTTTGGTTGAAATCGGTCCAGTGGTTTAGGAGGAGATGTTGGAGACCTCAAAGGACCCCCAAAAGGACCCCATCGAAAAAACACCACTAATTCAGAAACCTTCACAGGCGTGCGCACAACAACTCACCGAAGTTTCATCGCAATCGGATGAATGGTATAGGAACACATACGGGACAAACAAAGAAACATTCATCTTGTTTATAGAGGGCTAGCGGAATACACGTTAGCTTATCAGTTTTTAAATTCAAACTGTAGCAAGCGCATTTATTTTGTCTGAACACTATGATCTGAATACATTCGCTATCAAAACTTTGTTTTTTATACTCGCTTATAACTTACTTCGATTGTAACTTATCCGCTTTTAAATTCAAACTGAAACAACTGTGAATTCACGCACTATTAAGAAGTTTCTTAAGATGCATACACCACCTTTGACATCATAACCTATATCTTTATTTATAAGAACCATGGACTCTGGCCCCGCCGTCTTTCGCGGGATCCGAACTAAGACTCGCCGGGTTCCGTGGATGGACTCCGGGGAAGGCCCGTCGGACGACTCCCGCGCTATTTCCTACACGGGAGACTTCCACCGATGCTATGGTAACCAGAATCTATTCTATTGGGTTGCCATAGTAACCAGATCTAATAGTTTTTTAAGACCCAAAGGACCCCCCAGACGATAGTATCGAAAAAAACACCTGTCCTATGTTGGTTCTCCAGTTGCGTAAAATATTTATGCCAAGTTTGGTTGAAATCGGTCCAATGGTTTAGGAGGAGATGTGGAGGACCCCAAAGGACACCCCAAAGAATCGTATCGAAAAGACACATATCCTATGTTGGTTCTCCCGTTGCGTAAAATATTTGTGCCAAGTTTGGTTGAAATCGTTCTAGGGGTTTAGGAGGAGATGTGGAAGACCCCAAAGGACCCCGTCGAAAAAACACCTATCCTGTGTTGGTTCTCCCGTTGCATAAAATATTTGTGCCAAGTTTGGTTGAAATCGGTCCAGTGGTTTAGGAGGAGATGTGGAAGACCCCAAAGAACCCCCAAAGGACCCCACCGAAAAAACACCACTAATTCAGAAACCTTCGCGGGCGTGCGCACAACAACTCACCGAAGTTTCATCACAATCGAATGAATGCTATAGGAACGCATACGGGACAAACAAAGAAACATTCATTTTTATATATAAGACTAGCAGAATACCCGTGATTCGCTATGGAGTTTCACGTTTTACGTAATGAAAATGTTATTTTAATTAATAAAGTTCAATTAAAGTAGGTTTCTTAAAAATAAATAGCTGTTTCCCACGACTTCGTTCGCTTGGTCTTCAATTTAATGCGATAATATATTTAGAACAGAATCTATTCTAATGGGTTGCCATAGTAACCAGATCTAATAGTTTTTTAAGACCCCAAAGGACCCCCCCAGAGGATCATATCGAAAAAACACCTGTCCTATGTTGTTTCTCCCATTGCGTAAAATATTTGTGCCAAGTTTGGTTGAAATCGGTCCAATGGTATAGGAGGAGATGTGGAAGACCCCAAAGGACCCCCTGAAGGATCATATCGAAAAAATATATCCTATGTTGGTTCTCCCGTTGCGTAAAATATTTGGGCCAAGTTTGGTTGAAATCGGTCCAGTGGTTTAGGAGGAGATGTGGAAGACCCCAAAGGACCCCATCGAAAAAAACACCTATCCTATGTTGGTTCTCCCGTTGCGTAAAATATTTGTGCCAAGTTTGGTTGAAATCGGTCCAGTGGTTTAGGAGGAGATGTGGAAGACCCCAAAGAACCCCCCAAAGGACCCCATCGAAAGAAATTCAGAAACCTTCTCGGGCGTGCGCACAACAACTCACCGAAGTTTCATCGCAATCGGCTGAATGGTATAGGAACGCATACGGGACAAACAAAGAAACATTCATTTTTATATATAAGATTATGAAGGTTTGTTTTTTCCATTATAAAATAACTTTCGTGGGTGCACTTTTACTTATACCTCTAAACACTTTTGTCTATATCTACTTCACATTATTTTCTATTTTGTGTGTTATACTTTCATTAGTTATACTTCTTTTGGGGGTTTTATTCCTTTATTACTAGGTTTACATTGGGTATTTCCCTACTTTATCTTGTTCTTCCATGTGGTTTCTTCCATTTCAGCCTTTTATTTTGGATGTCGGGTTGTTCTGGGTAATTTCTTACTTTAACTTATTATTTAACTTATTATTTTCTTACTTATGTTTTTTCCATAAAAATTGTTTTATTAGGTATGTCGGTTTGTTCTGAATTTTGCCTTACTTATTACTATCCTATCTTGTTTCTTCAAAATTAGTACTTTTATCAGGGATGTCGGTTTGTTCTGGGTTTTGCCTTACTTACTCCTATCCTACCTGGGTATTTCCTTACTTACTTACTTTTAGTTTTTTGGTTTATTTTTCATTACTCATAGGTGTTGCTTAGTTGCTTTTAATTTATTTTTATTTCTTCAAATTATGATTGCATTTTCTGTGGTACTTATTTGTTTTTATTTGGATTTTTCCTTGATTTCATTTTATTTTATATTTATTTATGATCATTTTTCATTCATTATAATGTGGATAATCTGTCATGCTACAGATTGCTCTCCTCCAGAAGTGATTAGTTCAGACCATACCTTGAGTGTGTCTGAAATAATTGCTTATGATATTTAACTATATGAAAAATATATTGTACTAACCGTCTGTGACTTCTCGTATGATGTCCTTTCTTATTGCGACATGTTTCGAGACACTTGTCTCATTTTCAAAGCATAAAATATTTAGCACACATCATTCACTGATACACTTGTCAAATGTTAAAAATCCATAAATAGCACAATTTAACATATAAACTATATACCTTTTGTAACATGAATCGGGCAAACAGTGTACACTGCGCAGCGACCCACCGCGCATTAACCGCAAATGATTCTTGTTATCTTAGTATCTCAACGCGGTGTCGTACAATATATTAGATTTGAATAATAACTGGTCGTTCAAGATGTGTGGCTTGGTACTAGTGTCTCTGAACACTTTGTACACCTCAAATTCCTCGAGTGTGTTCATATAACGTCCTCTACTACAAAAGTGGAGGGGTTTTAAATTGGTTCCGAAATCGGTGTAATTATGATTTTCATTAATAAGATGTTTGGCGAATTTTGATTTGATGGTATCATAGTTGCGACAGATAGTGGGTGGTTTGTGTTCGTTAAATCTTTTGAGGAAACCACGGCCCGTCTGGCCCACATAGAAAGCGTCACAGTCGTTGCATGACAATTTATAAACGCCCGTTTTATTCTCAAGGCAAGTGGATTCGTGGGTGCGAAGATTATTTAAGATATTATTTGTAGTCTTGTAAGTGACTACAATATCACTGTTTTTGTTTATGAGTGATTTTAAAATGTTCGGCATAAAATTGGTGTATGTTGCGGTGATATATTTGTGTGGTTTTTTCTCCCATGCAGTCATTGATAATTGGTTAATGTTCCTTTTTCTGTTTTCATGTTTCTTGAGAATGTTGTTTACGACGTTGGTATTGTAACCATTTGCAACCGCGATGCATTTGATGGTATTTAACTCGTTACGAAAATCTTTGTTATCAAGGGGCAAAGATAAAAGTCTATGTATCATGCTGTGAAACGCAGCCATTTTTTGCAATATGGGATGAAATGATGTGGCGTGTATCACGGTGTCTGTCATCGTTGGTTTTCTGTATATATTAAAATTTAATTTATTGTTGGTGTTTTTTGTGATTGTCAGATCTAAAAAGTTTAGTTGTCCATTGTCTTCATGTTCCAAGGTGAGTTTCATATGTTTGTTAATATTAATTAGATAACTGTGTAATCGATCAATCTGCCGCTGTGTACCCTTATAAATTAAAGACGTGTCATCGACATATCTACCATAAAATATAATATTTTGCTATGTATACCATTCTCAAAGATATAAGAATTCTCGAAGTAATTTAAGTATATATCGGCAAGAAGGCCCGAAAGAGGTGAACTCATAGCTAATCCTTCTCGTTGGCTGAAATATAATTTGTTATGGGTAAAGTAATTTTGGTCGAGGAGCAACTTTAATAACTCAATCAGTTTGTGTATACTCTTGATATCTAGTTTTTTGGTATTTATGAGGTTCTTCTTCAGTATCTGTAGAGTTTTGGATATCGGTATATTTGTATATAAGTTAACGATATCGAGGGACGCCAGTTTATATGAAGGTTCGATTTTTAGTTTTTTAACTTTATCGACAAAATCAATGCTATTAGTTGAGGTTTTTTTTAAAATCTGTATATTTATAAATAAATGTGAAAACCGAGCAAAGCTCGGTCACCCCGATATTTAACACTTACCTCAGAGAATGCAAAAAACACAGCAGCGTATAGAGAACACTTAATAGTTTAGATTATGTATATACCTCAGAGAATGCAAAAAACACAAAAGCGTATAGAGAACACTTAATAGTTTTGATTATGTATATCAGATAGATTGTACAAAAATCGTTGCGCTGAAACCCACAATTGTATGTCTCAACTCTTAGTTTGTTTATTTACAGTCATAGCAACATCTGTTTATATTATTTATAAACATCGATACTGCGCCGTTTAGGCCGCAGGTTAAAGACCTATAAAGACCCTATGGTATCGTTAGAGCCGTTTCCGAGAAAAAAAGGACATACATAGATTAGATTGTATATCTCAACTCTTAGTTTGTTTATTTAGATTCATAACAACAGCTATTTATATTTATTTATAAACATCGATACTGGGATTGTATGTCTCAACTCTTAGTTTGTTTATTTACATTCATTGCAACAGCTATTTTATATTATTTATAAACATCGATAAGATCTATTCTTTACGAACAGAATTAAAATTAACGTTTTAATTTCAAATAAAAAATATTTTTTAAAAATATTTGTTGCTGGGTGACAGAGTTATAACAATAGCAATTGTTGTGTGAATATTTAAACCTACATGAATTAAAATGTATACTTAAAAGACCCTACGGTTTAGGCCTTAGGCGATTTTTGCGAAAAATGAGACCTAGCCCAATCGATTTGTAGTGTCCAAATACGCTTAAGTACCAAATTTTGAGAAAATCGTTAGAGCCGTTTCTGAGAAAAAAAGGACATACATACAAAGATTGCTCGCTTAATAGTATAAGATTTGGTTACAAATCAATTTCATTGTTTTCCTATCTTTTTTATTATTCCTAGCCACAGACCGTTTTGTGTTTCTGTGGTCAGCGTGTGTGTTGTGCTAGTGCTAAGTAGATACTCCTCATTCCCTTATCAGTTTATCCTATCAGTCACACTTAATGATTGTGTACATCACGTGTCCGTGTATGTTTTGTCACAATGTAGGTATGTAGAAAATTTTGTATTCCTCTTGGTTTTAGAGTTAAATTTGTTTTTGGGGTTTTCATATGTGACTTGACGCCAGTAGGCCTATGTGTTTTGTATCTTTCATGAAGTGTGTGCACAGGAGTTTAACCATTTTTACCTGTCTTACCTCCAGCATTATCTTCTTGTTTATTTTTGTGATTGAGAAGAAGTATTCATCAATGAAGTGTTGTTCTGGAGTTTCCATTTATACAACATTGGTGTAAATCAGTGGTTGCACTGCTCTTCTGAACATTCAGTAAAACATGTTATTTTTATTTTTAAACTGGAAAACAGTATATTTGGGTCTGGTCTTTCACTTTAAAGGTATATTTTGTATAAACATTATTGTGTATATTGTAACGATTAAATCGCTATCCTTCAGTAAAAGTGTGTTTTATGTGTGTTAGCCCCACACGTTGTAGTCGTTACTTTGTATGTATCTATGAGTCGTACTTTTTCTAATTTCTCACGCTGACGATGTTCGTCACGAACGCACGAATTACCAGTACCGATATCTTCGCGAGTGTAATCCTTACCTGTCCTTCAATGAGTATATTTATTTCCCGATAGGCGCCAAATTGTTTATCAAAACAATTAAAAAAGTTAAACCGAGCGGTGATGATGCGGTGATGACCAATTCAAATTACCCTCGTAAACTGGCGGGCATTCGAATCTCGCTTGTAGTTCGTCGTGCTGCCAACGTCTAAATCTGGCAGACAGTTTTGCTCATCGCTAAAGTACACAAACTTTATAATACAATTTATAATGAAATAAAGGACGGTTATTACTAATCAGTACTAGTTTATTAACGATGAAATAGTTAATAGTTAATCAGTTAGATACAAAAATATAATGTTATAAAATAATGTTGCTCCGGCAATAAATAGACAATATTTCAAGGTTGGCTAAGTTGATTGAAGTGTTTCTAAATCGACATGGCTGTCGTCAATGTTTATTTTCTACAGTTTATTCAATCAGTGAGTCCTTTTGATTACAAACAAATAGAAATAAGATGTTAATAAAGTACACTACCTTACATCAATGGTACTTATATACTATTAAAGTTTAAATACAATTCGTTTTTTCAGTGTTAAAAAGTGTTTGTTAAAATTTCGTACTTCGTACACAGGTTAAAATTATGTTTACATACAAGTTTAATATTTATTATCAATTAATCCTTGAAAGAAATTTAGTTACCAAGTTCGGAGTGAGAGTTTTTTGTGTGAGAAAAGTTAATTAATTTAGTTCGTAAATTCGGGTAGTTCAGATATACTTAACAAAATCTTGTTGATTTCTGGTGATGAGTCGCTTCGTTATTAGTTAGGTTGGGTTGATATGATCATTAATCTTCCATCATTTGTACCTTTGATTTCATCTCGCTTCTTTTTCAATTAATTTGGATTTTTTAAGTAGTTTTGAATATTAAAATCTGGTTTATTAGCTCTCTTGGGTTAAATAGTTCTTTATTAGACTTCTTGCATCCACATCTCGATCAATTTAGCCGTATTTATTACTATTTTCATTAATAATTGAGTCGAATGTGGTTTGGCTTCTGTATCTCTTGATCGTCAATAATGGACTAATGTTTTATAACGGAATTAAATATAATAACGTTCCGTTGTTATGACAACAGTCTATACTCTCATTGGTTGATTACATTTATGTCTATTGTTATAATATTTGAATTTTAATTCAAAATGATTAAATATTTTCTGATGGCTATTATTCTTCTGTCTTCTTATCAATGTATTAGATATTATCATAACTGTTTCTATTTTCTTATAAAGATCATTTTGACATCCCCCAAAGCTGGGTTTGTTCATGTATGACAAAATATATTGTTCATTTTTGACAAAATGCTAATATTATATTATTACATTTATTTCTTATTTTATGTTTTTAATCTAATTCTGACATCTTAATATGGTTCACTAATTGTAATTAATGAGTTACTTGCCCTGAATTTTCTAATACAGTAGTTAATTTCTTACAATTTGTTTATTTTGAATTTATACAGTTAGGCATTTTATAGGCCTAAGTAGTAATTGGCTATATCTTCTTATTTTACACAAATTAAAGATTATTTTTCATTTACATATGTTTTGTTTGGTGTCACTTATGATTTATTTACCTTTTGAATTAATTTGGGCTGTTTTACAATAATTGAATGTTCTTATTAATTTACAAAATCATTGCTTGTCTGTTATTCTCTTATTTCTTTTTCTGTCTTTACTCTAATGATTAATATTATGTTTGTAAAATTTTATCTCCTTTCTTATATCTATTGCCATTTCTTATAACTTGTTTATCACTTAATATTACTATAAAACATAACACAATAATTTAGGTTTATGGTCTGTTTACTTTTCAGCCATATTCCTTCTTACAAACTCAACTCTTTTAATTGAACAAATAACAATTTTGGTGAATAACATTATAACACCATTTATTCTATCTTGATAATCATCCCTTGAATATTTTTATTAACATAGAATGTCTTATTTTCATTGCACTCATAGTACTAGTTTATTATTAATTAACACTATTATATTAGTTGTCTATCCATCTTTTACAATTTGTTTTATTATATTTGTTTCCTTTTTCTAATTATTGTGAATTGTTTATTCTCTCACTTCTAACACTTACACACTGTTTATCACTTTCACTTCGTACTTATCTCTCACTCTTGGGTTTTTATTATTTTATACACAATTTATAGTTAGTCTGTCAACATTTTATGTTTTGGTTTTCTAACATCATAAGGTTGTTAATAATATACATTATTCTGGTTAGTGTACTTTAACTTTTAGGATTATTTTATTTAATGCTTGTTACTAGATATTTATTATTTGTTTGTGCTTTTTTATCGTTGGTTTAGTTTATACTTTCTCATTTTATTTTCTTTATTGGGTCAATCACTTGGGTTGGGTCATGGTCATTTGTCTCATCATAGTCATTTTATTTTCCTTAGTTTAATATAGTTAATTCATTATAGTTCTTCTCTGGTATTGGGGCTGCTTTTGGTGTCATAACAATATGTGTGTATGCTGTACGGTGCTGTGCTCTGTGTAGTGAGAGTGGTGCTGACTGAAGCAGGTTGCAGTTGGGTTCAACAAGCTGACTTAGTAACATAATTTATCAGATGTTCCTGTACGGATCATTAACAGATATTGTTTTGATTTGTGTGTTCAGTTTTTATTGTTCAGTTCAGGTAATTATTGTAAAATTTAAAATATTCAATGTACGTGTCCTTCAGTGTTTTGGTTTCTTTTGTGTTATAAAAATGTGTAATTAAATAATTTTTCATCCATCCTGTGATTTTTACTAGTGAGCCATCATCATAATATTTTATTTTTTTATTTCTATATAGTCCACTGGTATACCAAGAATAGGAATTATCGTAATGGAATTAATTTGTTTTCATTCATTAGATGATTGTTTTAGCTGAAGTTAGATCCTAGTCAGGTCTTCTTCCATGTCATTTTGTCATAATTTTCTTGGCTTGCCTCATCTTTTGCGTCCATCTATATGCGCATTCATTATCCTTTTGGGGAGTTTTTAGCTGTACATTCTTTCTACATGCCCTATCCAGCTGATTCTTTTGGACATTATAAATCAGTTGATGTCTCCCTGTTTTATAATGGAGTCGATTTCTTAATTAGATCTGCTCCATACTGACAGACTAGATCCATTCTCCATTACAACATACTAGTCTGAAGATTCATTTAATAATTTTCCTTTCAAAAGTCGTCAGAGCTTCTCATCAACTGCTCTTAATGTCCAGATTTCGGAACTGTATGTGTCACTAAAATATAACACAATGGTAAATCAGAAGCAACTACTGACAGATTACTAAGAATGAGGTTACTCGCTCTGCTGCAATATTTCTCCCTGCTCTCCATTCTACTCCACTCAGGACCCACTGCACATACACTTGTTAAACTTTGAGAAGCTGCACATGGTTCAATAAGTTTAGCGAACATTTGTATTGTGTCTGTCTCAATTCCAGAAATTCAAGAAACTGTGCAAGTTACTAATGTTTAGACCAGTTTGTAACGTTAATGATATCTATTTCATTTTATTGTGTGTGAGTTCTTTATTGTACTACATTTAACAAAAAGAAAAATGTGTACTTTAAGGAAAGCACTTATAATATAGAAGATACGGTAACAGAGTTTTTTCAATAATTAGGTTTGAATTTAACATAGAATATACCAGGTATGGAGTATTGTTAATAAACTTCCTACTACACATATTTATTTATAATTATATATGTATAATTACTACCATAATATGGTACATATGTGTACTTACCGATTTTAATTACTTGAGAGCACGTGCTTTTCTCTTTGCGATACTTTCTACCTAAGGGGTCCAGGGTTTCGTTACAGCGAGATTTTTGATTCAAAGAAGGTGACACAAATGATAACACTGTTTCTTGATTGAATATGATTATTAGTTTTAATTTCATGAACAACATAAACATACATTAAAAGGTGTCCCAAAATGGCGTCAAGTGTTATTACTAAAAACAAAATGGTGGCTATATTTTTTCCAAACTTATTCAATTATTTTGACTGTATATGAATTGTGAATCTTGTTACCAGTTCTTGATATATATTCTCTTTTGTTTTCTAGCTGCAGCACTTATCATGTAATTAGTCATAGTATCATATAATTCACAAACCAATGCCCTCTATGTATAGAAGCATGGCCATGCATTCGTTCGATCGCACACTCATTCACACTCACTGTTACAATTACATTTTATACAATTCTGGGGTTTATTTAATGAGCTCATTAATACGATAATAAAAAAGATATTGTGACTTCTCTGAGAACGGTGTAGCGTCGCTCCCTCGCTGGTATCAGATGTTCCCCAGGAGTATGGTCGGTGTTCGCCTCATCATTCTGGTTTTTTAAATCGTCTGCACTGACTCTACATTTAATGTCTTTACTGTATATTGTTATTTAATTGTTCTCTGACTTTGTTCTCACATTTTGTTAATTTTGAATAGACTTTATACAATTTTTGTATGAATACTAATGCCAACAGCGATACATCGCTGTGGCCTCTTTGGTGTACTGTGCCGAACTGAGACCGATGAATATGCAAATTTATGCTTGTGTTAGTGTGTTTGACGTCATCAGTCTTTGTTAAACGGGACAACGCCTAGTTACATGCGTTGTAGTTTCATACGTCATCGTCTTTTGTTATGACGAAACAACGTTATTATCCAATCACAACGAACATTTATAGTCAGTCGTCATAAACACCGCCATGTCCTTGACCGGCTCTCGCACGTCCAACGGTGACCTTGGCATGGTACTCTTACTGAATCTGCGTTGTTCCTTCGTATATAGGGACAATGGACCTAACCATTCTGTTTTTGATGATTATACAATAAAACATTGAAAAAATACCCTCAGGTCCCATAATTACAGTATTGGGTCTCTGTGTACTGTTACAGTATGTTTTAGAGATATTTTTCTGATGATTAAAAATTTTAGTTGATTGTTTAAATTTCATTTCAGACAGCTGCTGCAAGGAGAACAATGTCTACTGACTGCATTGTCCATGTTCTTCATGGGACACTTAAAGGTCAGCAGATGGTTTCTTCAGCATTTTCGAAGAAAAAGTTCTACGCATTTCAGGGTATACCATACGCAAAACCTCCTATTGGCTCTTTACGATTTAAGGTTAGATTTGAATTGCATGTATTAGCTTTAACGTGTTTTCTGCATTACATGTTATAAATAATACTGTTCACTACATTTTTGTGGTAAAGCCACCAATTTCAGTAAACATGTCTCTATTACTTCTGTCATTTGATTACTGTATCTTTGTGTGTTATGCTTTTCTCTGATGTTTGTTTAATTATTTACTGCACAAAATCGTATGCAGACTGATAAAACATACACATAATTCGTTTATGTAGTAGACTACATATACCATAATGTAGTACAGATGATTGCTACATGTAGTGTACGAGCAGTGTAATTCAAAACTTTCATGTTGAATTTATTACAGTAGAGTCTCTCTTATTCGACAAACGGGCCGGCAGAACGTCGGATAAGCGAAAATGTCGGATAATAGGGAGGTGTTAAGGAAAATCGTATTAAACGTCAAACTATGTTATAATTTTACACATTACGAACCTAATAATCATGTTTTACAACAAAACAACAGAAAAAATTAACTGAAAAAATGAACTTACAGTTACAGAATTGTCTGAAGTTAAATACACTTAAAAAGTTCAGTCCTGTGATGATTTAAAGAAATTTTTGATCGTAGTCTGCTTTCCTGACGAGTGCCGTTTCTTCGCTGCCAAGTCTTGCCATCTTTTCAGCATCATTATGTCGATTCCTGTAGCTTCTTCTTGTTGCTCAATGTATTTAATTGCAGTTTCTAGAGCCTTACCTCCATCGTTATGAGAAATTGTGAGAGGCTCAACAGTTGGTGCTTGATCTTGATCTTCAGTTTTGTTGTCATCGCAATTGACAGGAGCAACAGTTTCTCCATCAGTTACATACTGATCATCATCCTTCATCGAACTTTCGATTTCTTGCAAAGATGCGTCCTCACATCCAGGGATACGTTGTATTAAAGGTAGAATGGTTTCTTCAGTTTCATTTGTGCTTTCCGTTTCCATACTTTCATCATTGCCTAGCAGCTTCTTCCATGATTTGGCAATTGTTGGAGCCCTTACGTCAGCCCAGGCCCTTGCAACCCAATTAGCAACATCCTTTACATTGATGCGTTTCAATTTTTCAATCATGTCTTGTCCTTCTTCAATTTCTTCTATCACTGTGGACAGTAGCTTCCTGCGATAGTTCCTTTTTATCGTTTCCAAAACGCCCTGATCCATAGGTTGGCATATGGCAGTTACATTGGGGGGCAGAAACATTGCCTTAATGTCACCATCTTGAAGCTCCTCTGCATCAGGGTGCGTTGGAGCATTATCTACCAACAAAACTGCTTTTCTGGGTAAATTATTTTCTTTCAAAAACTTCTCTGTTGAAGGAATGAATTCCTTAAAAAACCAGTCTTTGAAAATTTCACTGCTCATCCGTGCGCTTTTCTGACTGTAGTATTTTACAGGAAGAGCGTTTTTTGAAACTGTTTTAAAGGCTCTAGGATTTTTGGACTTTCCAATCATTGCAAGGTCCATTTTGAGGTTTGCTGTAGCATTGCTACATGCTACAATTGTCAGCCTTTCCTTACTACGCTTGTAGCCAGGGGCTGCCGCTTCAGTTCTGGCTGCAAGACTCTTACTAGGTAACATTTTGTAATTAAGGCCTGACTCATCACAGTTAAATATCTGATCACCCGTTAGGCTTTCAGTTTCAACAATCCTGAAATCTTTTCTTGAATCCTTCCACTTCAAAATTCGATGATAGTTTTTCACCACAAACACTTAACTGACGGATACCGTAGCGTTTCTTTCATCGGTCGAGCCAACCGACACTTGCTGTGAAATCTGGGTCCCCTTCATTGAATTCATTACGAAAATGCAACGCCTTTTGCTATAAAATAGGACCTGAAGTAGGCACACCGTGGTCCCTGAACTGTGTAAACCAAACGTACATAGCTTCACTAACTTTTTCATAGTCACATTTTTTCATAGTTTTTCTTTCTTTTAATGCACCCTCCGTAACTCTTGATGCACACCATATTTCTATTTCTATTCGTTTTTTTTTCAGTCTCCTACTGTTACCTGTCCAACGCCAAAGTCGTCAGCTACCTTCTGCATTGTCTCTCCTTTGTCCAGTCTCTTGATTGCCTCAAGTTTTTGTTCCATAGATACAACTTTCTTTCTTTTCGTCGCCATACTTGCGTAAATTTCAATTTTTAAACAACACAACAACGTTTGTCATATTAACACACACAGACACATAGGCATGTAACAGACGATAAACCGATCCGCATACAATGATAAACTGCACTGCACTGAGCAGTGAGTTGTGACAGTGAGTAAGTGAGGGTGGGGCGAATGACAGACACATGAGTCATAGTGTAGACTGTACAGTCGGGGTAACTAATTAGCTGCAGTAGAGTCGGGAGCAACAAAAAATAGACTACGCTCACGCTCGCAACTTGCAGTTCTTGTTGCCGATTAATGCGTTTTGTTCTTGTTTTTTTTTTTTTGCAGTGGGACGTCGGATAATACGGAATGTCGGATAACCGAATGTTGGATAAACGAGACTCTACTGTATATACTATACTACTGAATAAAATCGCTTAGAATAAAATGTGACAGTCTATAAATGCGTTATTTTCCTATTGTGCTTATAGAAACCATGTATTTTTCTGCATTGTTATAAATTTAAAGAAATTAGAATATTTTTTCAGATTTTTATGTGGGAAACAGACCAGTACCCAACATTGTAAGAATTTTTGGTGAAGAAACATGCAATGTAAATGGAAACTTACTAAGAGACTCAACAGTCTTTAGTAGAATAAAAATAACAATCGCTTTCTTTAGGGAGAACATTCATAAATATACTTGGACAGGATTACATGCAGCGACATCTGAGCTTATAGAGGACAAGATGTCAGAACCAATAACTATATGTAATATATAAAACCAATATGTACACAGAATGGAATGGAACCAGTAGATCTTCATCACAACTTAGGAACAAGGAACAGGTCTACAAAGTACAGTAGAACCTCATTATAACGGACTAATTGGGGCTAAAGGTTGTCTGTTGTAATGAAAGTCCGTTATATAACAAATAAGTCTTGTTAGGTCGTAATTACATCAATAAAACTCGGTAAATTAGTATAAAACATGTTTATTTTTACTTGCCATCATTTTACATACCATACATGACAAATGAGATTATACTGTTCATATTTACATTATAGACCAGAATTGAAACTTTATATACATTCTATTGTTTTATTCTCTTGAACAAGAAGGGCCTGGTTCATTATTATTCATTAGGTTATTACTACTAACATTAACTGGTTTGAAAAAAGTATTGATTTTTTGTTGTGTTTGTTTGTTATTTATTTCGTTGGTCAGTAACTGACGAAGATGCTGCAAGTTTTCATAGTAAGCAAACACATTTTCATTTTTTGATTGTTCAACATATTCAATGACAAAATTTAAATGATCTTTTACTTCACTCACTTTTATTGTTGCCTGAGTATTGTCTTCCTCTTGTAAGTCTTCCTCCTCGTCCTCCGAAGAGTCTTCTTTCTCAGTGACACTGCCAACAATCTCCTCTTCCATCAACAAGTGGAATCCAGGGTCATCTTCATCTTCTTCAAGCCAGGTCTCCACATCTTCCAATAAAACGTCTTCCTCCCTTCCTCTTTGCAAAGTTTCACGGAAATCTTCTGTCTCACAATTTTCTATTTCTAAACATGCTTCTTCATTATTTAACAGTTTTTCCATGAGTTCACCAAAGTAGTTGGTTTAATTTCTTTTACAGCATCAGCAAAGTTGTGAATCATAGATCGAATATTATAGGCCTTCAAGTTTTGAAGAGTCTTTTGGCCCCTTCTATCTTCTTCAGCAGCGGATGGCTCATCAACTTCTAAGAGTTCATTGAGAAATTTTTTTCTATAAAGCCGCGTGGCAGTATAAATTACTCCTTGGTCCATGGGCTGAAACACGGATGTTGTGTTTGGAGGCAGGAACTTACACTTTATCTTCTTGTCTCGACTGCAGAGTTTGTCAACATCAGGGTGGGTTGGTGCGTTATCCAAAAGAAAAAAAACCAAAGATTTTCTTTTTTCTTTTGGAATGTTCAAAATTTCCATTTGGTGGTTTATAATTGCTGGCACAGCTTTCTTATGAAACCAATCACTTGTTATTTCAGTTGTAAACCACGCATTTCGGGAACTATAATAGTGAACTGGTAAATTGTCCATCACATTTTTAAGTGCTTTTGGTTTTTTGCTTTTACCAACGATAGCAGGTTTAAGCATATGAGTGCCGTCTGCATTTGCACACAACAAAACTGACACACGCTCCTTGCTGACTTTTCTACCAGGCGTAGTTTTTTCGGCTTTTGAATCTTGTGTATTGTCAGGTAGAGTTCTCCAAAACAAACCTGTCTCATCAAAGTTATAAATTTGGCTCAATTGATAACCTTCTTTTTTAATCAAATCGTCTAATTCTTTTATAAAAGGCTCAACAGCTTCAAAGTCTGCGCTAAGAATTTCCCCACTAATCTTCTTGTTTGAAATGTAGTGACGTCGACGAAACCTAAATAGCCAACCAGAGTTCGCTTTAAACTGTTCAAGTCCCATCTGTATGGAGAGTCTTTTGGCAGCGGCTTGAATTTTAATTCCTCTAACAGCCATTCCACATGAACGAAGCTGAGAGAACCACTTGTAGACTGCATCATCCAGTGTTGCCATAGAAAGCAGCCGCATACGCTTAGCTGCACTCTTCTCCTTTTCTACATTGAACTTGAGAACAAAGATACGAATGTCATTTTTTGATTTTTTAATGTCCGATACGGTTTGTTTTGCGACTTCATACTCACGACAAATGCTAGAAACAGACGCTCCTTTTTCTAATTTTTCTATAATGGAGAGTTTATCTTGAAGACTGAGCGCCTTATGCTTCCGTTTCTGCCCTACACTTGGCTTACTTAACGACATGATTTGAATAAATTTAAAAAAGTTATAGGCAGGACGTGTGACTGTGCGCGACAAACAACTGAACAATACTGACCAGTAGTGGTGGGAGTGAAAATATACCTGGCTAAGGCGTTAACCTTTCTTTGTTTTCAACTCCCTTTCCCTTACCATTCAAACAAACAGTTTCCTGTATTTGTTGTTATTATCTCAACAGTTAATTCCCAAACCAGTTAATTCAATGGTGGATTGGGGTTGGGTTTTAACTTTCAACGATTTATACCTGACAAGGGTGTTTGTCTCTGAAAACTGTCATTCAGCACTGGCGGGCGGACGTGAGTCATTCCGGTGCATTGACTTAGTTACTAGGGGGTGGGGGTACGACGTAAAAGACGTGTCCATTGTAAAAGAAGTCCGTAGTAACGGGGTCCGTTATAACGAGGTTCTACTGTATATCTATTGACTGTAAGTTGTTATGCCAAAGAAGATTAAATGAAACAGTAAGCAACTTAGAAAGCAAAATTGATGCAGAAGAGGAATTGGACAGACATCGGAAGAACTATAGAAAATATAGCCTATGAAATCCTAAGCATGAAAAGAAATTTAGAAAAAGAAAAGGTCGAAGAATATGGTCAGATCACATAGAGGAAGGAACAAATGTTAAAAAAAAATACAGAAAATACATCGCAAACCCATTAGAAGAAAACAAAAGAATATTGAAACAAAAAAGGGACAGAACAAAATATGTAGTGAACAAGCACACAAAGAACTGTGGGGTCGTTTCTTCAGTGACAGAGAACATGAAGTTCATGGAAGACAACTGATGGCATATAAACCAATATAAATGTTCAACAGTTCAGAGAAGGACTAAGTCAGGATTAACACCATAAAAGAGAAAGTCTGGATAAAACATTTTAAGACTCTATGGTATAATGAAAAAAATCATAAATGAAGCTCAATACATTGTGGACCCAAGGGATTGGATGGCTGACTTATAATTAGAAGAATTGGCTGAAGATCTTTATTCACTAAAAAACTGGAAGCCGGCAGGGATGAATAACATAAATGTGGAATTGTGAAACGGTGGTGGCATAATCATATACTTCCATTTATTATACATTTTCAACATGTGGTGGAAGCAAAATAATATTCCCAAAGATTGAAGAACAGCCAAAGTTATATCCTTACAAAAAAAAAAGATGATAGAAAGGTTTGTGAGGATTATGGAGGCACAAGTGTACACACCACAGCCTAAAAGTACATACAAAAATTTTAAACAACAGGCTAACAAAGATAATGGGAAATTTAGAAAAGGCAGAAGTACAAATAACCCAATTTTCACCTCACAGCAGATAATAGAGAAGTGCCAAGAATATAATACCTATGTAGCCTTCATCGACTTTGAGAAGGCTTTCGATTGCATAACATTCTGGGAAATTATGAACCCAGATAGAGTATACCCACCACATGTCGTAAGGACAATAAAATGCCTTTACAGAGAAAAAGTTGTATATATTAGCACACTTGGTAAAATATCCAATCCGGTACATATTAACAGGTGTAAGGCTGGGTTGTTTAAAATTTTAAACAACAAGCTAACAAAGATAATAGGAAATTTAGAAAAGGCAGAAGTACAAATAACCCAATTTTCACCTCACAGCAGATAATAGAGAAGTGCCAAGAATATAATACCTATGTAGCCTTCATCGACTTTGAGAAGGCTTTCGATTGAATAAAATTCTGGGAAATTATGAACCCAGATAGAGTATACCCACCACATGTCATAAGGACAATAAAATGCCTTTACAGAGAAAAAGTTGTATATATTAGCACACATGGTAAAATATCCAATCCGGTACATATTAACAGGTGTAAGGCTGGGTTGTACCATATTGCCTGCTTTATTTAATATCTTTATAGACCATGTTGTAAGACAGTAGAGAAAAAATTGTAGAAGAGGCATTTATTTAGTTGATAACACCATACTAAGCTAGATTTTATACACTGATCACCTGACAGTGATTCAGATGCCAGAAAATGGATTGGAAAGAGGCGTACATCAGCTAGAAGAAATGAGCATTAAATACAATTTAAAAATACCAATACCTAAAACAAAAATTATGGCTTTCCCAGGATTGGAACCCATAAGAGGCAAGATTGTCTTAGACAACATTAGCATTAGAGCAGATAAGCCATTTTATGAATTTAGAAGGCCATATTTACAATGATTACAGTAAAGATCTAGTGTTTGTGTAAGCCTAGTCATCCAGGTGCAGAAGATTATATGGACTAATTATATGGTGTATATTGGTTTGTGCATAAATCTTGGTATATAGTATGATATTAATATTTAATGCTAATATTAGTACACGATATTACAATATATGCCAATATAGTGTACTGACTATACTGTATGCTAATATGGTAGTGCTGTATTGGTATGATGGTACCATGTAGCTTATCATTGGTCATGGTTAAATTCAAACTGATTTTTCTCTCACAGTTGTGTGATGGAAGTTGTATCATAGTTAGAGGGCACATTAGGCTTGAGGGAAGATGATGACGATTATGCATAACGGTAACTAATCATAAGGAATCATGTGCTTGTGCATGCACTTACACACTTGGATGAGTGTTTTATAGCTTTAAATAAATGTTTTTAATACATACATGTTAGAACATAATGAAACATTGTAAACTGATGTTATTTCAGGACCCTCAGCAATGTGAATCATGGTCTGGTGTGAGAGACGCTCTGTCAGAGCCAGAGATCTGTCCACAGAAGCATATTATTTTAAGAGAAGTTTTAGGCAATGAAGATTGTTTGTATCTTAATGTTTATACTCCCCAGGTAAGTCACTACATAGTGTAATTAAGTAAGCATCATAATGAATGTAGCTATAACATTATAGCTAAAATTCAGCTGTAAGAAGCATATGTAAAAATTTCAGAATTGTGTTAAGTAGCACTAAAATTGTTTGTATTTTACAAGCATATGTTTCAATAACAGTGGGATAAAGAATGATGGGGAGGGGGAGGGAGAGAGAGAGAGAGAGAGAGAGAGAGAGAGAGAGAGAGAGAGAGAGAGAGAGAGAGAGAGAGAGAGAGAGAGAGAGAGAGAATTATAACAAAAGGATAAAACTTTGAAGATGACCACAAAACTATGATGTTTTGAACATATAAATTGAACATTGTTTTAACATTTTCAATAAGGCATTTGAGTAAAAATTCCCCAAAAGATTGAAATCAAGGAGAACAGTTTGGATCTGTATGATATAAAAAGAATTAATAACCTTTTTAAAAATCAGCATTAAAATGACCATTGTAACATCAACATTATTGAAGTGAGAACTTCGTGTATGGGACTATGGCGCCCATCTCACTCCCATACACTTCGCGCTCCTAGGACAGCAAACTGATGTGTAAAGAAATAGATGAAATGAAAAAACAAAGTTGCCTGATCAATCAAACTTCTTTCCCCACATAGCTACCCAAAATTTTCCCACTGCCACGAATATGTGTGGTTTAAGCCGCATAAAGTGTAATGTTGTAAAGAATGTGAACATATTCTAAATGTTTAAATACTGTTACAAGAATAACATAAATATTAAAAATTATTTTTTTATGATAAAAAAAAATGTACTCACAAGCTGAGAGATTGACCTGAATACTCTAGTAATTCTTTTCTTGTATGTAGTTCATTATAAACTAATATATGTTTACACAACTTTCCAGTTGTTTAATTCACAAAAACAATTTAAAATAAGTGAAACCGTTTTTTATTATACTGTACTATTTATTGTCAATGAGAATGTTTGTGTACATGTTTGAAATGTCAAGAGAGTATATATCTTTGTTTACTTTGTACATTTTTTTAGTTAACCATGAGTTCGATTCTGGTTTTACATTGCATTTTCCTTGAAATTGTTTTGTTTCAAAATTCAATTTAGTAATTTAGCTATTTTATAATTTGTGAAAATTGTTATACTGCGCATATACATTCTACTTTTCAACTAAATATTACATAAATCATGTTGATAATTGAAAAAATTATTTGTTACATATTGTTTGTATATGTATGTATTGCTACGACAGCGTAGAACAATCTAGGCGTTTATCGAATGTCCCAGAAAGATCTCGACGTAAGCGTGTGGTGTACGTGCTACTAAACGCATGTTGCGAGAATTTTCTCGCACTTTGCCAGCCTTCGCTCGGGCGCTCGGACTGTGTCAAGGCCGCAGCAATTACGTAGTTCGCGAGAGATAAGACGCAGTTTGGAAGCTTCTGGTGTGTGTAGCGTAACTATAAATACATCGCGTCGCGGCCTTAGTTTTTCAGTTCAATGCGAGATTTTTGACTGTGCGGTTCGAGAGTATTAGTGCGATATATTTACAGAGCGGTTCGGGTTATTACGGTGTACGTTCAAGTAGTTATTAGTGAAGTGTTGCGTTTTATATTCGGACGGTATAATTGTAATACAGTTGAGTTTTAATATTAGTGGACATTTTATTGCGTACGAACAATTTCATTTGATTTGTTGTAGACACTGTGTTGTTAATTACGAACTGTTTTACTATAACAATTAAAGGTGTGATTAGTGACTTAATTGGTGTCTTGTACTTATTTTGTTTCCACTGTACCTACGACGATCGAGTAGACCGTCGTAACAGTATAATGAAAATAATGTGATGTGTGATATGATTTTATTTATGTTTGTTGTAAATATTGAAAAGTCACAATTATTGTGGTTGTATATTATATAATGTAATTTATATCATTTGCTTGACGAGCAAAAATTATTCCTTTCCTCCTAATAATTCGCCAAATACAAGCCTCTCGTTATGGACGCCAATTTGTAATAGTTAAAAATATTTATTGTGTTGTAATTGTCTTTACTTACTGGTAATGGTTTGGTTAATTAATGGTTGAATTATTAAATGATTTTCTGGTTACTTCTTCTCAGGTTGTATAAGACGATTCACTAAGATTAATTATAAATTAAATAGGTTGGTCTGTTTATAAAATAACTAGAATTATTATTTCCTTGTGCTCACTAGTATGTAACTAGATGATTCTAAATTTATTTTATTTTATTTTTTAATTACTTTAGATATTAAAAGTTTGTATTAATGATTATTCATAAGTTTTATCTAATCTATTCTCTTTATCTTATTAGAGTTCACTGACCTAGTTAAATCATTTAAAAAAACACGGGTTGTTCCAAAATAAGTACTGCCAACTTATTCTTCTGGAGTTGAAGTAAACACTAATGTTCAAAGTTGATTATAAAATGTTAATTATTAAAAAATAATACTTCATACACCATTAATTCCTTTCACTTTTTCTTTTATTTTCTTTTAAAATTTTATTCTTCTACTATTAAAATGAAGAACATTTCTCATAATATGAATTAACCAGGCTTTGAAG
The DNA here is from genome assembly GCA_034769895.1 of Magicicada septendecula. NCBI lineage: Eukaryota > Metazoa > Arthropoda > Insecta > Hemiptera > Cicadidae > Magicicada > Magicicada septendecula. The sequence goes on along the minus strand of CM068369.1, from coordinate 69,341,080 downwards.
CTGTACGAGTTTATTAATGATTGGAATATTTAAATCGTCCCTGTGTGGACGTTATTTGAAGTATTACACGCTAATTAATCCTTAAATTATTGAAATTTGAAGTGTTACCTACCTTTCGTAATTTACCAAGGTCTCGTCTGGTGTACTTTAGCAGAGAAAAAAACAGGTCGTTGTAAAATAAACAAGTACATAGTTATAATTCATACAACCCACTACTTTATTGTGTTTTCATCTCTTCTCCTTCTCTATTTGCTAACATTTCACTTACACACAACTACATATTGAGGTGACAACACCATCTGATTGAAATAACAAACTTATCTCTTATTTCTTATAATTAAATCATTTGTTTAAAATTATGAAAAGCAACCCAGACTGCTTTCTCACACTCAGACATACGTAAATAATTTCCCCAAAATATAGCGCTCTTTACTTTGACATGTTTTATGATTGATTGTTATGTGATAAATAGTTACTCATCGGCGTCTCCTCCAACCACGCGTCGCACCTCGTCCACATTTTTAGTCACCCCGCACTTTTAGTTATTAAATTTGATGTCGTGTGTTCCCTTCCATTTTGTTTCACTTCAAATTAAACTCTCAACTGGACTTTTCCCACATTTTATTTAAATTTTGAAAAGGTTTTCAACTCGCGAGTCTTGATACACACCTGGCCAGGCGTATGATGTGTCGGTGACTGGGCAGAACGTTACCAAAGTGCCCCACTCCACTGTTACTCAAAACGGAAAAATGCACAGCCTGCTTGTTACAAAACGTTCGTCAACTTACACAAAGTACGGTGTTGTCCATGTGCGTTAGGTGTTGACGATATTCCATTTTGACAAGGCCGTAGACTTAGATGGGCGGAGTCATCGCGGACTTTCGTCATCATCCAAACCGCATGGCGAGAAAAATTTACAGCTTAGCCATTTTACTTGGCGTGGGCCAAGGCTGTAAGCCTCGCATCCGTGCACATGCTGGTGTTCGCGCGTACTAGTGTGTAACACAACACTTGATTTCTCGGAATGATATTGCGTTCTATTGCCACACCTCGCTCACACAGCTATGTGACTGCGTTCATTGTAAACGGTAAAACCGTTTTATGTATGGGACTTGCTGCGTTGGTCACATATACATTTAATAAAAAATAGAATAAAATAAAATACCCCTTTTCGCCCCCCCAATGAGAGGTCTTCTGCCAAAACAGAAGAACTCTCATTGCTACCCCTAAGAGGATCGGTGAGGATATGGCGCCAACAACCCCCTGTTAATTCTTAACGCATCATGGGTAAACTACCCCCCTAGCTTAGCGACTACAGCTGCACCTGAACGAAATTACTGGACTTCTCTATCCGAGATCCCAACACCATAACATCGGACTGATACTCACCATAGTACACCTAACCTTCTATCATTCCTTAAAAAACTCAAAACTGGCCGTATACCATCCCTGATCCTCAACCAATATGATCCCCCTTACATGCATACTGGGTCGCTTTTAGCAATTACTGGGTGCGTACACATTTTCATTATTGATTAAACACAAACTCCATGCTTCTTGACATCAACTCTCAAAAATAATTTCTCAAATCAATTGTATAAATTTCGTTCAGTAGAGCAATCAACCCAAGTCTCTTATCAAAGATTCTCCTTTTAAGATGAGTCATATGGTTTACTTCATAAAAAAGTTTTTTTTTTTCTTTAAAAACATTCCCAAATTCTCCAAATGCATTTAATTTAATAAATAAATAAACAATGTAATAGTATAACTATATAGTAATATAGTAACCCATATAATAATAAACAAATTTATTATATTAAACTTATAATAAACAACCTATGACTACCATAACTTCGAAAATAGCTACACTTGATTACAAAGATAACATAAGATACACATCATGAATCAGCTGACACCTTCCTTACTTATAATGAACATTACAATTTACAATGACGTACTCTAATGCAGATTTTTTTTTTTTTTTCTTTCAAAAATTTTAATTTCCCAAAATATTTCTTTTATCAATATCAAGAAGAAACAAAATTATTGAATTTAATTAAGTAACAGAATTCATGAGTTAATCACTATAAACCTATCCTGGCTCTAACATCAGTTATCAGCTGATCTCTCTGGGTCAGGTGACTGACCTTGCCCTATATACACCATATAAAATTATGCCATAAAAAACACAACATTAGTTCATAATCCTTACACTCTAACATAATAAAATTAATGACACAATAAAACATAATAAACAAAATCTGATAAACATCTTCCACACTTGAAATAGTCTTTCCAGAATCAGTAAAATCCTTTATGAAATTATTACACAGAAATCAATTACTGCTAAACATCTACTACAGTAGCATTTCTAGAATCAAAAATAAAATCATTTAGTTAGCTCATCAGCTAGTCAGCATCATTAAGTTTCAAATTTTAGTTCGTTACTCCCCTGAGTAACCCTTTACCACACACACTATGGCCCCCCACTGAACTGTAGCGTTCAGCTGCTTCCACAAGGACTGAAGTTTTGGAGGAATTTTGTCATCACCTTGTCCTTGCTTCTGCGTTACATATTTTAAAAAGGTCAGATATCATAATATCTGAAGTTTATATTTATAACCTTAGAGATGGGTCTATCACCTGTTTTGCTGTTCCTACTCGAACAAGGTGATAGCCGCTGTTCCATAGTTCCGGGGATTTCCCCTAAGTGGGCCCCCCGTTAATTTCAAATTTCACCAATTTCAAGGACAGCCAACCATGGTCAGTTTTACAATTGTTGCCCACAGCTGGCTGTTGTCCAAAACCACGATTAGTGCTGGTAAGACAGTAATCGCCCGAAAAGGCGGGGAATCATCTTTCATTAGCATGTTTTTTCGTCATCATTTCTATACACTGTTCGATAGCAATTAACATATAACATAATATTATATAAGGTTGTACAGTGTATTTTACGCCCTATTTAGGCCTCCGATGATGGTAACATACTTTGATGTTACCCATCAACCCATAACACTATCTACAATTGTACATGCCACCACTGCAATAGCTTACTTAAATCTAAACTTAATGTCCTTCTACTTTGCAGTCTCTACATGCCATAATTGATTTACACTTCGATTAACACCAAACAACCCCCCAAAATCACCCTTTAACCTTGTATAATAACAAGTTCTTTTATTTTATTTAACATATTTTCACATAGACACCTTTGCACTTTCAAGCTTTCATTTTTCTCTAACATTTTCTCTATGACCAAAATAGGAACTACAACAATGGATCATCTTACAAATTTACATTAAAAGTAAAATACATTTTGCTTTCTGAAGGAAAGCAACTCCTTGAAAAGTTAAGTATTTAAGTTACATAATTTTGATTGTTTCATTTTCTAATTTTTCTAATTTCTAAAATTTTTCCAATTTTCTAGTTTCAATTTCTAAAACAAACTACTGTAGTTCGTGGAAAAATACTACCATCAGTTTTTTTAAGTAAATGAATCTACCTTACCTTCCCACGAAACTAGGGGTCCCCCTCCCCATTCAATGACAGTGTTAAATTTCTAGTTTACACCAATTTGTGGATTAGGACCATCGTTGATGTCACCCTTTGCGGGGCTGCCGTCAACCATGGCCTGCCTCCAGAATGCCAAAAACCACGATCAGAGGTGGTGAATCTGTGACCGCCCGAAAATGGGGGAGGATCCCTTCTACTTTTAATATACCATAATGTATGTTTATGTATTAACTTTAAAAATAAAAAAAATGTCTAACATCACTCAGCTAGATAATACTTTTTTAATTGGGTCACATTATATGTTCCTTTTATTTCTCGGGTTTGCGAATCTATTAAAACGTAAGCATTCTCCATTTTCACTTCGCTAACCTCATATGGACCGTCGTATAATAAGAAGAATTTTTTTAATCTCTTTGTCTAACGCTGATGATTGATCATGATTTTTTGTTAATACTAATTGTCCTACCTCGTATTGTATGGGTGTTAAACTTCGGTCGTGTCTTCGTTTACGCTGTTCAGCTTTACTTAGCAGCCTCTCCTTTGCAAGCAACAGTTTCCTACCATGTGGCATCTCTGTCCGGTTCGGAAATTTTATCAGTTCTTCCAATATGCGTGATGGCCTTCTCTGAAACATCAACTCATATGGGCTGTAGCTAGTGGATTCATGTAAACTACTGTTAATATATCCTTCTATCTTGCACACAAACGTAGCCCACAATGAATGTTTTTTGTGGCAAAAAGTTCTAAACATTTTCCCTAACTCCCGCATAACACGCTCACTAGGATATGATTGTGGATGATACACTGATGTATGTTTAACTAAAATGTTTTCCCAACCTAAAGTTTCCCGCCAGGTGTTGCTGGTAAACTGAGAACCATGATCTGATAATACTATTTTGGGTTTACCTACTTCCGTAATGTACTCATTTACTATTTTCCTAGCTAATACCGAGGAGGTAGCTTTTTTAATCGGGTACAATTTTACAAATTTGGTAAAAACATCTAACACAACAAATAAATAATTTACCCCTCCTCGACCTTTGGGTAGCGGGCCATATAAATCGACGGCAACTATTGCTAAAGGACTGTCTGGTATTACATGTTGCATTAGACCCTCCTGTTTACGATTATTTACCTTGGCTTTCTGACAAATTTCGCATGTTTGTAATATTTTACGCACTGTTCTTTCCATATTATTGAATTTACATGACTCTTTCAGTATGTCACTACATTTCTTGGGGCCTATATGACCATACCTTAAATGACAATCTCTCACTACTTCACATATTATAACCTTAGGGATGCATACTTTCCAGTCATCTCCCTGTTCATTTGTACGGTGAAATAAATGTTTATTATACAAACTAAAATGCTTTTCCCACTTGTGAGGTATGTTGGGTATTTGATTTAACGCTAACATTATCTTGCCAAGTTCGGCATCTTTCTCTTGGTCGGTCGCTAAGTAATTTATTAATTTTTTCATATCTACTCCCCCCACTTCTTTTGTTATAAATATCTTATACGTATTGGCTATGTCTACTTTGGTACTGTTATCAAAATCGGTTCTGGACAGGACGTCAGCTACTACGTTTTCTTTACCCTTACAATACTCGATAGTTAAGTCATATTCTTGTAATATTAGCATCCAGCGCACTAATCTACCATGCGTTAGTTTGCAGTTCTTTAAGAAAGTTAAAGCTTGATGGTCTGATCTTATTATTACTTTATTTCCTAATAGGTATGTCCTAAACTTTCTACATGCGAAAACTATTGATAACGCTTCCTTTTCTGTGGTTGTGTAGTTCTTTTCACTAAGTAATAAGGACCTACTAGCAAAAGCTACCACTTTATGATTACCATTCTCATCTAACTGGAATAATTCTACTCCCAAAGCGATGTCCGATGCGTCTGTGTGTATATAAAATGGTTCTAGAAAATTAGGATGAGCTAATATTACCGTATTTAAAAATTTAATTTTTATTAATTCAAATATAGTTTGCTCTTTTGCATTCCACTGCCATCGATTAGCTTTATTCAGTAAATGCCCCAATTGTACTGTTAAATAGGAATATTTGTCTACAAACTGCCTATAATAATTGCACAAACCTAAGAAACTTTGCAACTGCTTAACGTTTTTTAGTATAGGAAAATTCTGTATTATTTCTACTTTCTTAGGGTCTGTACTGATTCCCCTTGCTGAAATTATATGGCCTAAAAAATTAACTTGTTCTTTCAAAAATTCTGACTTCTTAAACTTAACCGTTATTCCATATTCATGCAGCCTACCTAGCACTCTATCTAATCTTTCGCAATGTGTATTAATGTCTGGTGACGTAATAACTATATCGTCCACATATACACTTGTAAATTCTAAAATCTCCCTCCCTAGTACGTAGTCTAAACATTTAATGAAAATCGCAACACTTACGTTCAATCCGAAAGGTAACCTACGGAATTGGTAGTTCCTGCCGTTGTATAAAAACGCTACATATTGATGGGATTCTTCTTCCAGCTCTATCTGCCAGTACCCGGCTGTTAAGTCCAACGTTGTTATGTACTTGGTTCCACTGAAACGCTGAATAATTTCACTCACTGGTTCTGGTGATTCTCTGTCTGGAACAATTATTCTGTTTACTTGTCTCGCGTCTAAACACAGTCTTATCAATAAATCTTTCTTGGTAACCACTACTAAAGGGTTGGAATATGGTGAAGTGGATTTTTCTATTATACCTTCCCTTAACATTTTATTTATTTCCTCCTGTACTAGCCCCCTCTTGGAGTATGGTACCGGATAGGTCTTAGGTGCAAAAGGTGTTTTTTCTTTAACGACTAATTTACCCTTAAAATTTTTTTACTAAACCTGGTTCGTCTGAAAAAACTAACTTATTTTTATTTATTATTTGTACTACTTTTTCCCTATCTTGATAACTAAATTCCCCATCTTGACGTACGATTTTATTCATTTTTTCCCCCCAAAAAAATCATTATCCATTATAGCTCCCATATTTAACCCTGGAATGACCAAAAAAGGCACATTTATTGTGTTTTTATTTACCTTTAGTTGTAGCATTATTTGTTTAGTTACCTTTTTACTGCGAACACCTGTTACCCCTATAACACTAATTCCCAGTACTGGTAGTTGTGGAATTGTTTCTGTAGTTTGACTTTTTATTTTTTCAAAGATTTTATCGTCTATAGCGGTTAGTTCACTCCCTGAATCTACTAGAAAAGTGTATTTAGAATTAAACACTTTGGCTTTAAATTCTGCCATCCCAAAATTATTGCTACTCTCCCCTACTTCTTCATCGGATAAATCGTTATGTATGTTGGTAATAAGTGACCCTATTGTCATGTGATTTCTAGACGACTGGGGGCTTTCCTTTTCAACCGCCCTGATTAGTTTAACTGTATTGGAGGTGGTGGTTCGCTGTAAACCCTCCTGTGATCCCCTCTATTGTTTTGGTTATTAGCAGGTGCTTCTACACCCCTAGTGTCGTTTGGGTTACTAACATATCCCCCTCTACCTCTTTGGTTGAAATTTCCCGGCATTCCCCGGTTACTGGTGAAGCCTCTCCCCCTATGACTCCCTCTAAACTCATTATGATCGAAACCTCTATTATAATTCTCTACTCTCCCTTGGGCACTACCTCTCGGACCCTGACACCTGTAACATTGATTCTGCGAACCATTATAATTATTAGCTCTACAACTAGGGTTTGGACATAACCATGCCCCCTCCCCCCGATCTATTCATATTACTAACAAAATGGTCTGGTTGTCTAACTTCAGTATTTATTTGATTTGATTCATTAACTCTAAACTGATATTTATTATCTTCTTCCTCTTTCATACTCTGGTATGCTTCTAGTATTTTTTCTAATTCTGCAATATTAACAAACTCCCGGGTTCTGATTGTGGACCTTATGTCCTTAGGTAAATGCTTACTATTGTATCTTATAAAAGATGAAAGAGGCATTGGTGGTTCTAAATATTTAACCTGACTGTACAGTCTTGTCACGTACGACGTAATACTCATGTGTTTAATATTAAAATTACCCCATCCCATTATAGTACTGCGTAAACCCTCTTGTTTTTCTTCCGACCAGTATTTATTCTTAAACGCTTGTTCACACTCATTAAAATCTACCCAGTTATTGTTATGAGTATCCGCCCATATTTTAGCATCCCCTTTAAAGTATTTTAATATTCGTACTGACTTAATTTCCCAACTTTCTTGGTTATACTTATTGAAACTTTTTATCGAGTTTAAAAATTGTATCGGGTTCACCCCCCTACTTTCATTACTGAAATAACCTAATTCAACTTCCATGTTCACTCTCTCACTCACATTAGTAAATTTTTGGTTAATTGCTACACTTAAATCTTCCTGACTTTAATTATTTCTTTTTCGTGTTCTGTTTGTTTACTTTTCAAACTAGTTACATTAGTTTTAATTACATCAATCTGCTCAAAGTTACTTCTGAATTCGTCATTTATACTCTCTTGTATTTTATTTGATTTTTTAATTTGCTCACATTCATTAATTACACCTTGAACATTACTGTCAATTCTGTCATTTTGTTTTTTAATTTTATCATTAAATTTATTTGTTAACGCGTCAAATTTTTTATTTGTCTCTAGCATTTTCTCATTTTGTTTTTCGTTAATTATTTTTATATCATTTTTCATTTCGGTTTGTATCTTATTTATGTCTATAGTCAGTTCATCTTTCACTCCAACAATAGTCTCATTCATACTTTCCAATCGGCTATTCATGTTTACTTCACTTATTCTTAATTCGCTTCTTACGTTCACGAACTCGTTACTTAAGTCTGTAAGTTTATTATTGACTACATTTATTTCTGAGTTGATTTCAGATTTTAACTTATTATGTAACGGTACAATTCTGGTCCTATCATATTTTGGGAAATAATTGTTATAAAGTATAATTGTTTTTAAAGCCCTATAAAGAAAACAGAGTAAAGTTTTCCAACGTTTTCAACGACGTAATATTGAGCGGACAGGATTTGTGTCGAGGTCAGGGTAAAATCACAGTAATAGCAAAAAACAGTTCGTCATATTAAAGTGTAAACAAGCCTAACCCATGATGACATCAGCTACAGGAATGTGATACGCAATAAATACATCTGTAAACAACGGGGTTTGGCCATTTCGAACAAAGGACTAGTGACATAGTTTGCCCCACCTCCGCATTGCAAAGCTACTAACCGCTGCCAGTTTCGTCTCAACAAGGTTCCATGCCGGCCGGCATACCCTAAACTTTACATTGTCTAAATCTTACAACTACATCAAAAAATGTAAACCAAAATTTAAATAGTAGCAACAGGAAAATAAAAATGTGAAAGTGCAGTATTATTAAAACAGTTCTCCGAAAACATCAGGCGAGAGTGCGCGATCTGCAAAGATGGGACATCTTCACATATAATGCAGCTAAGTACTATCTAAACAAAAAACTGCTGCCAAAACCGATCAAATGGTTTTTATATAAAATACTAAATTCAATTTATTCAAATGAGCTCATTTTAACCAGTCGAAATTGTACCAAAGAATGAAAGTGAGAGAGTGAGAGAGTGGATACTTAATACAAAATGATTCAATATTAATAAGTGCTGGGTTGTGCCAATATTTTAATAATAAATATATATATCATGTTTATTAGGTTAATATTATAACACATGTTTGTTTTGGAGGGTTAAAATGTTCTAAGGGTTTGATGTTTGCTAAACGCCCCATGGCGTAATATGTACGTGTTTGGTACAGCTAGAGTCATTTTTCAATATGTATTTAGAGTCATCTTAAAAATAAAAGGTCAATGGTACGTTTTATCTTGAGTACGATTATTTCAGGTAATACATTCCACAACCCTGGTTCGTGTTACCCGAATTCTGGCCCTAAAGGTAAGTTTGTATTTTGTTGTGCAGTTAGTCAGACAACATGGCGCCCGATTTTGAAAGTGAAAGTGATTATTAATAGTACACACAACATAAATGTAACTAAGTAATTAAACAATTAAAGTTAAAGTTACAAATGGCGCGTGCCGAACAGCGACTCGACATAAAACTTAATTTTATGTGGAGTATACTTACCAGAATGTGGAATGATTACCTGAGGTAAGAGTGAGAAAGTACATAAACACGTGCGTAAGGTAGGGTTAAGTTACGAGGCTATACGCATATATGTGTTAGCAGTATTGTATGTGTTAGAGATATAATAAAAAAAAAAAAAAAAAAAAAAAAAATGAGTACCAATGACAATAAAACAATAGAAATCAGTGCAACTGATGAAAATTTGACTAGTGAGATGGATGTTCCATTAACACAAATTAGTCAGATTGGTGGGTCGAGTGTGACTGAATCTGTAGAGTTAGAGAAAGTAACAGCAACATCCATCTCAAGTCGTCATGAAAACAAAACAGAGGAAACAACTGCTGCTTTGATGCAGTTATTATTAACTAAATTTGATAATTTTGATATAAAGCTGGATGAACAAAAAAGAGATTCCAATTTGAAATTTGAGATGCAGAGTAATAAATTTGTTGAGAAGTTCAGCAAGCTAGATGTAAAGTGTGATGAAATAAAAAATGAAATTAAAAGACAAAATTGCCACTTTGATGAAAGAATTAACGAAATAGAAATACGTTGTGATAATATCCAGAAACACACAGTAGAAATAGTTAATGAGAAATTTAATAGTAAAATAAGTAATTTGGATAACAAAATTGATCAAATTAATGAGACAGTTAAAAACCAGATAGAGTCACAAAATAAAGAAATAGAAAAGAAATGTTTAACTTATGTAGAAAGTCAAATAGAAATTAAAACAAATTGTGAAGTAAATAACCAAATAGAATTGAAAACAAATGTTTTGCAAAGCCAATTAGAGAAAGTTGAATCAAATGTTGTGGACATCACAAAAAATATTGAAACTATAGATAATACAATATCAGAACATGAAAGAAATACTAAGAGTAGAATAAGTATTTTACAAAATAAGATTAAAGAAATAGATGATTTAGCTATACAAAATAATAATGATGTGCATGATAAATATGATTTAATTGCCAATAGTTTAACAAGTGTGAAAAATGAGTTACGGGGGGAAATTCATAAAAATATTTCCAGTAGTAATGAGAGAGTGGTAGTGACTAGGGATTTATACAATGAATAGAGCTAGAAAATTTTAGCCATGAAAACAGGGTGATACATCCCATGCGTTTTCTGAATCAGACACGGGATTATAATTATTTCAGTAGCAGTAGTTGGGAAGTAAAACTAATCAAAAAAGTAAAGTGTTTCAAAGGTAATTCAATAATATGGGCTGAGGCTCATAGATTAGGATGGGATTGTTATGACACCTTTTAAAAAGCTTTTAAGGGCAAATATTGGACGGAAGAAGAACAGGAAACTTTAAGAAGCCGTATTATAGGAGCGGGTAATTTTATAGGACATAACCCTAATAATAATAATATCACAATATATGTGAGAAAACTATATAACGAGGCGAAATACTTAGAGCCACCAATACCTTTTTAATCGTTCGTTAGATACGTGAGTAAGCACTTACCAAGAGAAGTGCAGGTTACATTAATGACAAAAGAAATAGAAACTCTAAACGAGCTAGAAAGAGTATTAGATATACTACAGAGTATTCAAGATCGTGAAATGGGTAGACGACCCATACCACATACTATAAATAATAACAACACTGAGTTTAATCGGCAAAGGAATTATTATAATGGAAACAATAATCATAATATGTATCGTACTGATTTACAGCAACCAGGTGAGTGGAGTTGTTCTAGGTGCAGGACTGGGAATCGTGCCCACATGCAACATTGCTACAAATGTAAGGTACCAAGAAACGAACCAAGGAGTAGTAACGACACCAAGCAGTTTGTACCGACAAACCGAGGAGCACCGAGTACCCGAGGAACACCAAACCATAACCAGGGACCGACAAGGGGACACCAGGTACCCACCACCAGTAACAGCAGGCCACAGCCGGAAAAGTAAAGCCAACAGTGGTAACTAGGACCCGACCACTGTTCAGGGAAGCACATGAGGTCCAACCATTAGAAGATGTACAAAGTAACGTCATCAAAACAGATATAATAGCTGACTTGTTGGAGGAAGAAAATAACACAACAACGGAGGTGAGAGCTGGGCTTACGGAAATCCAGGTAACAATAGAAAATAGGAAATTTAAAACACTTGTTGACACGGGGAGTGAGATTTCAGTAATAGCCGAAAACATTTTAAGTGAATTGAAAGAATTTAAAAAGAATATTCCAGTTCTACCCGTAGCAGGGGTTACAGTGATAGGAGTCACGGGAGTACGTAGTAAACGTGTGACCAAGCAAATACATTTAAGTTTTTCAATTGAAGATATAAATTTTGATAATACATTTTTGGTAGTCAAGGGGCTAAGTTTAGACATCATTTTAGGCAATGATTTTTTACAAAGAAATAAAGCTGTGATAAACTTTAAAGAGAAGGTGTTAGAGCTAGGTGGGGGTGATCGGTCTGTTAAAGTTAATTTTGAAAGTGTGATGAATAAAGTTAAAATAACTGGTGTGAAATTACTACAAAAGCGAGTAGTTGAGAATAACATAGATACTAAAATAAATTTGTGTAGAGAAGGTGAGTATTTTGAAGATGTTGATAATGAAATGAGCAATATTAATAATGCAGTATGGGAGATAAGGGCGGATGAATTCTGTAGTGGGTGTGAGGTGATAAGGAGTGGCCAACGTATAGCATTGTGGCAGGTAATAGCGCAGTTTAAGAGAGTGTTTGCCGATGTTCCAGGAAGGGCAAGAAATTATGAATGTATGTTGCAGATTAGGGAACACACACCATTCATGCAGCGGAGCTATCCAGTGCCTTACTCTAAACGACGAGCGGTGCAAGAAGAGTTGGATAAGATGATGGAAGGTGGAATTATAGAGAGGTCAGTATCGCACTACTCAAATCCATTGGTGGTGGTAATTAAAAAAGATGGAAGAGTAAGATTGTGTTTAGATGCTAGGAGGGTAAACCAGATCATCATACCAGACCGGGAATCACCAGAATCAATTAATGAAATATTTCAAAAGTTTAGTGGAGTGAGGTTCATGACATCATTAGATCTGACGGCCGGATATTGGCAAGTACCATTAGCAGAGGTAAGTAGGCAATACACAGCATTTTTATTTAATGGGAAAAATTATCAGTTTAGATGACTACCATTTGGGCTAAATACCAGCGTAGCTAGTTTCATTAAATGTCTAGACAGAATTTTGAGACCAAAAGATTTAGATTTCCTCACAGTGTACGTGAACGACATTTTGATAGCATCCCGGACTTTTGAAGACCATTTAGAACATTTAAAGTATGTGTTAGAAAAATTAGAAGCGGGAGGATTCACAGTAAATTGGGACAAGTCCAAATTTTTACAAACAAAGATTAATTTTTTAGGATTCACTATTATGTCGGAAGGAATTTCAGCCAACCCGGACAAGGTCGAATCTATTATGCGCTTCCCTGAACCGTGGAACATCAAGCAACTTCAGAGTTTTCTTGGGCTGTGCAACTTTTACAGAATATTTCAAAGGAACTACGCACACACCACAGCAAAGTTAAGTGCTGTATTGCAAAAGAACAGGCAATGGAAATGGGGAGACGTGGAGCGTGGAGCTTTCGAAGAAATAAAGAGAAAATTTAGAAAAATGATTATGATGAACCATCCGGATTTTGATAAAGTGTTTTATTTGCAGACGGATGCCAGCAATGTATCAGTAGGTGCTGAACTGTATCAGGAGGATGACGAGAGGGAACATCTAACAATTGCATTTGCCAGCCGATCATTGCTGCCAGCCGAAAAGAACTATACCACAACGGAAAAAGAATTACTCAGTATTGTGTTCGCAGTCGGCAAATTCAGAACGTACATCTTAGGCAACAAAACAATTATTCGAACAGATCATAAGGCGTTGTCATTCCTCAACACTTGTAAGCTTGCTCACAGCCGTTTAACCAGGTGGGTACTTGTTTTACAGGAATATAACTTCGAGTGGGAGTACATCAAGGGAACAGAGAACAAGGTGCCTGACACTCTTTCCAGAGTAGATTATGTGGATAATAAAACAGGTAGGGATTTAAAGGAGATTGAAATTTTTCAGATTAGCAGAGAAGACAGGATCTTTGGAGAAGAGTTGAAGGATATCAAAACCATGCAGAGAGCAGATGGTAAGGCAGGTAGAATAATAAACAGTTTGGAGACGGAGTTGGTTGAATCAGAGTACAATCAATATTTTCAAACTTACAAAGGATTGTTGTTCAAGAGGGTAGTAGGGGGTGAGCGTGACTGGAGATTAGTAGTGCCAGAAGGGTTGGCAGAGAAGATTATTTGGGATTGTCATATAAGATATGGTCATTTTGGGGCTAAAAAGTGTGTGAATGTTTTAAAAGAATCATGTATTTTCAGGAATATGGAGAGACGAGTGAGACAGCTGCTGAGGAGTTGTGATTTGTGTCAAAAGTCGAAGGTGGTAAATTACAGAGTGGAAGGTGAGTTGAATTATGTTAAGGTAGAAAGACCTTTCGATTTAGTTGCTGTGGATTTGTTTGGACCATTGCCGAAGGGTAGAGGCGGAGTAGTTTATATATTTGTATTGCTTGACACTTTCTCAAAATATGTAAAATTGTATAGCGTGAAAATAGCTACCAGTAAGGTATTGAGTGAAAAGGTGACAAAGGATTATATGATTAACGTGGGTAAGCCAAAGGTGATTTTGTCAGACCATGGGCCGCAGTTCATCAGTGGAAGATGGCGCCAGACCTTAGGATGGGAAGGAATCCTCACGAAGCATACGGCTGTGTATCATCCCCAGTCCAACCAGGCTGAGCGTGTAATGAGAGAAATAGGCAGGATCTTCAGAGCCTATTGTCACGCTAAACACAGCGAGTGGCCGTTGTATATACGAAAGGTAGACACTTGGCTAAACAGTACCACCCACGAGTCCACCGGGTATACTCCTCATGAGTTGGTAAGAGGAACATGCTCCCCAAGAATTTTAGAACAACTGTTCGATTATCCACCTGAGAGCAAGACAACTGATGTGAGCATTAAAATCCGGTTGGCCAACAAAAACTTAGTAAGCAAAGGCGAGCAGAGAAAGCGTAAACACGACGCAAGAGGTAAGTAGGTTAAATATAATATAGGACAAATGGTATTAGTAAGAAGGCATGACTTATCGAGCGCACAAGACAAAGAAATCAAGAAGTTCTTCCTATTCTACGAAGGACCGTATGAGGTAGTAGAGATTAAAATGCAAAATTCATATGTGTTGCAGAACATTTTTTTTTATTATGGTATGGTTTTATAAGTTAATTAAATGGTGATAAATAAGTAATTTCACAAACAGGGAGACTGGAGAGATAGTAGGAACACATAATGCTACAAATTTAAAATTGTACTGGTCATCTAGGGATTATAAATAGTTTTGTTTTTATTTTTGATATTAGCGAGTGTATGAGTATTAATTTGGTGTATATTATTTTACAGAAGGGACTCTTCCCCCATTTTCGGGCGATCACAGACTCACCACCTCTGATCGTGGATTTTGGTAATCTGGAGGCTGACCATGGTTGGCGGAACTACCATCTGGGGTGAAAGCAACGATGGTCTTACCCCACAAATTGGTGCAAGTAGAAATTTAATTTTATTGTTGAACGGGGAGGGGGACCCCTAGTTTCGTGGGAATATTAAAAAAAAACTTAACGATTGGCATCTTTTCCACGAACATTGGTTTTATTCTAAGAATTATAGAATAGAACATCCTAAATTTTGTAACTTAATTTACTAACTCTGTAAGGAGTTAATGTTTTCTTAGAAGTATAAATAATATAATTTAAGATGATCCATTGTTGTACTTGTTATCCAGTAGTAAGAAGGTATTGTTTTTGAAAAGTGAAAGTTGGAACTTGCAAAGTGTCTATACTCAAAATTAATTATGTGAAATAAAGAAAGAAATCAACCGTTTTTTGGAGATAACATTTAAATTTTGAAAATTATGTTTATATTTGTCAAGTGATAAATAAAATTTTATGTTGAAG
This sequence comes from Magicicada septendecula, assembly GCA_034769895.1. NCBI lineage: Eukaryota > Metazoa > Arthropoda > Insecta > Hemiptera > Cicadidae > Magicicada > Magicicada septendecula. Next base: position 69,325,451 of record CM068369.1, on the reverse strand, counting down.
TAACAACCTTAAGTGGTTAGAAGAACAGAGTGATACTATGGCGATGTATTGAGACTGCTTTATGAACAGTGATAATATGATTATTATGTTTATAATGTACGTTAGTCTTGTAAGGAGGATTTATATATATGTAATATGTATAAATTGTTAGTTTTAGGGTAGTTACAAATGTAACTGCATATGACACAACGTGTCAAACTATTGCGATTCCCCATATTTCGGGCGATTACTGTCTTACCAGCACTAATCGTGGTTTTGGACGACAACCAGCTGTGGGCAGAATTTGTAAAACCTGACCATAGTTGGTTGCCTATGAAATTGGTTCAACTTAGAAATTTAATGGGAGATTCAGGGGAATCTACGATTATTTGTTTGCATAGGCTATTTTCACCTAAATATGGTTGGTAGACCTTAGGGGCGTGTAATAAAATAATAAGTAGGGGTATTGACCTTGAAGTTTCTGTAACGCCGAAGCAAGGATGGGAGAGAGAGAAAAGAATAAAGTGCTCACTCCTTCTGGCTCAGTCCTTGTGGAGGCAACTGAACGCAACAGTTCAGGAGGGGAAATAGTGTGTGTGGAGGAGAAAGAGGGGTAAATATTGTTAACAGCGCCGGAGTACTTACTGTTAATGATAATATTAATAATAATAATAGTAAATTTTTTTATAAAATGTTTTAGGAAGAGGGAGATTTTGGTAATTGTATCCATAAATTTTGGATTATATGTTTCAATTGTAGTATAAAGATTTGTGTTTTTTCTTATAATTATATTAATTATGAAATCAAAAAAGGGTTAATTATTATCGATGGGAATCGAAAAATTTTATAATGTTAAGGGTAGTCAATGAAGAGAATGGCACTTCTATATAATTCTTGTTGAGTTGAAGCAAACCCAGTGCTTCTTAACACAAACCAGCACATAGCTATGGGGAAACAGATCAGTTAGGGATATAGCATTATACCAAGCCACTATTTTGATATATTTTTGACTTATTGTTTCAGTGTTTGGTGATGTTGTGACGGCGGTCCTGAGCTGGCCAGCGCGTCAGAGCAGGAGCGTAAAGAGCCTGATTGGCCTTATAGTGTTGGGATCTCGTAGGAGAAGTCCAGTAAGGTCATACAGGTACTGTCACCATCATCGGACCACGGGTGAGTTATTGTATTCTTTTCACATTAATAGTAAGGGGGTTGCGGCGACATATCCTAGCTGATCCCTTTAGGAAGTACGAATGTAACAATGAGAGTTTTTATGCTTCGGCATAAAACCTCTCATTGAGGGGGTTTTGTAACAGTACAATTCTGGTCCTATAATATTTTGGGAAATAATTGTTGTAAAGTATAATTGTTATAATTGTTTTTAAAGCCCTATAAAGAAAACAGAGTAAAGTTTTCCAAAGTTTTCAACGACGTAATATTGAGCGGACAGGATTTGTGTCGAGGTCAGGGTAAAATCACAGTAATAGCAAAAGACAGTTCGTCATATTAAAGTGTAAACAAGCCTAACCCATGATGACATCAGCTACAGGAATGCGATACACAATAAATACATCTGTAAACAACGGGGTTTGGCCGTTTCGAACAAAGGACTAGTGACGTAGTTTGCTCCACCTCCGCATTGCAAAGCTACTAACCGCTGCCAGTTTCGTCTCAACAAGGTTCCACGCCGGCCGGCATACCCTAAACTTTACATTGTCTAAATCTTACAACTACATCAAAAAATGTAAACCAAAATTTAAATAGTAGCAACAGGAAAATAAAAATGTGAAAGTGCAGTATTATTAAAACGGTTTTCCGAAAACATCAGGCGAGAGTGCGCGATCTGCAAAGATGGGACATCTTCACATATAATGCAGCTAAGTACTATCTAAACAAAAAACTGCTGCCAAAACCGATCAAATGGTTTTTATATAAAATACTAAATTCAATTTATTCAAATGAGCTCATTTTAACCAGTCGAAATTGTACCAAAGAATGAAAGTGAGAGAGTGAGAGAGTGGATACTTAATACAAAATGATTCAATATTAATAAGTGCTGGGTTGTGCCAATATTTTAATAATAAATATATATATCATGTTTATTAGGTTAATATTATAACAAATGTTTGTTTTGGAGGGTTAAAATGTTCTAAGGGTTTGATGTTTGCTAAACGCCCCATGGCGTAATATGTACGTGTTTGGTACAGCTAGAGTCATTTTTCAATATGTATTTAGAGTCATCTTAAAAATAAAAGGTCAATGGTACGTTTTATCTTGAGTACGATTATTTCAGGTAATACATTCCACAACCCTGGTTCGTGTTACCCGAATTCTGGCCCTAAAGGTAAGTTTGTATTTTGTTGTGCAGTGTGACAACATGGCGCCCGATTTTGAAAGTGAAAGTGATTATTAATAGTACACACAACATAAATGTAACTAAGTAATTAAACAATTAAAGTTAAAGTTACAATTATTTTCTGCTTTCATTTTCTCGTCTTGTTTGTCAAGTGTATCATTTACTATGTTTATTTCTAATTTGACTTCCGTTCTAAACTCATTCAAATTATCATTATTCTTTTTCATTACTTCCATAATCAACGCTAATTGATTAAATATATCTACATTATTGCTTTTACTACTACACTCAACTTCGACTGTTTTGTTTACATTCGGTATTTCTAATTGTACATTCTCATCAATATTTTCGTTTGTTGAAATTAAATTGTCTTGCGTAACGTTTAAAATAGATTCCTCTACACTTTCACATAAATTTGCACTCTTGTTTTTCTCTGCCATTTTCGACCAGGTTGTAAATTAATTCAATTTATATTAAATTAAAAATTAATTTACGTCAACTGTTACAAGTGCCAACTGAAGCTGTACGAGTTTATTAATGATTGGAATATTTAAATCGTCCCTGTGTGGACGTTATTTGAAGTATTACACGCTAATTAATTCTTAAAATATTGAAATATTGAAATTTGAAGTGTTACGTACCTTTCATAATTTACCAAGGTCTCGTCTGGTGTACTTTAGCAGAGAAAAAAACAGGTCGTTGCAAAATAAACAAGTACATAGTGTAACGAAGAGTTCTGGTCGTATCTGTAAAATGTGTACACATGTTTTAATGTGTATAAAGTGTTAGTGTGGTGTGTTCGCCTCACACCGGTCGTTACATTAATTGTCGTTACTACTGAAGTCTGTAGCGTGGTCTCAATTATCAGTACAACCTACCTGTTTATTCATAGTGGTTGCGAATCCCGGGTGGCGCCAAATTGTTTATTTTAAAAGAATTAAATTTGTGAATTTATTAGTTATATTGGTGTTGTCAGCGTTGACAGCTGGAGCGTTCAAATGATTCCCGCCTCTGTACAACTTGTTGTATTGCCCACTTGGCAAGAACGCTAGTTGTTTACTCAGTGAAATTGCTAACATACACATATATTATACAACTCCCTACGAAATAAAACATGGTAATACTCAGTACTGTAATTTTAATTATGATTTAGTCATTAATCAATTTGACAAAAATATTATAAATTAGTTTTCCATAAAATTGCTCCGGCTTAGAACATGAAACATATATCTCTAGGTTGGCGAAATTGATTTTGAAATGAGTTATATTAATGCCGATATGGCATCTGTTAGTACACAATATATTAACTTGTTCAAAATCTGGGGTTCTTTGGATTATAAATAAAACATAAAAGATGGTTACATTAAAAAAATATACTACCGTACCTTATCCATACTTAAATGGTATAACGTGTTTTTACAAATTGTTCGGTAATGTCGTAATAGTTGTTACGAATTTCGCACATTAATGCGAGGTTATTTCTTAGTTAACAGTTGTTTTACGTAAGTATTATCATTAAATCCTTGAAAGAAAATTAATTTTACATGATAGTGAGAATTTTTGATTGTTTTGAGAAATATTTAAAGTGATTTGGTTTCTGGGATTATTGAATTTAGTTGATACTTATCAATTCAGAAGGTTACGATGTGTCGTCGTTCTGGGGTAATGTAAATTCATCAATTTTGGTGTGTTTTAGGCTGGTGGCATCTTCTTCTATTTTGTCTTGGGAATTTCTGCTATTTAATTTTGTTTATTTGGTTCCTGGACATCTGTTAATATTTGAAGCTTTTCATCTCCTCGTCATTGGTTCTTGCTGTCGACTTCTAAACGTTTTTTGAACTGTTTAAATTAAAATTTTGGTCATCTCAATCTTGCGTACCTCTTACTTAAGCGTCATTTTTTCAAGTCTAATAAATTTAACGGAAAATCAGCATCCAACATGGTAACAGAAATCCTTTGATAGGTTAAGGCCGAGATTAAAAGCATTGTTAAGATATTTGAAATTTTTATTCAAATTTATTATATATTTTCTGATTGATTGTAACGGGCCAAATTTGTGGGTATTTTTATTTATTGCATTTTTGGGTTTTATAAAATATTTGTAAATTCATTTCTCAACGGTGACCAGAACACGTGGTGAATAGAACAGTTTTTAACAAAGGCGCAATATCACGTTGTGCAATCGGTAAAGGAATCCGCACCACCCTAGTTTCCAAGAACTTTGTTTGAGTGTGACAGCGCGCCCATACGCATTATACATCCAGGCGCGCGAGGTGACGCTACGTCCAAAACTAAGATGGCCGAGAAACGATTTTAATCCACTTTCATCTACTGAGGCGACGGATATGTAAATTAAGTCACGCCCATCTCGTGACGTTAGCCAGTGCCTAACCGATATCCGAATACCACTAACTCAACACCAACAGCATGAGTTAAATGGGATGAAGCTACGACGAACAACTACAAGGCTTTGACTTCCAGCTAACACGACGAAATTGAGTTGGCCGCGAAAGAGAGATGCATTGTCCCAGTTCGTCACTGATCGTGTCTGCGCAGACACAGAGCCAAGTGGGCTCTGCAAAATTTTATAAGTTTTAATCTCAAGAGTAAATTCAAATTAACCAACATGTGTCAGTGGTAGTGGTGAACATGTGAGAATAACTAAATCAGTTTTATTCGACGGCGACGTAATTATTTACGAAATAAAACGAGCTCGAATGGTCACCGCGTGCCGGCTGGGGGGCATTCTTGTAAAATGTTAAGGGCTTTGTAATTCTGTGTGGTTGTGAGTGTGAAAAATTGCAGGCTGGGCTGTGTCTGTATATATTAAGGTGTGATAATTAAGGTAAGATATTAGAATAAGTTAACCTGTAACAGATGACCGAGTGAAGAAATTAAAAAAATGTAATTTAATCTGCATAAATATGAATAACAATTTTGGATAAAATTTTAACTGATTTAAAAAAATTAAAACATCATTTCTCTTCATTAAAAAATGAGTCGAGTCACTTATTTCAGTAACCTATAAATCACGCTAACATCTTGCGTTCGTGCGAGAATTCTGGACCCAGGTAGAACCTTTGCAGGTAGGTGGAAGCAAATTTATGTATTATATATATTTAATGAGTTTAATAAAATCTCAATGGCGCAGCCGACAGGGACAGTTTTTATGAGTAAATAAAAATAAAGTAAAAACCGCACCTACAAATAGGATGTAAGCGTGATTTAGAGGTTAAGTAGAAATGAGAACCAATTATATGTAAATGATGTTAAGATGTAGTTAAGCGATACTTAAATTATACTATACTGAATAATACAGACATATTTAAAATTGAAATTTTATATAGAGAAAAATCTCATAAATAAGACAAAAATGGAAGACGGAGATAAAGTTAGTATGAGTGATGTAACTGTCACGGGGGAGGGAGAAATTAATTCAGACCCTAATGTGATCAAAGAAAGCGTTTTAAATGAATCAGATAATATAAATGATTCAGGATTGGAGACAACTCCAAACCTGATAGAAGAGAATAATTTGACACAACCGGTAATAATGAGTGGAGCAAAAGCGGAATCCACTCCGGTAATAAATAAAGCAAAAGAATTATCAATGAATGATATATTCAACCTGATACAAACTATGTCTGAAAACATGGTAAAAAATAGTGATTTCAATGTATTAAATAAACGATTTGATGCAACGGACGAAAAATTTGATAAAATAGACCGTCGTTTTGACGCTCAAAACAGCAACTTTAATAAAAAATTTGAACAACAGAATATTCAGTTGCAGCAGAGTATTAGTGTAAAATTTGATTATTTCATAAATGATGTACAAGAAAAGAATAAATGTCTTGAAAATGCCAATGAAATAATAAGAAATAATTTGAATAAAGTAGAACAGAGTAAGAGTAATACAAATGAAAATTGTAATGACATGTGTGAAAATGTTGTACTAAATGAAGAGTTAACAAATGAAAATAGTGATGTAATTGAAAATGTAGTATCTGAGAGTACTGAGGAGTTTGTAGAATGTGATAATGAAATGGTAATGTGTGTTAATGAGTTAGAGAAAGAGTGGAAAGATAGTATAGTGGTAGAATGGGGGCAGAGGGTAAAATTTTTACGAGGTAGTATGGGGGGTGAAGAAAGATCTTCACGGATATATTGTGTAGACAAGAGTGCTACAAATAATTATTTTTTAAAGTTTTTTGTTTTCCCTGGAGAAGTCAGGAAAGGTTTAGTTGAATTAGTACCCTCTGTATGGAATGATTTTTTAAGTATGAGATGGTGTTGTAGCGGGTCGATTTTTGGGTGTTTTTGTTTTAACCGTTTGGGGCATATATTTATATTTTTATTTATTTCATTTTGGGCGGATTGTCATTGTGCAACGTATGTGTCCGTATAACAGACCAGTGTTGAGAAACAGTTGGAAACAAAGCGAAACGCAATCAGTGGTGTAACACGGCTGAAGAATTCACCTCCACAAAATTCTTCGAACTTTGTACCTGTGTGTGGCAGCGCACATACGCAACTGCTCAATCACGCTCCAAGTGACGCTCTGACAAACAACTCAAGATGGCGAGAGCGTAAAAAAATATTCGTCTTCTTCTATAAGACCTCACGGAAGTCGCATTAACTCCGCCTACTGTTGGTGACATCAGCGGAACCAAGTCCAATATCGGCCTCTGGACACACACATATACCAGCTATAATCTATGCATAAACTGGATATGCCGCAGCAAGTCAACTGTATACGGCGACGGTGGCATTGAGTTGCCGCTTCCGCAGTTCAACCAAGCACATGCAGCAGTTCGTCCCAAAGAGTACCGGCCGGTACATCTCGAAGGGGTTAGCTCTTCTCAAAATTTAAAAAATGTGTCAGTAAAAGTGAATCAGTCGTTTTTTAAAACCAGTGTCAGTGATGCGAGACTAACTACAGAACACCAACACACAAATTTGTTATTTTTTTGTTTCGGGACGACTACAAACTTACCACGGGGCGGCCACGAGGTCACGGATAAACGCGTTGCCGGTTGGGGTTTTATATAATGCACCAAATTAATAAATCAGGGTAACGGGGGTTGTTTTAAGAATGTGAGAGTGAGTGAAAGGCAGGCTGGGCTACCTACAATATAGTAAGTAATATTATTTAAGTATAGAACAATAGGATGTATAAACAAGAGTCACACAAAATTTGAAAACATGTAAGAAAATTTATTTGGAAAACCAACATTTAAAATGGCAATATTTGATCATTAAAAAATCATAATTTCTCTTCATATAAATGTGTTGTGCAAATTATTCTCACAACCTTAAGAAATTACGTCTGCATCCCAAACATACGTATGACGCAACCTTGAAGCCACGCAATGGTAAGTAGGAGTGGGTTAACATTAATTTTAAATTATTACGATATCATTCTTTTTATTAATATAGAAAGTTTCAGTGTTATGATGAGAGAGAGTTAGAAGTATATAATTTAAAGAGAGATTATGAGGAGTTGAAAGTAAAGTTAGAAGTATATTTAAATAAGAATGATTTAATTGATAATACAAAAGTAACTAACCCGATAATGAATATATGTACTGATGGAGATTTAATAGAAATACTTAACGTAGACTTGGTGAATGATTATTATGGTATAACGGATAAATTGAAATTGTTTGGTTATGACACACAAGACAACAATATGTATGTCAATAAAATTGAACAGTGCCATATAAAACAAAGATTAATCTTTGACGATGGAGGGTAGACTATAAAACGATAAAGGACAGTTATAAATATTTTGTTTTGTGGTTTTGACCTGGCAGATTTGGACAATGAAGGGTGAAAAAACGGAACAGTAATAACAAAAGCTTGTAAATAAGTGTAGTGAATTTATTTGTGTGTATTGTAGAAGGTCAGATAAGCAGTGTATGTATGTAGGTAAGTGATAATAATAATATTAATATTTGCAATTTAAATAAATAACCGAATAAATTTTGAAAAGAGTAATTAGCAAATTGTAATTGTTTTGACAGCAAGGTAACTGGTATTTTAATAACTGATTTAATTAAAATAATCTGAGATGTTTTAAATATTTTGATTGACTGATTTAAATGTTGTATAATTAAACTTTCTAATGAAGTTAAATTATTTTACGAGATGGAAATTTGGTAATTAAATGATAAATTGTTTGATTTAAACTAACATTTTTGTTAAATGTTTCAGAGGTTACGTGAAAGTATTGGTATGGTGTATATATTTTGTGTATGTCAGTTTAAATGGACTGTAAGTATAAAAAATTTTATAGTACGAATCAAGTATAATAAAAATGTTTACAGGTGTAACTCAGATGAAAAGATTTTAAATCAACAATGATGATTTGAAATAATTGTGTTAGATTAAAATGATAATTAAAAAATTTAATAATAACTGAAAGGTACTATAAAATAAATAATAAATTTTGAAAATTTTAAGGTGATGAATGAGTTAAATGATTAATGATTGATGAAAATGTTATCTTAGAATATTGTATATAAAAAATATTTTTATTGTTTAGCTAGTAAGGTGCTATCGCTGGGGTGGCCTGTGCCCCAGTAGATAGTGAAATGGGTTGGGGGTAACAGAGAGTGTTACCTCCATCGGAGGCCAACATGGCGAAAAGGTGCGGCACACCTTTTTTAGTACAAATTTAATTTGTACCCTGATAGACGCTCGTGCCGCACATAACAATGACGTGTAGAACAGGCATTGAAATGAAAGTTTGATTTCCCCGACTTTTCGGGCGATTACTGCCTTACCAGCACTAATCGTGGCTTTGGCTAGCGGTCAGCTATGGCCATAATCAAGTCCCTTGACCATAGCTGACTTGAAATTGGTTTATAATAGAAATTAAATGGGGGGTGACACTAGGGGAAATCCAGGAACTATGGAACAGCGGCTGCCACTCTGTCCGCGTGGGGACAGCATAGCCAGGTGGTAGACCCGTTTTAAGGGCGTTTCAATATTTAACAAGGATATGCCGATATCCACAATTTCAAAATGTAACTGCCGAAGCAAAGACACGGAGATGTAAAATTCCTCCAAATATGCAGTCTTTGTGGAAGCAAATAGGCGCTACAGTCTAACATAAATTACAATAGAGTGTGTGGATAGGGGGTTGCTCAGATGAGCAACGTACTTAAATTTTGTAAATTAAAAAACTGATAAATCCATTTTGATCTAATAAAAATGTTTGTATTCCGCTCAAATAAATCGGTGCTCATACATTCAGTATAAGGTGGTCAATCTATATTTTTTAAATGTAGTATTTTATTGTAGTAGTGTAGATATAAGAATTGATAAAAGGTATATTATATAATTTGTGTATTTTGAAACTAAGTAGATAACTAAACTGACTGGCAGGCGGTTGACGTAATATTATCAGAGTCAGAAAAAGGGAGAAAGTGAGAATAATAAAGAAAGAGCGTTATAACAAGAATATAAAATTTTTAATTAAAACCAGTGAAAAATTTTGATAGAATTTGAAAACAATTATAAAGTGTTTATTTGAATAATTTAAATATCAATTTAATTGTTAATTATAATAATATTTTGTTAATTTTGAATGTTTTATTTTATTATGTTTTGCGTTGAAAGACAGAATTTTACAGATGTTTAATGTGTTCACAGATAGAACTTGTACATAACGTATATAGGTACGTTCTTGACCTGACCCAGTTTCGGTCAGCTGATGGGTGAAGTCATATACTAGGCATGTTTAGCATGGAAGTTAATTGAACTTTTGTTTTTAATTGATTTGAACAATATATAAATGATTTCAATATGGAAAGAAATATTTTAAGAATTTTCAATTTTTTGAATTTAAGATTTTTTTTTGGAAATATTTTTTGCAAAAAAAAAACAAAAAAATTTTCTTGATTTTGCGCCTGCCAGCTAAGGGATATTTTTAAACCTTGATTATTTTGTTGTCTGTGTACTAACCGTGTTTATTATTATTGAATTATTTTATTGAATTGTATTGTTAGACTCTAGGTAGTCACATGTTAGGCTAAGGATGGTCTTATTTTTAAGAAATGTTCAATTGATTTATTTTAAATAACAGAAAAATTAATGAAGAGAATTATTCCATATAGATGAAAAATTTGTGTTTTGATTTTCAATGAAAACAGATGATGAGTTGTAATTTAAATAAATTTTCAAAGAATATTTCAATTTTTTAGTATGTAATGTGAGTGTGTGTGTGAGCCCAGTATCTGCTAAAGGCAGCCGAGTTTGCATATAAGGGGAAAAATATCGGTTGAGGATCTGGCATGATCTAAGCCAGGGAGTTGGATTTTTTGGGGTAGCATGATAGAAGGTGAGGTGTGCTGTGGTACATGTCTGTTCGATTTTTTGGTGTTGGGATCTCGCACAGAGAAGTCTAGTGATCTCGTTCAGATGCGTCCATAGTCGCCGAGCCAGGGGGGTCGTGTACCCATGAAGTATAAGAACTAGAGGGGGTTGTTGGCACCAGTTCCTCACCGGTCCTCTTAGGGGTTTTATCAATGAGATTTCTTCTGTTTTGACAGAAGACCTCTCATTGAGGGGGTATTGTAACGGGCCAAATTTGTGGGTATTTTTATTTATTGCATTTTTGGGTTTTATAAAATATTTGTAAATTCATTTCTCAACGGTGACCAGAACACGTGGTGAATAGAACAGTTTTTAACAAAGGCGCAATATCACGTTGTGCAATCGGTAAAGGAATCCGCACCACCCTAGTTTCTAAGAACTTTGTTTGAGTGTGACAGCGTGCCCATACGCATTATACATCCAGGCGCGCGAGGTGACGCTACGTCCAAAACTAAGATGGCCGAGAAACGATTTTAATCCACTTTCATCTACTGAGGCGACGGATATGTAAATTAAGTCACGCCCATCTTGTGACGTTAGCCAGTGCCTAACCAATATCCGAATACCACTAACTCAACATCAACAGCATGAGTTAAATGGGATGAAGCTACGACGAACAACTACAAGGCTTTGACTTCCAGCTAACGCGACGAAATTGAGTTGGCCGCGAAAGAGAGACGCATTGTCCCAGTTCGTCACTGATCGTGTCTGCGCAGACACAGAGCCAAGTGGGCTCTGCAAAATTTTATAAGTTTTAATCTCAAGAGTAAATTCAAATTAACCAACATGTGTCAGTGGTAGTAGTGAACATGTGAGAATAACTAAATCAGTTTTATTCGACGGCGACGTAATTATTTATGAAATAAAACGAGCTCGAATGGTCACCGCGTGCCGGCTGGGGGGCATTCTTGTAAAATGTTAAGGGCTATGTAATTCTGTGTGGTTGTGAGTGTGAAAAATTGCAGGCTGGGCTGTGTCTGTATATATTAAGGTGTGATAATTAAGGTAAGATATTAGAATAAGTTAACCTGTAACAGATGACCGAGTGAAGAAATTAAAAAAATGTAATTTAATCTGCATAAATATGAATAACAATTTTGGATAAAATTTTAACTGATTTAAAAAAATTAAAACATCATTTCTCTTCATTAAAAAATGAGTCGAGTCACTTATTTCAGTAACCTATAAATCACGTCTTGCGTTCGTGTGAGAATTCTGGACCCAGGTAGAACCTTTACAGGTAGGTGGAAGCAAATTTATGCATTATATATATTTAATGAGTTTAATAAAATCTCATGATTTTATTCTTCTGTCTTCCCTTTTGGGTAATAAATATTATCACTATTGTATTTCTTTCCTTTCAAAGATTAAAACAATACCTCATAAGGTCATGTTGTATTATATATTAACTTTGGTCTAATTATGTTGACATTTGATTATTACATATCTCTTTTAAATTAAACTTTTATAGTAACATTTCTCTTTTAAAATGATTTATACATAATTACTGGCTGGTTACTTGCCTTTGATTTGTTAATTTCTTTGTTATTTTGTTATAATTTGTATTTGTGTGTTTCTGACAGTTAGGCATTTTCATAGGCCTAAGTAGCCATTATGGTATTTTACTTATTTCATTTAAATACATTTCATTTCAGCCTGATGGGCTTTATTTTGTTATTACAATTGTCTGTGTCGTGTTTTGTTTGAGTCTGTTTGTGTTTTGATTACATGTCAATATTATTTTCTATATCTTAATATTTAAAACATAACAATTAGGCCTATGGACTGCAAGTTTATTTCAGCCACATCCTGTTCATAACATTAAAACGAACAATTCTTTATAAGTTATTAGTTACTGTTGGTTTAACATTCATTTCATTCCTTTGACTATTATTTTGAGTGAGAAACATCATCACTTCTTTCAAACTTATTAAATTTATTTTCCCTTCTAACATTGGGTGTTTTTTAATTATATACTTAAATTCTTATTTCATTACTACTTCTTTTCTCCACTCCATGTTAACACAAACTGTTTTTACATGGGCTTTCTCCCTGAATAACATTACATCCTTTACTTATCTCTATTTTAAATACTATTTCTAACTATCCTTAATTATATAATTTTCCATAAGCTCACTTAAATCATTTATTGGTTCATCAATGATTTACTAAGTGTTTTCTTATCTATTACTACTTTTTATTATTATTTATAATATCATTTCCACTTATCACTTTCACCTTTAATTAACTGGTGTTTATCACTGATACACTCACTATTTTGGGGTATTTACACATACACTATTGCACTTTTTTCACTGTTTATATTAAGTGTTACTTAGTGGGTAATCCCTATAATTATTTCTATTTCTATTTCTCACTTTCTCACTATTTCTTTCATTATAAAATTATACATAATATTAATGATATTTTGTTATATATTTCACTATATCTAACTTTAATATTTGGGTTAGTGTACTTTTCTTTACTAGGTTACTTTTTACTGTTTTTGTTCAAAACAGGTATATAAATTATCTCATTTACAATAGTATTTATTTCCATTATTGGCTAATTATTGATTTTATTTACAATATTCTATATTTGAATATACCATTTCTCCCTTTTATATGTGGTGTTTGTTATTTCTTGGTTTCACTTCGTTTCCTCTTCATTCTTCCTCTCCTTCATCTTCTTCATCTTCAATTGTCTTCATTTTAATTCGGTTCTCCTCTTCTTGTCTGGTTTGATTTCATTTAGTTATAGGAATTCGTTCACTTCCTTTATTCTTCTTTGGTTCTGGTTTCTTCCCTTCTTTTGTTAGTTCCTGTTTGTTTGGTTAATTTGTCAATCACTCTCTCTCTTGTTTATTTTTCGTGGTTCCCTTCTTCTTTTGTTTCTGTTGTTGGGTCAATCACTTGGGTTGGATAATGTCGTCGTTTGTCTTGTCACCGTTTATATATTTTATTTGTATTTAATCATTTTATTGGATTGTAACTCTACGAATTAATTACCAAAGTATAATTTTATTTATCTCTTACCTTAGGGTTTTTTACTCCAAGGGTCGTTCAGACGAAACTGCTGCAAAAAGGATTACTTGGATTTGATATGTTCAATAATTACGTTAACACCAAAATTTTCAAATTGTAACAAATTATCTTTCTTTTTTATTTAGCACTCATAATACAACAGGTTATTATATTTTTGTGACTCTACCTTTTCTTGCTGTTATCAATAAATTGTAAGTAATTATCAATCAGAACGGGTATACATCCAAAAAAAACTTCCCTTAACTATTTCTAAATAGTACCGTAACGTATAGTAAAGAATGAACTATAATGAATTCTATTTAATGAACCAATACGTAATTTATCTGTTCCCTTAGAGATCTCATTTAAGCTGGACATTTTTATTGAAAATAATAGATTTTTTTATTATTGAAAAATTATAATTTGTTTTGGCCATTTAATTATGTGCTTTCGCTTTTACTTAACTGTCCATGGTCCGATTCGTAGCACTGCCTGTTGAGACGCTTGCTTGGTTTCGACGCACTCCGACACTAGTTTGCATTGAGTTTAGTTGTTGTTAATTACTTTAAACTTTATGCACTGTAAGGTATATATTTATATAGCTGGCTGGCTTTTAAAATTTGCTCGAGCGCTTGGATGGTAAATAGGCTAGCCACGCGGCCATGAGTTGCAGTAGAACTTTTTATAAATGTTTTAACACTTAACTAGATAGGCCGAATTTATTCTACGGCCTATCTTGTACTCCCGAGGCCACTGTTTTAACGAACTTGTCAAACTGCTCTTTACTGTCCGATGCAAACACTGGTGAAGAAGTGTGCTTACTAATGACACACAGCAGACTGGGTTTCACACACAAGCCTGCTGCTATGTGATTGTGCAATGCGTCTGGCAGTTGTTTTGGCTGGCTGTGTATGTTGCATTGCTGTACTGGAGGCTCCTTACAGGTGAAAGTCTGGCAATTTGGAAAGTGCTTAAAATGATGATTTGAATTAATATGAAATTAAACTGGGGTAGCTCACAATTCCGTACCGTTACAATACCCCCCCAATAAGAGGTTGAAGGCCGAAGCGTTCAAACTCTTATTGCCTAAACCTAAGAGGATCAGTGAGGATATGGCGCCGCAACCCCCCTGAACACTACTAAATCATGGGTTCTTACCCCCCTAGTCTGGCGACTGCGACAGCACCCATCCGATCTTACTGGACTTCTCTGTGCGAGATCCCAACACCGAAAAATCGAACAGATACCCGACCCAGTACCGCCTGACTTTAAAACATGTAATTAAAAATTGACAAACGGCTTTCCATCTCTCCATATCCCACGACTGATTTGTTTCCTCTTAGCCGTACTGGTTCATTGACAACGTACTGGCTCATTTTATATTATAGACCCTAAAGAATAATATTAATAAAACAATATTGGTTTACAATGGTACACATAAATTCCAGTTAAATTGAATAATATTCCCCATACACTATTGCCCTCCAAAATGATACATAGATTATACAAGGTATCCTTAACTACTATATATGTGTAGGATAAAAAATTCATAACATATGAAAAATCTATATGGACAGTAATATACACATCTTATTTTCCAGACACTATCTCATCCTGAACGTTTTCCATTAGTTGTCAGTGTTAAATAAATGTTTTAATCATTATTGGCATCAATTAGTATTTAATTTATAATTCCAATTTGAATTTAAATGAAAATTAGATGATTCAATACAAAAGCTAGATGTTAAATTTACTGAAATAGATAGTCAGATAAGTAGAGTTGAGAAGCAGATAAATGAGAATAACGAGTATTTAATAAGTTCAATGAATGAGCATAACAATGACATAGAATCTAAAATTAATAAATGTAGTATTGAAACTGAATGTAAGTTGAGTAACGTAGTAACGACAGTTGATAAAATTAGTCAGAACTTTGATGAACACCAAAATAAGGTAGACTATAAAATAAATGAAATTGAAAATAATTATAAGACAGAAATACAAGCAGTAAATGAATCTATCGATGTGATAGCAAAGAATAACGTACAGTCTGAATATAGTAATGACAAAAAATTATATTCACTTGAACAGAATATTAATAATATGAGAGATGAATTAAGTGTAGTAAAAAATCAAAATGTAAACAATGTTACTGAACGCATATTTATGACACGTGACACAAACAATGAAATAGAATTAGAAACTTTTAGTAGTGAAATTAGGAGAGTGCATCCAATGCAATTTTTAAATCGAGTACGGGAGTTTGACAGATTCAATGGTAGTAGCTGGGAGGTTAAACTTATAAAAATTTTGAAATGTTTTAAAGGTGATTCAGAGATATGGGCGGAGACGCATCGAAACGAATGGGAGAGTTATGGAGATTTTGAAAGAGCATTTCGGAACAAATACTGGTCGGAGGAGGAGCAAGAGATACTGCGAAGCCAAATAATGGGAACTGGGAGTTTTGGAAGAAACAGCCGTAGTATTACAGTATATACGATGAAGCTGTACAACGAAGCGAAGTATTTGGAACCACCGTTGCCATTTCAGTCGTTTGTACGCCACGTTAGCAAGCACCTACCAAGGGAGGTGCAGATCACATTGATGACCAGAGAGGTAAGCGACATAAATGAATTAGAAAAAATATTAGACGTTTTTCAGAATATTAAGGACCAGGAAGACAGCAGATGCATACAACAACATAATATACAAAATGGGGGTAATTATGTACCAAGAGGAGGACCAAACGGAGGAAACACACACAATGGTCGAGAACGGGACAGACGATACCCAATGTGGAAGTGTGACGGGTGTCTGGTGGAAAATTATGCTGATTGTAATTTCTGTTATAGATGTAGAAGGGCGAGGCCCGGACAGCAGCCGAGAACATCACCGAGGTTCAACAACCCACAGCAGAGGAACGGTGAACGACGAGTAGAGAATCTGAGAAACGAAGGAGGAAATCAGCAGATGGGCAGAGTGTACACGCCCCGTAACGCAGACGAAAGAATGGGAAACTAAGGAGGACAATGGATGAGGAGGCCCGGCCATTGTCGAGGAATAATCACGGGGTCCATGAAAATAAATACAGGAATAACACGATTCACACGGACTTGGCCACAGAATTGTTGGAAGAAGAGGAGACGGAAACGAGGAGACAAGAGGCGTGGTTGACTGAGGTAAAACTGGAAATAGAAGGTAAGTCAATCTTGACACTTATAGATACAGGTAGCGAAATATCTGTAATAGCAGAACATGTACTCAATAAATTGAAAGAAACTAACAAACATATTCCGTCTTTGCCAGTAGCAGGGGTAGCAATTGTAGGTATTACGGGTGTTAGAAGTAAACGGGTTACAACACAAGTCCAGTTGAACATGTTAATAAATGGGGAAAAATATGAGAATACATTTTTAGTTGTAAGAGGTTTAAATTTAGAAGTGATTTTGGGTAATGATTTTTTAATAAGAAATAATGCTGTCATTAACTTTCGAAAAAGAATTTTAGAATTGAGTAATGAAAATAAACAAATAACAGTTAATTTTGAACGGGTTCTAGACACAGTAAAGATTTCGGGTATAAGGGTTATACCAGATAAAACCATAAATAGGGATATGGAATTTAGTATACATGCGTGTATAGAGAGTGTGAGCGAAGAGAGGGGAGATAGAATATGGGCCGAAAGAGAGGTTAAATTTTGTGGGGAAGGTGATGAAAGGGGGAGCTCTCAGCGTAAAGCGCTGTGGCGGGTAGTTGAGGATTATCAGGGAGTGTTTGCCGGGGAACCAGGAAGGGCAAAAGGTTATGAATGTGAATTAAGGGTGAGGGAGCATGCGCCATATGTACAACGTAGTTATCCGGTACCATATTCGAAAAGGGAGGCTGTACAGTCAGAATTAGATAGGATGTTAGCGGGGGATATTATAGAAAGGTCGGTATCAACTTATTCCAACCCTTTAGTAGTAGTAATCAAAAAAGATGGGAGAGTGAGGTTATGTCTAGATGCCCGCAAAATCAATCAAATAATCATTCCAGACCGGGAGTCACCAGAAGCGATAGAAGAGATTTTTCAGAAATTTAGTGGTGTGAAATACATGACTTCTTTAGACCTGACCGCCGGATATTGGCAAGTCCCATTGGCAGTAAATAGTAGAAAATATACAGCGTTTTTGTTCAACGGAAAAAACTATCAATTTAAGCGCTTGCCGTTTGGTTTGAACACCAGTGTAGCTAGTTTTATTAAGTGTCTCGACGAAATTTTGCAACCACATAACTTAGATTTTCTAACCATATACGTAGACGACATACTAATAGCTTCTAGAACATTTGAAGAGCATGTAGAGCATTTGGAATATGTATTGGAGAAATTATATCAGGGAGGTTTGACGGTGAATTGGGACAAATCAAAATTTTTGCAAACCGAAATACATTTTTTAGGTTTCATAATAACACCTACAGGAATACGTGCTAACCCGGATAAAGTAGAATCCATCTTGACATTCCCGGAGCCAAAAAATATAAAGCAGTTGCAAAGTTTTCTTGGTCTTTGTAATTTTTACAGGAAGTTTCAGAGGAACTACGCCCAGACGACGGCCCGACTCAGCGCAGTGTTGCAAAAGAACAAGCAATGGAGATGGGGCGACAATGAAAGAGCAGCGTTCAATGACATCAAAATCAAGTTCGCAGACATGATACTAATGAATCATCCCAATTTTAATAACAAATTTTATTTACAGACAGATGCTAGTAACATAGCGTTGGGAGCAGAACTTTACCAAGAGGACGAGGAGAAGGAACATAAAACTATCGCCTTTGCCAGCCGGACGTTGCTAGCCGCTGAGCGCAACTACACTGCCACAGAAAAGGAGCTCCTCAGTATAGTGTTCGCCGTGAGGAAGTTCCGAACGTATCTGCTGGGTAACAGGACCATCATCAGGACGGACCATAAAGCGCTATCGTTCCTCAATACTTGTAAACTCACACACAGCCGGATTACCAGGTGGGTGTTAGCTCTTCAAGAGTATAATTTTTCTTGGGAATATATCAAGGGTGTAGAGAACAGGGTGCCAGACACACTATCATGAATAGACACAGACAGAAATAGAACAGGTAGAGATATTAAAGAGATAGAAATTTATAGACTATCCCGGGAAGATAAACTTTTTGGGGAGGAATTGAAAGATATAAATGTAATGCAAAGAGCTGATAATAAATTAAATAAAATAATTACTAGTATAGAATCAGATATAGACGAATTAGGGTATAAGCAATATTTTCAAGTGTTCAAAGGGAGTTTGTTTAAAAAAGTAGAGGGGAGAGAGAGAGATTGGAGGTTAGTCATACCTGAAGGGTTGATAGAGAAAATAGTGTGGGACTGTCATTTTAGATACGGGCATTTTGGGGCACGGAAGTGTGTGAATGTATTAAAGGAATCTTGTTTATTTAAGAACATGGAGAAACGAGTCCGAAGAATACTTAGAGTTTGTGAGTTATGTCAGAAATCCAAAGTTGTAAATTATAGGTTAGAGGGAGAATTAAATTATATTAAAGTAGAAAAACCATTCGATTTAGTAGCTGTAGATTTGTACGGCCCACTGCCGAAAGGTAGGGGTGGAGTGATGCATATTTTTGTTGTACTTGATACTTTTTCTAAATATGTCAGGCTATATAGTGTAAAGCGAGCCACAAGTAAGGTGCTGAGCGAGAAAATCACACGCGACTATATGATCCACGTGGGAAAGCCGAAGGTGATATTATCCGACCACGGTCCGCAGTTCATCAGCGGAAGATGGCGCCAGACTCTTGGATGGGAAGGTATTATCCCAAAGCACACTGCCGTATATCATCCACAGTCGAATCAAGCTGAGAGAGTCATGAGGGAGTTGGGCAGATTTTTCGAACGTACTGCCATGCCAAACATAGCGAGTGGCCACTCTATGTGCAGAAGATTGAAAACTGGCTAAACTGCACCACCCACGAGTCGACGGGGTTCACGCCTTATGAGCTAATAAGAGGAAAGCGTCCACAGAGGATTCTGGAACAATTAATTGAATATCCACCGGAAACCGACACTATCGGTAACGATGTTAAGCTGAGACTAGCCAATGAAAGTCTGTTGACAAAAGGGGAGAGGAGAAAACGGAAACATGACATGAAAGGTAAGTGGACGCAGTATGAGATTGGACAGCTGGTATTGGTACGACGACACGAGTTATCAAGTGCACAAGATAAGGAGATCAAGAAGTTTTTCTTATTGTACGAGGGGCCGTACGAGGTAGTGGAAATAAAAATGAAAAATTCATATGTGTTACAGAATAGAGAAACCAGGGAGATAGTGGGTACGCACAACGCTACAAATTTGAAATTATTTTGGTCAGCATAAGTATTTTGTTAATTTGTAAAGGTATGAATGTTATTTAATTATTCTTTTATGTTTTTAGAAGGGCTCCTCCCCCATTTTCGGGCGGCCACGATCTTACCAGTCCTGGCCGTGGAATTCGGAAAGCGGAGGCGGGCCATGGTTGGCAGGATCTTCCTTCGGGCGGTGAAAACAACGATGGTCCGGCTCCACCAAAATTGGTACAAAATAGAAATTTAACCACATATATTTGAACGGGGAGGGGGACCCCAACAGGTACGTGACTCGACTTAAAATTTTTTAATACACTCATGGTGCAGCGGTTTTGGTGTGCCTGTCACGTGCCTGCACTGCCTTAGAGTGTTTGTATATAATGGAGGCTGCATTAAATAAAAGGCAGTGCATTCAAATTAAATTTTTTTGGTGTCCAGGGCAAAATTAAAATGGAGCCTGTGACAATATCTTCTGATTGGCCTGAAACGACGAGTTTTGGGGCAAGACGGTTGGGCGCACGGTAGAAAGTGGGGTAGAAGAAATGGTAGGAGAGGGGAGTAGTGTGTTTTAGAGGGGGGACGTGAATTCACGTAGTATATCTACCTAGTGCCGATCCGTTTTGCGGCGAAACCCGACTTTTCGGGCGGTTACTGTCTATCAGCACTAATCTTGATTTTGGAATGTTAGTCAGCCTCCAGTGTAATTAGTTTTGAAAAAAAAAAAAAAAAAAAAAAAAAATTTTGGATGTGTATAATTTTAAATTTAAGATATAATTTTTTTCTTCTAAATTTTTTAGCATTAGGTGACCAAATATAATTGTTAGATTTTAGTAGTAGTGGGTATAGGAACGTTTTGAAGAAATGTGTAGTAATATAAGAACTTGTTATCAATACAAGATGTGGGGATAATTTTGGGGGGGTAGTTTGGTGCTCAATGAAGGGACATAACAGTGTAGTGTGGAACTGCTATGGGGGAAGGTTGTAGATTTTGTATTTAATATTTTATGTTAATAATGGTCAAGCTTCCATATAAAGTGGGTTAAAACCCCATCTAAATTAATATTGTCATTTAAATATAAATTCGTAAATTTAATATTACGAAAGATATTTTACTTGTGATTCCCCAAATTTTCGGGCGGTCACGGCCTCACCGAACCCTGACCGTGGAATTGGTTTAGCTTTAACAGCTATGGTTGGGGCACATTACGATTACGCGCTGACCATAACTGGCCATAGCTGTTATCGTTGTAAAGGTGTATTTTGAAATTGATGGGGGGTAATAAAAAGGGGAATCACCAAACTATGGAACAGCGGCTGCCACTCTGTTCGAGTAGGAACAGCAGAGCCAGGTGGTAGATCCGTTTAAGGGTGCATGATTATTAACGAGAACATGATGATGTTCACCAATTTAAACTTAACAGCGGAAGCAGAGACACGGAGAGGTAAAACCCTGCTCCAAAATATACCGTCTCTGTGGAAGCGAAAGGGCGAGACAGTCCTCCATAATCTGAAATAGAGTGTGTGGCTGGGAGGTGACGCAAAGGAGTCACGAATTTAAAATTTTATGACATAAAAGTTTTTGCTTATTCAAGGTTTAATCCAATCAAAAATGCTTGTGCTCTGTCCACATAATTATATGCTCAGACTCGTAATATAAGGTTCAGACTATAATTTTAAAGGTATCATTTTATTGTTGTGTGTTAGATATAGTTGTTGATAAAATGTATTTTCATTATGTGTGTATTTTTTTTCTAAGCCAAGAATTAGACGCCTGGCAGGCAATCAACATAACAGAAGTAAGTGTTGATAGTGTATTACATGTAATTGTTCAATTTTGAAAGGTATTCATGGTGTTTTTATTATGTTAGGATATCAGCTGATCAACAATACCATGTCACTGGTATATTGGTTTGTAAATGTTACAAGTAATTAATGTTTAGTGGGCGACAGATATTTCGAAGTAAAGATAAAAAGAATATGCAGATTAATAAAAGATAATTTATGGGTGATAAATGTTTTATGGGACACGTAGACCTGTCCAAGTTGAATTAAAAGTTGAATGTGAAATAGTAGAGATGAGTATGATGTAATGTTGTTTTTGAGTTAATGTATGTTATAGAAGTTGGTGAAGTATTAAGGTTGACACAGTTGTGGGGAATTTATATAGAGTTTTGAATGATATATATTTATGTTTATAGTTAATGAGGTTATTTTGTGTATTTGTAGTGAGGTAATGAGATTGAGATTTTTGGGGATGGCAATTTTGTATTAGGGGGTAGTGTATTTGGGGAGTCCGCAACAAGGGTTGGGACGGGATTAGAATAGATTTTAGTGGGGAAGGGGCCGCCTTAGGTAGAATCCGGGCCGCCAAATAAGGGAAATGAGTTTTGGGTAGGGGAAACACGTATCCTATATGTACAAAGGGTTGGAGAGTATTTTTTTTATATATGTAGAGAAGGCGGCGTTTTGAGTTAAATGGTAAGTTGTGGATTAGGGTGTCTTGATTAGTAGATATTTTTGATAGAGATGGGTGTCATGATAATTGAGTTGATGAATATTAGAGTCAGAGGGAGAAAGTTTATATAGGTATAGAAATCTAATACAGAAAAACGAGAATAAATAATTTACATCACCCACAGTATATTAAAGTAAGATTGTTGAAAAGAAAGAGAGATTCATGATAAAGAATATGCAATTGTTTATTTTTTCAACCAGTGACAGAATTTTGATAAAATTTGAAAATAATGTAAAGTCAAGAAGTGTTTAATTTAAATGATTTAAATGCCAATTTGATTATTATTTATATTAATATTTTGTTTATTATAAATATTCTATGTTATTATGTTTTGTATTTCAAGTTAGGATATTACAGATATTTAAAGTGTTTTCAGAAATCATACATGACATATGTAGGTCAAGGGTTTTGGGACTTGACCTAGTTAGGATCAGCTGATGAGTTCATACACCTACTAAGCTTGTAGAGTAGGAATTCAATTTTAATTTGTTTGTTTGATTAATTCAAACTAATCTTTGAATAATTTTAATAAATGTTATTTAATAAATAAATTTAATAAATATTTAATGAATAATTTTTTTTGAATTTTAAAATTTTGAAAATTTTGAATTTTTTTTGAAAAAAAAAAAATTTTTGATGTTTCGCCTGCCAGCGAGTGAATATTTTGAGTAATGATCATTTTATTATGTATGTATTAATGATGTTTCTTTTATTGTATTGCTTTATATTGGTAGGCTATAAATTGTTCTCATGCTAGAGTAAGGATGTATTTGTATTAATAGGAATGTTTAGGTTAAGTCATTGAAACAAAAATTAGAAAAAAGAGGAAGAGAATTTTTTGGTAAAAGATTTTTTTTTGAATATTGAATTTTTTGAATTTATAATAAATTTTAAAAGGAAGTTTTTATTTTAATGTGTTATGATAATATGTAATGTTAGTGTGTGTGAGCCCAGTATCTGCTAAAGGCAGCCCAGCTTGCAAAAAGGGGAAACATATCGGCGGAGGAGCTGGGATAATTTTAGCCCGGGATTGAGGATTTTGGGGGTAGCATGTTAGAAGGCGAGGTGTGCCGTGGTGCGAGTCTGATCAATTTCTCGGTGTTGGGATCTCTTACGGAGAAGTCCAGTGATCTCGTTCAGATGAGTCCATGGTCGCTGAGCCAGGGGGGTCGTGTACCCATGCAGAGTAAGAACCAGGGGGTTGTTGGCACCAGTTCCTCACCGGTCCTCTTCGGGGTTATCGATGAGATTTCTTCTGTCGTGAACAGCAGAATTCTCATCGAGGGGGTATTGTAGCGGGTCGATTTTTGGGTGTTTTTGTTTTAACCGTTTGGGGCATATATTTATATTTTTATTTATTTCATTTTGGGCGGATTGTCATTGTGCAACGTATGTGTCCGTATAACAGACCAGTGTTGAGAAACAGTTGGAAACAAAGCGAAACGCAATCAGTGGTGTAACACGGCTGAAGAATTCACCTCCACAAAATTCTTCGAACTTTGTACCTGTGTGTGGCAGCGCACATACGCAACTGCTCAATCACGCTCCAAGTGACGCTCTGACAAACAACTCAAGATGGCGAGAGCGTAAAAAAATATTCGTCTTCTTCTATAAGACCTCACGAAAGTCGCATTAACTCCGCCTACTGTTGGTGACATCAGCGGAACCAAGTCCAATATCGGCCTCTGGACACACACATATACCAGCTATAATCTATGCATAAACTGGATATGCCGCAGCAAGTCAACTGTATACGGCGACGGTGGCATTGAGTTGCCGCTTCCGCAGTTCAACCAAGCACATGCAGCAGTTCGTCCCAAAGAGTACCGGCCGGTACATCTCGAAGGGGTTAGCTCTTCTCAAAATTTAAAAAATGTGTCAGTAAAAGTGAATCAGTCGTTTTTTAAAACCAGTGTCAGTGATGCGAGACTAACTACAGAACACCAACACACAAATTTGTTATTTTTTTGTTTCGGGACGACTACAAACTTACCACGGGGCGGCCACGAGGTCACGGATAAACGCGTTGCCGGTTGGGGTTTTATATAATGCACCAAATTAATAAATCAGGGTAACGGGGGTTGTTTTAAGAATGTGAGAGTGAGTGAAAGGCAGGCTGGGCTACCTACAATATAGTAAGTAATATTATTTAAGTATAGAACAATAGGATGTATAAACAAGAGTCACACAAAATTTGAAAACATGTAAGAAAATTTATTTGGAAAACCAACATTTAAAATGGCAATATTTGATCATTAAAAAATCATAATTTCTCTTCATATAAATGTGTTGTGCAAATTATTCTCACAACCTTAAGAAATTACGTCTGCATCCCAAACATACGTATGACGCAACCTTGAAGCCACGCAATGGTAAGTAGGAGTGGGTTAACATTAATTTTAAATTATTACGATATCATTCTTTTTATTAATATAGAAAGTTTCAGTGTTATGATGAGAGAGAGTTAGAAGTATATAATTTAAAGAGAGATTATGAGGAGTTGAAAGTAAAGTTAGAAGTATATTTAAATAAGAATGATTTAATTGATAATACAAAAGTAACTAACCCGATAATGAATATATGTACTGATGGAGATTTAATAGAAATACTTAACGTAGACTTGGTGAATGATTATTATGGTATAACGGATAAATTGAAATTGTTTGGTTATGACACACAAGACAACAATATGTATGTCAATAAAATTGAACAGTGCCATATAAAACAAAGATTAATCTTTGACGATGGAGGGTAGACTATAAAACGATAAAGGACAGTTATAAATATTTTGTTTTGTGGTTTTGACCTGGCAGATTTGGACAATGAAGGGTGAAAAAACGGAACAGTAATAACAAAAGCTTGTAAATAAGTGTAGTGAATTTATTTGTGTGTATTGTAGAAGGTCAGATAAGCAGTGTATGTATGTAGGTAAGTGATAATAATAATATTAATATTTGCAATTTAAATAAATAACCGAATAAATTTTGAAAAGAGTAATTAGCAAATTGTAATTGTTTTGACAGCAAGGTAACTGGTATTTTAATAACTGATTTAATTAAAATAATCTGAGATGTTTTAAATATTTTGATTGACTGATTTAAATGTTGTATAATTAAACTTTCTAATGAAGTTAAATTATTTTACGAGATGGAAATTTGGTAATTAAATGATAAATTGTTTGATTTAAACTAACATTTTTGTTAAATGTTTCAGAGGTTACGTGAAAGTATTGGTATGGTGTATATATTTTGTGTATGTCAGTTTAAATGGACTGTAAGTATAAAAAATTTTATAGTACGAATCAAGTATAATAAAAATGTTTACAGGTGTAACTCAGATGAAAAGATTTTAAATCAACAATGATGATTTGAAATAATTGTGTTAGATTAAAATGATAATTAAAAAATTTAATAATAACTGAAAGGTACTATAAAATAAATAATAAATTTTGAAAATTTTAAGGTGATGAATGAGTTAAATGATTAATGATTGATGAAAATGTTATCTTAGAATATTGTATATAAAAAATATTTTTATTGTTTAGCTAGTAAGGTGCTATCGCTGGGGTGGCCTGTGCCCCAGTAGATAGTGAAATGGGTTGGGGGTAACAGAGAGTGTTACCTCCATCGGAGGCCAACATGGCGAAAAGGTGCGGCACACCTTTTTTAGTACAAATTTAATTTGTACCCTGATAGACGCTCGTGCCGCACATAACAATGACGTGTAGAACAGGCATTGAAATGAAAGTTTGATTTCCCCGACTTTTCGGGCGATTACTGCCTTACCAGCACTAATCGTGGCTTTGGCTAGCGGTCAGCTATGGCCATAATCAAGTCCCTTGACCATAGCTGACTTGAAATTGGTTTATAATAGAAATTAAATGGGGGGTGACACTAGGGGAAATCCAGGAACTATGGAACAGCGGCTGCCACTCTGTCCGCGTGGGGACAGCATAGCCAGGTGGTAGACCCGTTTTAAGGGCGTTTCAATATTTAACAAGGATATGCCGATATCCACAATTTCAAAATGTAACTGCCGAAGCAAAGACACGGAGATGTAAAATTCCTCCAAATATGCAGTCTTTGTGGAAGCAAATAGGCGCTACAGTCTAACATAAATTACAATAGAGTGTGTGGATAGGGGGTTGCTCAGATGAGCAACGTACTTAAATTTTGTAAATTAAAAAACTGATAAATCCATTTTGATCTAATAAAAATGTTTGTATTCCGCTCAAATAAATCGGTGCTCATACATTCAGTATAAGGTGGTCAATCTATATTTTTTAAATGTAGTATTTTATTGTAGTAGTGTAGATATAAGAATTGATAAAAGGTATATTATATAATTTGTGTATTTTGAAACTAAGTAGATAACTAAACTGACTGGCAGGCGGTTGACGTAATATTATCAGAGTCAGAAAAAGGGAGAAAGTGAGAATAATAAAGAAAGAGCGTTATAACAAGAATATAAAATTTTTAATTAAAACCAGTGAAAAATTTTGATAGAATTTGAAAACAATTATAAAGTGTTTATTTGAATAATTTAAATATCAATTTAATTGTTAATTATAATAATATTTTGTTAATTTTGAATGTTTTATTTTATTATGTTTTGCGTTGAAAGACAGAATTTTACAGATGTTTAATGTGTTCACAGATAGAACTTGTACATAACGTATATAGGTACGTTCTTGACCTGACCCAGTTTCGGTCAGCTGATGGGTGAAGTCATATACTAGGCATGTTTAGCATGGAAGTTAATTGAACTTTTGTTTTTAATTGATTTGAACAATATATAAATGATTTCAATATGGAAAGAAATATTTTAAGAATTTTCAATTTTTTGAATTTAAGATTTTTTTTTGGAAATATTTTTTGCAAAAAAAAAACAAAAAAATTTTCTTGATTTTGCGCCTGCCAGCTAAGGGATATTTTTAAACCTTGATTATTTTGTTGTCTGTGTACTAACCGTGTTTATTATTATTGAATTATTTTATTGAATTGTATTGTTAGACTCTAGGTAGTCACATGTTAGGCTAAGGATGGTCTTATTTTTAAGAAATGTTCAATTGATTTATTTTAAATAACAGAAAAATTAATGAAGAGAATTATTCCATATAGATGAAAAATTTGTGTTTTGATTTTCAATGAAAACAGATGATGAGTTGTAATTTAAATAAATTTTCAAAGAATATTTCAATTTTTTAGTATGTAATGTGAGTGTGTGTGTGAGCCCAGTATCTGCTAAAGGCAGCCGAGTTTGCATATAAGGGGAAAAATATCGGTTGAGGATCTGGCATGATCTAAGCCAGGGAGTTGGATTTTTTGGGGTAGCATGATAGAAGGTGAGGTGTGCTGTGGTACATGTCTGTTCGATTTTTTGGTGTTGGGATCTCGCACAGAGAAGTCTAGTGATCTCGTTCAGATGCGTCCATAGTCGCCGAGCCAGGGGGGTCGTGTACCCATGAAGTATAAGAACTAGAGGGGGTTGTTGGCACCAGTTCCTCACCGGTCCTCTTAGGGGTTTTATCAATGAGATTTCTTCTGTTTTGACAGAAGACCTCTCATTGAGGGGGTATTGTAACGGGCCAAATTTGTGGGTATTTTTATTTATTGCATTTTTGGGTTTTATAAAATATTTGTAAATTCATTTCTCAACGGTGACCAGAACACGTGGTGAATAGAACAGTTTTTAACAAAGGCGCAATATCACGTTGTGCAATCGGTAAAGGAATCCGCACCACCCTAGTTTCTAAGAACTTTGTTTGAGTGTGACAGCGTGCCCATACGCATTATACATCCAGGCGCGCGAGGTGACGCTACGTCCAAAACTAAGATGGCCGAGAAACGATTTTAATCCACTTTCATCTACTGAGGCGACGGATATGTAAATTAAGTCACGCCCATCTCGTGACGTTAGCCAGTGCCTAACCAATATCCGAATACCACTAACTCAACATCAACAGCATGAGTTAAATGGGATGAAGCTACGACGAACAACTACAAGGCTTTGACTTCCAGCTAACACGACGAAATTGAGTTGGCCGCGAAAGAGAGACGCATTGTCCCAGTTCGTCACTGATCGTGTCTGCGCAGACACAGAGCCAAGTGGGCTCTGCAAAATTTTATAAGTTTTAATCTCAAGAGTAAATTCAAATTAACCAACATGTGTCAGTGGTAGTAGTGAACATGTGAGAATAACTAAATCAGTTTTATTCGACGGCGACGTAATTATTTATGAAATAAAACGAGCTCGAATGGTCACCGCGTGCCGGCTGGGGGGCATTCTTGTAAAATGTTAAGGGCTATGTAATTCTGTGTGGTTGTGAGTGTGAAAAATTGCAGGCTGGGCTGTGTCTGTATATATTAAGGTGTGATAATTAAGGTAAGATATTAGAATAAGTTAACCTGTAACAGATGACCGAGTGAAGAAATTAAAAAAATGTAATTTAATCTGCATAAATATGAATAACAATTTTGGATAAAATTTTAACTGATTTAAAAAAATTAAAACATCATTTCTCTTCATTAAAAAATGAGTCGAGTCACTTATTTCAGTAACCTATAAATCACGTCTTGCGTTCGTGTGAGAATTCTGGACCCAGGTAGAACCTTTACAGGTAGGTGGAAGCAAATTTATGCATTATATATATTTAATGAGTTTAATAAAATCTCATGATTTTATTCTTCTGTCTTCCCTTTTGGGTAATAAATATTATCACTATTGTATTTCTTTCCTTTCAAAGATTAAAACAATACCTCATAAGGTCATGTTGTATTATATATTAACTTTGGTCTAATTATGTTGACATTTGATTATTACATATCTCTTTTAAATTAAACTTTTATAGTAACATTTCTCTTTTAAAATGATTTATACATAATTACTGGCTGGTTACTTGCCTTTGATTTGTTAATTTCTTTGTTATTTTGTTATAATTTGTATTTGTGTGTTTCTGACAGTTAGGCATTTTCATAGGCCTAAGTAGCCATTATGGTATTTTACTTATTTCATTTAAATACATTTCATTTCAGCCTGATGGGCTTTATTTTGTTATTACAATTGTCTGTGTCGTGTTTTGTTTGAGTCTGTTTGTGTTTTGATTACATGTCAATATTATTTTCTATATCTTAATATTTAAAACATAACAATTAGGCCTATGGACTGCAAGTTTATTTCAGCCACATCCTGTTCATAACATTAAAACGAACAATTCTTTATAAGTTATTAGTTACTGTTGGTTTAACATTCATTTCATTCCTTTGACTATTATTTTGAGTGAGAAACATCATCACTTCTTTCAAACTTATTAAATTTATTTTCCCTTCTAACATTGGGTGTTTTTTAATTATATACTTAAATTCTTATTTCATTACTACTTCTTTTCTCCACTGCATGTTAACACAAACTGTTTTTACATGGGCTTTCTCCCTGAATAACATTACATCCTTTACTTATCTCTATTTTAAATACTATTTCTAACTATCCTTAATTATATAATTTTCCATAAGCTCACTTAAATCATTTATTGGTTCATCAATGATTTACTAAGTGTTTTCTTATCTATTACTACTTTTTTTTATTATTTATAATATCATTTCCACTTATCACTTTCACCTTTAATTAACTGGTGTTTATCACTGATACACTCACTATTTTGGGGTATTTACACATACACTATTGCACTTTTTTCACTGTTTATATTAAGTGTTACTTAGTGGGTAATCCCTATAATTATTTCTATTTCTATTTCTCACTTTCTCACTATTTCTTTCATTATAAAATTATACATAATATTAATGATATTTTGTTATATATTTCACTATATCTAACTTTAATATTTGGGTTAGTGTACTTTTCTTTACTAGGTTACTTTTTACTGTTTTTGTTCAAAACAGGTATATAAATTATCTCATTTACAATAGTATTTATTTCCATTATTGGCTAATTATTGATTTTATTTACAATATTCTATATTTGAATATACCATTTCTCCCTTTTATATGTGGTGTTTGTTATTTCTTGGTTTCACTTCGTTTCCTCTTCATTCTTCCTCTCCTTCATCTTCTTCATCTTCAATTGTCTTCATTTTAATTCGGTTCTCCTCTTCTTGTCTGGTTTGATTTCATTTAGTTATAGGAATTCGTTCACTTCCTTTATTCTTCTTTGGTTCTGGTTTCTTCCCTTCTTTTGTTAGTTCCTGTTTGTTTGGTTAATTTGTCAATCACTCTCTCTCTTGTTTATTTTTCGTGGTTCCCTTCTTCTTTTGTTTCTGTTGTTGGGTCAATCACTTGGGTTGGATAATGTCGTCGTTTGTCTTGTCACCGTTTATATATTTTATTTGTATTTAATCATTTTATTGGATTGTAACTCTACGAATTAATTACCAAAGTATAATTTTATTTATCTCTTACCTTAGGGTTTTTTACTCCAAGGGTCGTTCAGACGAAACTGCTGCAAAAAGGATTACTTGGATTTGATATGTTCAATAATTACGTTAACACCAAAATTTTCAAATTGTAACAAATTATCTTTCTTTTTTATTTAGCACTCATAATACAACAGGTTATTATATTTTTATGACTCTACCTTTTCTTGCTGTTATCAATAAATTGTAAGTAATTATCAATCAGAACGGGTATACATCCAAAAAAAACTTCCCTTAACTATTTCTAAATAGTACCGTAACGTATAGTAAAGAATGAACTATAATGAATTCTATTTAATGAACCAATACGTAATTTATCTGTTCCCTTAGAGATCTCATTTAAGCTGGACATTTTTATTGAAAATAATAGATTTTTTTATTATTGAAAAATTATAATTTGTTTTGGCCATTTAATTATGTGCTTTCGCTTTTACTTAACTGTCCATGGTCCGATTCGTAGCACTGCCTGTTGAGACGCTTGCTTGGTTTCGACGCACTCCGACACTAGTTTGCATTGAGTTTAGTTGTTGTTAATTACTTTAAACTTTATGCACTGTAAGGTATATATTTATATAGCTGGCTGGCTTTTAAAATTTGCTCGAGCGCTTGGATGGTAAATAGGCTAGCCACGCGGCCATGAGTTGCAGTAGAACTTTTTATAAATGTTTTAACACTTAACTAGATAGGCCGAATTTATTCTACGGCCTATCTTGTACTCCCGAGGCCACTGTTTTAACGAACTTGTCAAACTGCTCTTTACTGTCCGATGCAAACACTGGTGAAGAAGTGTGCTTACTAATGACACACAGCAGACTGGGTTTCACACACAAGCCTGCTGCTATGTGATTGTGCAATGCGTCTGGCAGTTGTTTTGGCTGGCTGTGTATGTTGCATTGCTGTACTGGAGGCTCCTTACAGGTGAAAGTCTGGCAATTTGGAAAGTGCTTAAAATGATGATTTGAATTAATATGAAATTAAACTGGGGTAGCTCACAATTCCGTACCGTTACAATACCCCCCCAATAAGAGGTTGAAGGCCGAAGCGTTCAAACTCTTATTGCCTAAACCTAAGAGGATCAGTGAGGATATGGCGCCGCAACCCCCCTGAACACTACTAAATCATGGGTTCTTACCCCCCTAGTCTGGCGACTGCGACAGCACCCATCCAATCTTACTGGACTTCTCTGTGCGAGATCCCAACACCGAAAAATCGAACAGATACCCGACCCAGTACCGCCTGACTTTAAAACATGTAATTAAAAATTGACAAACGGCTTTCCATCTCTCCATATCCCACGACTGATTTGTTTCCTCTTAGCCGTACTGGTTCATTGACAACGTACTGGCTCATTTTATATTATAGACCCTAAAGAATAATATTAATAAAACAATATTGGTTTACAATGGTACACATAAATTCCAGTTAAATTGAATAATATTCCCCATACACTATTGCCCTCCAAAATGATACATAGATTATACAAGGTATCCTTAACTACTATATATGTGTAGGATAAAAAATTCATAACATATGAAAAATCTATATGGACAGTAATATACACATCTTATTTTCCAGACACTATCTCATCCTGAACGTTTTCCATTAGTTGTCAGTGTTAAATAAATGTTTTAATCATTATTGGCATCAATTAGTATTTAATTTATAATTCCAATTTGAATTTAAATGAAAATAAAGTTAAGTTCATTGTTAAAAATCATTGTTTCTATTAATTTTATTACTAAATTAATTTAATTGTATTTAATTTACTTTAACTAATTCAATTAATCTCAAAAGTTACAGTAATGGCCTCATTATTATTTGGTCTGTAAAAAAATTTAATTTCAATTCCTTTCTATCACAATAAGGTTTTACTTCAGATACTGATTCAGCAGACTACAACATTCTTTGTTATTGTCACCAAGTATGTCTGTGAACCTTAGTCTCAACATACCACACATGTTTATATAAACACTAGTCTGCAAGACTCACATAGTATAAACATTCTGGTTACATCATGTACTAACACCTGTACTTTTCAGTCTTTATAAATTTTTTAGATAACATATTTATCAATGTCTATTTCTTACAGTTCAACCAAATATACTTTTAATTCACCTTTCAATTATTATTTCTCTTTTAATTACAATTTCTATTTAATGCTATTATCTCAATACCATTATTATTATTATTACACTCTTTTCACACCTGTAAACATTTTACTCTATCTGATTAGTATTATGAACTTTATACTTACAATACACATTCCACCTATTGACATGAATACAAAATACGCACCACACACACACACACCAATACCTCCGTGTAACCTCTGAAACATTTAACAACAATGTTATTTCATACAAACAATTTAACCTTTTATAATACATACAATTAATTTCACTACACATGTATTTACAATTCTTCAGCAATAATTATTCAGTTATGTCACACTTCAATATCAAAATTCAGCTAGGTCATTACCATATATTAACATATTTAAAATGTTCATTTATGAATTTCAACCTCCATCGTCAAAAATTAATCAGGGTTTCAAATAACAATTTTCAATTTTATTTACATTCTGTATACGGTTATCTTGTATATAGTAACCATAAAATTTCTGTTTGTTCATTTTACCATAATAATCATATACCAGGTCAACATCGAGTACATCGGTTAAGTCTCCATCAGTAATATTCATTATTAAGTCAGTTATTTTTTCATCATAAGGTAAATTATTATTGTTTGAACATGTATTATCAAAATAATCTTCACTCTCTATTTTAACAGGTAAGTGTTTCGTCTCTAACATCTCTCTCAACTCATTATAGTCTCTCTTTACTTTGTATAACTCTGTCTCTCTTTCACTACACCGTTCTATATTTAAACTTCTCTCATCATAACACCATATCATACTTTCTCTCTCATTCCATGCAGAGGGTACAAAATTATTCAACAAAATTAAGCAACTCAAATCTTTCACTAATAAGGGTCTCTTGCCCAAAAATAACACTTTTGAACCCTCTGGTTCATCACAAATAAGGGGAGAATTTACTCTCTGCCCTACACATTCAACTACTCTCTCTCTCCATTCTTTTTCTAATTCAACAACACTAATTATTACTTCATTACAACTTATCATTTTCTCACTCTCACTTACTGTTTTGCTATCTATTTTCAATGTATCACTTTCTGATACCACCCTTTCAATCACCTTACCATTTTCAATATTATTGTTACTATTTATCTTACTCTCTACTACCACGTTTTTACACATATCATTATAATTATCATCTGTTTTATACTCAAAATTTTCAGTTACCTTTTGTATTTGTTTCTCAATTTGTTCTACCACTTGTTCTTTAAATGTATTGAAACATTCATTCGTCTCATTTAAACGTTTATTAATATTGTCTTCTAACTTGACACTCTGTTGTTTCATATCATATAAACGCTCATCAAATTTTGTATTCATTTCACATAAACGCTTATCAAATTTTTGGTCAATATTATTTATATCGCCCTTTAACTCATGGAAGTCACTCTTCTGTTCATCAAATTTCGCGTTAAAACTACTCAAGTTATCAGATATTGTTTTCATGAAATTACACATATCTTCCATTGACAACTGTTTAATTCGTGTTGTCGTTGGGGTAGATTGTGCTACTGCATTTTTGTCAGTGAAGCTGACTTCATTATTAATTCTATTTTCCCTATTCAATTTTGGGGTTATTTGGATCCCCGAATCATCTGTATTATTTATTTCATTTGTAATATCTGGTTTTATTTTATTGTCCTGACTCCCATCTGGAGTCGAGTGGACCTCAATATTATGCATAATGGCCGATTCATCAAAATTGTCAACATCAACTTCATTGGCATCGTCATTATTCGCTGCCATTTTATACAAGTTTATATAATGTTACACAAGAATATTAATCTTATCCACTATTGACTTAACCCTTTTTATATTTAATTTACCAAAGCGTCCTCCCTCTCAAATAACCCTTTCTGCAGCTTAATTAGGTCTGGCGAATATAGGTTGTAACCTATACTCGCGTCGCTGTACGGGGGCCAAATGTAACTCTACGAATTAATTACCAAAGTATAATTTTATTTATCTCTTACCTTAGGGTTTTTTACTCCAAGGGTCGTTCAGACGAAACTGCTGCAAAAAGGATTACTTGGATTTGATATGTTCAATAATTACGTTAACACCAAAATTTTCAAATTGTAACAAATTATCTTTCTTTTTTATTTAGCACTCATAATACAACAGGTTATTATATTTTTATGACTCTACCTTTTCTTGCTGTTATCAATAAATTGTAAGTAATTATCAATCAGAACGGGTATACATCCAAAAAAAACTTCCCTTAACTATTTCTAAATAGTACCGTAACGTATAGTAAAGAATTAACTATAATGAATTCTATTTAATGAACCAATACGTAATTTATCTGTTCCCTTAGAGATCTCATTTAAGCTGGACATTTTTATTGAAAATAATAGATTTTTTTATTATTGAAAAATTATAATTTGTTTTGGCCATTTAATTATGTGCTTTCGCTTTTACTTAACTGCCCATGGTCCGATTCGTAGCACTGCCTGTTGAGACGCTTGCTTGGTTTCGACGCACTCCGACACTAGTTTGCATTGAGTTTAGTTGTTGTTAATTACTTTAAACTTTATGCACTGTAAGGTATATATTTATATAGCTGGCTGGCTTTTAAAATTTGCTCGAGCGCTTGGATGGTAAATAGGCTAGCCACGCGGCCATGAGTTGCAGTAGAACTTTTTATAAATGTTTTAACACTTAACTAGATAGGCCGAATTTATTCTACGGCCTATCTTGTACTCCCGAGGCCACTGTTTTAACGAACTTGTCAAACTGCTCTTTACTGTCCGATGCAAACACTGGTGAAGAAGTGTGCTTACTAATGACACACAGCAGACTGGGTTTCACACACAAGCCTGCTGCTATGTGATTGTGCAATGCGTCTGGCAGTTGTTTTGGCTGGCTGTGTATGTTGCATTGCTGTACTGGAGGCTCCTTACAGGTGAAAGTCTGGCAATTTGGAAAGTGCTTAAAATGATGATTTGAATTAATATGAAATTAAACTGGGGTAGCTCACAATTCCGTACCGTTACAGGATATGAGGTACATTTACATTTAGAATTATCTTTTTTATCCCTGGTACTGGGGTGGCTTATTTGTGTTGTAACAATAGTTATAATTCATACAACCCACTACTTTATTGTGTTTTCATCTCTTCTCCTTCTCTATTTGCTAACATTTCACTTACACACAACTACATATTGAGGTGACAACACCATCTGATTGAAATAACAAACTTATCTCTTATTTCTTATAATTAAATCATTTGTTTAAAATTATGAAAAGCAACCCAGACTGCTTTCTCACACTCAGACATACGTAAATAATTTCCCCAAAATATAGCGCTCTTTACTTTGACATGTTTTATGATTGATTGTTATGTGATAAATAGTTACTCATCGGCGTCTCCTACAACCACGCGTCGCACTTCGTCCACATTTTTAGTCACCCCGCACTTTTAGTTATTAAATTTGATGTCGTATGTTCCCTTCCATTTTTTTTCACTTCAAATTAAACTCTAAACTGGACTTTTCCCACATTTTATTTAAATTTTGAAAAGGTTTTCGACTCGCAAGTCTTGATACACACCTGGCCAGGCGTATGACGTGTCGGTGACTGGGCAGAACGTTACAAAAGTGCGGTTACTCACGGTTACTCAAAACGGAAAAATGCACAGCCTGCTTGTTACAAAACGTTCGTCAACTTACACAAAGTACGGTGTTGTCCATGTGTGTTAGGTGTTGACGATATTCCATTTTGACAAGGCCGTAGACTCAGATGGGCGGAGTCATCGCGGACTTCCATCATCATCCAAACCGCATGGCGAGACAACTTTACAGCTTAGCCATTTTACTTGGCGTGGGCCGAGGCTATAAGCATCGCATCCGTGCGCATGCTGGTGTTCGCGCATACTAGTGCGTAACACAACACTTGATTTCTCGGAATGATATTGCATTCTATTGCCGCACCTCGCTCACACAGCTATGTGACTGCGTTCATTGTTGAGTAAAACCGTTTTATGTATGGGACTTGCTGCGTTGGTCACATATACATTTAATAAAAAATAGAATAAAATAAAATACCCCTTTTCGCCCCATTACAGCTTGTTGTATTGATAGCTCAACAGTTGGTAGCATGAGTTGAAAATTTCAGAGATATAGGCTATTGTTTATGTTTTGAAAATACAGGGTCCACCAGTGAACCGGGAAATTTTGAAAGTCCAATAGTTCATTTTCTGCTCACGAGAGGATGTGCAGGTTTTCGATTGTTGTTTTACATTTAATGCCATTTGTTAAACATGGAGCAGTGGTCCGGTGCACAGCATGCTTTCTGCGTAAAATCGTTTTATAAGAATGGTGACTGTGTGACTTCTGTACAATGATTGTTTCATAATCATTTCAATATTCCACGACATGGAAGAGTGCCGTCCGCTCATGCAATTATGTCATGGGTGAAAAAGTTTGAAGAAACTGGTTCCACATTAAACTTAAAGCATAGAGGAGCAACAAAGTCTGTAAGAACAGAGGAAAACATTGAAAGAGTTCGAGTAGCATTGACGCGTAGTCCACAACGTTCTGCAATGAAACATGCATCCGCACTAAACATTAGTGTCACATCGTTACGACGAATTTTGCATAAAGACTTATCTTTTCATCCTTACAAAATTCAAGTAATCCAGGAGTTGAAAGATGGTGATATGCTGGATCGCAGGATTTTCAGCGAAGAAATATTGTGACGTGTAAATGATGATGAAAACTTTATTCACCACATATTTATGTCAGATGAAGCACATTTTCATTTGAATGGATATGTAAACAAACAAAATAGTCGATATTGGAATGATGAAAACCCAGGTGAGTTGCATGAAAAGCCATTACATAGTCCGAAAGTTACGGTGTGGCGTGCAGTTTCATCATCTGGCATTATTGGGCCATATTTTTTCCAAGACGATAGAGGAAACACCACAACTGTCAATGCAGACCGCTACACACACATGGTCAGAACATTTTTGATGCAACAGCCCCCTAGGTTTCCGGAAATTAATTTTTTCCAGCAGGATGGGGCCACAAGTCATACTGCTCGTGTGTCCATGGCTGCTTTAAGAGAACTCTTCCCGGACAGACTCATATCCAGATATGGCGACATCTCGTGGCCTGCAAGATCCCCAGATTTGTCCACATGCGACTTTTTTCTTTGGGGATTTCTGAAGAGCAGGGTGTACATTGATAGACCGCACACCATACCGGAATTAAAAATGAATATCAGACAAGAAATTGCACGGATTCAACCTGACCTGCTTCGCCAAGTGATGGAAAATTTTGGTCAAGATTAGAAGAATGTTTACACAGAAATGGCTCTCACTCGAGCGGCGTTATTTTTAAAAAGTAAAATAATGGCATACTTTACTCAACTCAAATCTGTAAAAAAAATTCTGATAATAAATGTTTCATGAAAAAATTGGGTACTTTTAATTTTCCCGCTTTACTGGCGGACCCTGTATAACCCTTGAGTTCCTTGGACCACAATAATTAACAAAAAATGTCTTTTTTGAAGAACAAATCATTACAATACAAAATTAAATATGATATTATAAAACAATAACTTAAAATCTAAGTGATGAACAGTTCGTATTTTGGACAGTGTCCGGTGTTGGTGTTAACCTAGTTTGGCTAAGTCATTTAGTTAAACTTTGAATACAAAAACAAAATACAATAGTTAAACATGAAATAATATTAATAGTGTTACTGTTTATATACAGTGATAATATAAACAGAAGTTCACAAGTGTCTATTACAAATTACTATGTGATCGTGATCATTAATTATTAAGTTTTGTTAGACATTCTCAAAATAAACACTATAATTTCCTTTTCTTTATACTGTGACAGTACAGAAATACCTATTACCATAATAATGGGATTCAGGAATTTTATATTGTATTTTTATTCTGATCATGAATGTTAATAAGGGCTAGGTTAGTTATATCCAGTCCCAGTAAGTACGCAGATTCAACAAGCGGGGAGCCGAGTCAAGGTCATCGTGGTACGAGCGGAGTTTAACATGTGTAATGGCGGTATAAATGAAACGAACTAATAATACGAACTTTTCATTGGTCCACAAAGCCAGATCGTCATAAATAAACAATGACGGCGTGAAAACAAATACGTATTAACCAGGGCGGTGGCTATAAAACAATGAACAATGACGTCAGACGCACGACCACTTACATAACAATTGCGTCTGAATCGCCCCCAGTCTCCTGAACATCATCATGGCGATAACACGTTAAAATTTTGCTGGCCTAAAGTAGTCAGCTAAAGTGTTTTATTTGAATCAACAAAATGTAATCACAAGTAAATAGTGTTAACAAGTAATTATAACCACCATGTAAATTCAGTGTAAAGGACAGACGAAAGCTAGAGAATACAACGTCTCCCTAGTCGTCAGTAACAACAGGGAACACACACGTTCCAACAGTGTAGTGGGCAGTTTTGCCAGAAAAATGTAAATTTATTCAAAAATGTAATCATAACAATACAGTAAAATCAGTGGACCATAATGTAGAGAAAAAAGTAAATTCAGTGCACTTAAATAAAACAGTGAAAGTTCGGCCGAACATCTGCCAATCAACATGGGAGTCTACCGAGGATAGTCAACGCCGCACCATTTCAGGAAAGCCCTTTTAATTTCTTTTCTAAATTTAACAACAGAAAATGAACTCTAATCAGAATAAATAATAAATGTGTTCAATATTACAGTATGATTGGTTTGAGTGAGAGAGTGAAAGTGAGCTTTGGCCAACCTTAATAAGCTATATCTGAGGCGTTGGTTTGTGTTTAATTATAGAGTAATTATTCAAGTCAGAGAAATAAATAACAATTTGAAAGTAACTGCAGTACAGAATTTAAAAAAGAATTATTTTAAAGAAAACAAGATCACATGCTTATAGAATTAAACGCATGGTGAAAGGCGGAAATAATGTAGCCGCCATTTTGGAATTTATTAGTCGTTTGATGACTCCTATTGTTTGAACATTTAAGTACTGATATAAATAAAATTAACGTGTTATCCTCATGTTATTTGTATGTTATTTCAATACCCCGAATGCCTCTGTCTTTTCTGCTTAACGCAACCTTGGACCCTAAAAGCCTAATGTACTTAACAAAAACTGAGCACGTGTTTCACCGGATGTGTGGTTTAAATTATGCAAATCACATAATACATAATTATCATACATTTATTATTATTAATTATTTAATCAAAAAGAGTAAAACGTCACAGATGACGCCCAGAACTAGGGACTTAATTATAAAACGTCACAATACTCTCTTTATAATTCACTGTTATTAATTATTCACTATAATGTCCTTCAATGATACACATCGCTTGACGTTCACCGTTAGGTTACGTTCCTGTTTGTAGGTTAGACCGTTGTTTGTTTACACTTCACATAACCTCACTCGGTTTCAAGATTTTGAGGACGAGAATATTTATACTTTGGGTTGGAGAATAATTACGTTTACAGATTAATTCCGCCGTATTACAGAGGAGGTATTCTTTACTGTATGATGACCGGCGAACAACTGACTTCTTTGCGGTGCGTTATGGGTAAATTCACCTGACAGGTGAACGATTCTGATTGGTGGACATATTAACTATTCCGTTTTTAATTACAAAACTTTCGTTACAAGCGTCAGTTAGGTTCGCTAATAATAGCAACCCGGATAGCAACCCACGCCAAGCTAAGTGTCACTTTTTCTGAACAAATTTATAAAAATATTTTAGAATTGACATTATGTCCTGATGCTACTTACAATTAAAAATATATTACTACCATTAAACAGCATTTTTTATGCTGATCATTTTGAGACCTCATAAGGCATGGTTCTGTTCTGTAATAATAAAAATAACAATTTTCACAGATTGACTTAGTCTACTAGGCCTATTCTTTATAAAATATTAATTTTTCTGTTCCATCATTTAATTCTTAGTTGTATAATTGGTTTTACCTTAACAATAGTTGGTCTGGTTTAACAATAGTGATAATAATTATAAACATCAATTTATTATAAAAACCTGGTATTGCCACCTAAGCCTAATCATGTCCATGCTCATTGGGACCTTAATTCCTTTCTCAAACTAAAATTACGTAATTCTACTACAAAGTAACAACTCTTAATTATCACTTATGATCTACTTGAACTTTTACAATATATTTTATACTTCACTACAAGCTTTTTTCCTTCTACTGTCCATTATAAACTTCCACATTAGCAGTATGAAG
The DNA here is from genome assembly GCA_034769895.1 of Magicicada septendecula. Lineage (NCBI taxonomy): Eukaryota > Metazoa > Arthropoda > Insecta > Hemiptera > Cicadidae > Magicicada > Magicicada septendecula. The sequence continues at coordinate 69,284,018 of CM068369.1, read as the reverse complement.
TGTTTGTCAAAGTTGACAACTTATTATTTACATTATGCCTGGTCTATTCTTGACATTTCTCATTATTACCTTCTTATTCTACTAACATACATTATTTTATAATCTATACTATATGATATAACAGGTTTTATTTACATAAATTGTTATCATTTTTCCTACCCAGTACATGTAGGCTTTTGTCTCATCAGTTTCTTAATATTTACATTATTATTTAGTTCCTAAACATCAGTAGTTAATTATAATTGTCTTATTTATTATTCTGTTTGTTGTTCATACTTTTATCATGAAATTATTTATCTTACAATCTTCTTTATTTCTTTGTCTTGCTTTAACATATAAATATGGTGCATAACCTAACTTACATCATAACACTCTTTATTATGATTATTTTTTATGAGTTAATAAAACGTACCAATTCAATACAACTTTACTTTTTCTTACCTTCGGATTTCATCCAGGGTCCTATAGACGAAAACAGTTGCAGAAAGGTTATTTGGGTTTGATTGCGAAATAATATTAACTCCATTTATTCCGACTAAAACAACTTACTTTTGGTTTATTATGCGAAATTTACGTTATTTTCTACACTTGTATGACAATTCTCCAGATTCTCTTCTACTTTATGTTTGACACGCTACTCCAACCCTTTTACAACATCAGATTCATCAACATATACACACATCAATTTAGGAAGTTGCCTGGTTAGCGCATGCGCAATGAATGAGCGTCTCCCACCATACAGTGTGACTGTAAGTGTGGTGTTGTTTACACGTACAGTCTGCAAGCATTCCAAAAGTTACTGAGTTGCTGTTGTGTTTTGTGTTTTGCAATCTGTGCTGTGGTTTTGTATTTTAATAGCTATCTTAGTGATTAGGTTTACCTTTCTGTGACGTTATTTAAACCTAATTTGTTTGTATTGTTTTTCGTCGCGATACATTTTATATCTTTAATTTTTGTTATTAGTGATTGCTTAACAATGAGTAAGTTGTCGGGAAAGGTGCTTAAAAGCCAAACTCGCGAAGTTATATACAATGTGATGGAGTTTATGAAGAAGGAAGCAGATCATGGAGGGTTTTTAATAGACTGTAAAAAAGTTAGAGAAAGAGTGTCGGCTTCAGTTGGTGTAAGTCGGATGACACTAGCGAGAATAAACCAGGAAGTGAAGAGGCAGAGAAGCGAAGGAACCATTATTTGAAACGCCAAATAAGAAAAGGAAGAGAGAAAAGCCTGTGACAGATTTGGACGATTTTGATAAATCTGTTATACGCCGAATGATCAACGGCTTTTACCTCGTCGAAAAATGTCTACCTACACTACCAAAATTACATTCAAAATTAGTGAAAGATATAGGGTTTAATGGAGGGAAGACAAGTTTAAGGACAGTAATCAAACAGTTGGGTTTTAAATGGAAAAAGACGAGAAACAACAGACATGTACTTATTGAACATCAACACATAGCCTTCCACAGACACGAATATTTAAAAAACATTAGGAAATACAGAGAAGAAGGGTGACCAGTAGTTTACATGGATGAGACTTATATTCACTCGTCACATGTGAGCCAGAAATCGTGGGCAGACAATAACAATGATGGTGTCGCTATACCCCTCACTAAAGGAGCAAGACTTATAATAATTCATGCGGGAGGAGAGATGGGTTTTATTGAAAACTGCTTCACCATGTGGAAATCAAGTCTGTGTTCAGGAGACTATCACAGTTCAATGAACTTTGGAAACTACCAAAAGTGGTTGACAGAAAAATTAATACCAAACCTGCCAGAAAAAAGTGTACTTGTCATTGACAATGCACCATACCATAATGTGCAGTCAAAAAAGTGTCCAACCTCCGCTTCAACTAAAAGTAAAATGCAAGAGTGGCTTCGAAGTAACCGAATACCTTTCGATGCTGAAGGTACAGTTACTGCAGTTGATTTCGTTACATAAACCAAGGATCAAAGAATATGTAATCGATTCGCTCCTTCAACAACACGGCCACACTGTATTGCGCCTACCTCCATACCATCCGGAGCTCAACCCAATAGAACTTATTTGGGCCGAGGTGAAGAACTGGGTAGCAACCAACAACACAACGTTTACAATTGAAGACGTGAAGCAGCTAACAGTACAAAAATTCGGGGAAATCACCAGAGAATCCTGGCAAAAAAAATGTGACCATGTAAAAAAGGTTGAAGAAGACTACGTTACATCTCAACCACAAATAGAAAACGCTGTTGAAAATTTCATCATTCAACTTGGAGGGGAAACCAGTGACACAGATGAGGATGACGCCAGCGGATGTAGTCAAATGGACACGGACAGTGAAGAAACTCTATCAGGAATTGAAGACTTAATGTGAAGTGTGGTTTACCTGCTGTCATAGCTGTTAACTTAGTTGAAAATTTTTTTGGTACAAAAAAGTACATTACTATAAAAAAAGTCATATTACTATATGACTTGCACAGTAAAAATTTTATTATTTTCTATTTGAACAGTTAGCAATTATTTGTGACCATAGGACTGCATATTACTGATCGTCTACTGACATGAAACGAAAAGGAGCTCTGAAGATGACCCTTGGAATCATTAAAGGTAATTTGTATAAACATAATTCCATTTTTCATTTTTGTTGTCTTGTGTAGGGCCTACTTCTATAGTACGTAGTTCCAATGATCTATTTTACTGCATAAATAGGAGCAAGTGGGGTGAGGTGATGAATGGATTAATTTGATAATGTCGGCATATTTATAGGCCTACAATAATTTTACAATAATTTACAATAATTTTCGGTATGCTTTGTTAGTGTTCTGTGTTTAATTTGTAGTACGTTAACGATTATAAATGTTGTTCTTTAGATCCAAAAACATTAAATAGAAAATAATTTGCATTACAAAATTTAGAAATTACAGTAGCACATAATTACCAGTAGTATTTGCATTTTGTTGTTTGGTTCTATTTTTAAAGGGACAGTGGATATTTTTCTTAAGAAATAAAAATATAAGGCATATTTGCTACCACCTGGGGGCTATGAGCGCACGAGTGTGCAATTTTTATATTTAAAACAGCTCTTAAATTATTGAAATTTAAACAAACACTGACACAAACAAAGCGTTCCGAACACTGCTTGCAGTGGTGACTGTACCAACTAGTACACGCGTACTCACGTATTAGTGGGAAGTCTGTCAGCGGAGGGGAAATTTCCCCTCTGTGGGTTTCCAGCTACGTTGATGTATGTATACATTTGCAATCGCTTAATCGCTATCTATTTTAGACAAAATTAATTAAAATAGAGTTTTTTTATAACAACAAACCAGTACTGTTAATATTTTAGTATTATTCTCCACACACTCTCTCACGCTTATGCCCACCATACTTTTACAATACTCATTTCTTATTAATAGAGCTCTTTCAAAAACTTTTAGTTTGATGACAAAAGGTACTTTACCAGTCTGTGTTTGTACTTAACCAGTCTGTAATAGTATCCATGCTGTTGCACAAGTATTGGAGGTTAACAACGTCTTGCACTTCACATTCCGGAAATAATTTCGGCTTTCAAAAGCTGGCATAATTGTTCCGATCACTTATCGAACTAGATTTTCAGTGTAACTGAGTTGTATAGTTATATTTTTAGTCAGCCGACTGTATTTTTACTCGAGCCTTGTTTAATTTAAGGCCACTTTCTGAAGAAATTGTGTCGACTTCTTATTGTTCGAACACTGATTATTAGAACCGCGCGCTCCCGAACTGCTCCACACGGCCCTGCTGTCTACTTGGCTGGTTTACTGATGACTGCTTACTGTGACTCTCTGATGAAAACTGGGGTGGCAATTACTCATTCTTTCTGTACTTCACAGAGACTGGCTTGCCAGCGGTTACGTAATACGTCTAGCTGGGCAGGCTCCAGACATCAACATAAACAGTCTGCAACAACATTGTGCAGGCAGGGGTTCCTAAAAGGTTGTTACTTGTATGAATTGACAATTTATTTAATTCATTCTCAGACTCCCAATTCTGTACCGTTACATCTTATATACAATTAAAACTGTTATTATTCACTTATTTTATACTAATCATTCTCTGAATTGTTTTTGTGACTTGATTCACACTCAGATATGATTATTCTCTGACTATATAGTTCTTTTACATCAAATTTTATCTAGGTTATAAATTTTCCTGATTGGTAATCCATTTACGTTCTGCTGCATAGGCTTTCACCTATTTTTTTACAACATTACTTATGCAGTTTACTAGAGTTATTTATTATTAAGTTCCAGATAGTCATATTTGGTATTATAAAATAGGTTAATTACCTTCTGTCAACATTTCTCAGAATCCTATAGGGATTACTCGAGTTTTGACACCAATGGTGTCATCATCAGATCCAATATGATTAAGGTTAAAACATTAATCGATGTATATTCATCTCGTCAAATATTAAAAATTAAAAAACAACACATACATTGTACAAAATAATAAATAACACATATTAAAACAAAATAACAACGAAATAAAAGCAACACGCGGCCGTAACGAACCTGCACAGGAACGCCCCCACGGTAAAACTAATCAATGCCGGCTTGACCTTCGTTCAATTTTATCGATCTGATATAGCCGATTTCTCGTTCTATATGATCGTTTCTATTAAATAAAATATTATTTGTATGTATTGCTTTTTCGTTTAGGACACGATTGTGATCTTCCTTTATAGCTTTATATATCTTGAACCTTTCGAGGGTGTCTAGCCTTAGTGACTTTTTACATTTATGTAGGATATCTAAATTATCACCAATACTCTTTATGTTATGGTCATGTAAGCTTAAATGTTCTGCAAATGTGGATCTTCTTACATTTGACTTGGAGCTTGGGATATGTTCTTTATAGCGTAATTTGAAGGAACGACCTGTTTGTCCTATGTAGAACTGTGTACAATCAGAACAATTAAGTCTATATACACCAGTACCGTCAAATATATCGGAGGGTATATTTTTGTTTGTAAATGTAAGTTTTTTCTCAAGCTTATTATTCGCCTTTGAAGCCAAAGTAATATTTTGCTTTTTTAAATGGTTTTTTAAAATATGGTGTAGAATTTCACCATATTCTATTGCAATATATTTGTTTACTTTTTCTTTGGACACATTAATATTTATTGGTTTATTTTGTTTTTTATTAATTATTCTATCTACTATATGACTTTTGTATCCATTTGGTATCGCTATGTGTTTGATAATGTTTAGTTCATTTTTATAATCTTGCGTAGATAGAGGCAATGCCAGCAATCTATGAATCTACAATTAAAAAATGCCATTTTATGTGAAATAGGGTGATACGATGAGGCGTGAATAGCATGATCTGTGATTGTTGGTTTTCTGTAAATATTATAGTTAATTTTATTATTTATTTTTGTTAAAGTTAAATCTAAAACATTAATTTTATTATTCATTTCCGTCTCTAATGTGAATTGCAAATTATTTGTAATAGTATTCATATATTTTTTAAGCATCTCCAATTGCCTGCAATCTCCATTATAAATCATTATTGTGTCATCCACATATCGTCGGTAAAATAAAATTTTATTATAATGTTTGTTTTTAGTTGATAAATGTTTGTAACATTGACCATTTTATAGTCTTAACCGTTTCTGGAGGCAAGTAAAATGTTTAAAATATTTGGTATTTTGGTCTTATTATTTTATTCCACATTTATTTTAAATTTACTATTTAACACATATTTTACATTATACAGGTTCCTTACTTAATTATTATTCTGTTCTTCATTATTATGATAAGATAATTATTTATGTTAGGGTATATTCTTTATGTAGAGGGAAACATCACATTACAATATGTGTTTCTTATAATAAAAAATAATATAAACAATGTCCTTGTCTCATTTAATTATCACTTAACTTTTATTTGAATCTTAATTCTTTATAGGAAAATAAATAAATACTTTTACTTTAAATACATACGAACAACCTTTTAGACATTGAATTAGTTCACTCGCCACTGGACACTGAAGTTCTCACTTCTGGCATGTGTCCCACGACACAACTATTATCTTTTTTGTTTTTCAGTTTTCTAGATTGCTGTATGGGTTTACACCTTGAAAGCAAACCAATTTATAAAAAAATGTTAATGAACAAATAAAAGTTGTATAAAACGCTACATGATCGTTAAGTACCTCAAGTATTATGTTAGTGTTAAAAAATATTGTTTTAAAATTTTGGACCTCATAATCCTTGTACAGGTTTTACTCTTGTGTTGGGGGGGGGGGGAGGGTCTTGAGTGAATATGTAATTTAACATATATTTACATATTTATGATTCACAATATAAATGTGTAATTGTGATAATATGTGAATCGGTTTCAATGATATCAAGTGTTGTACACCTAATGCTACCATTGACAAGATTAGATTAGTTGTAACTTGCGTGTGCATGCGTTGTAACACACATGCATGTATCTAGTTTTTATATGCATATGTATTTTTATTTCATATTTTATTCATATTTTATAGGTACAAGTATAATACTGTTTTCAACAAATTAATTCATTACTGCTTGTCATTTAGCTGCCAAACGATGAGGCATCAAATCTGAAAGCAGTAATGGTATGGCTTCACGGTGGGGGTTTTTCGTTTGGTTCTGGGAACACCGACTTACATGGGCCTGATTATCTGATGGAACAAGATATTGTTCTTGTTACTTTAAACTACAGAGTTGGAGCATTTGGTAAGTTAGTTACTACAGATTGATTACGAGTGGTTACTTAGATTAAGGCTTAAAAGTCAGTCACTGATGTAGATTTGAATGGTGTTTATGTATGTATAGAATGATAGCTGCCACATACAGGTAATTAGTCATATCACAAATGCATTTTTTGACAACATCTAGTGATGAAAGGTTTTGTGAAGTCCGCTCATTAACTAGAAACAATTAAAAAAAAAATTGTATTGATATTTAAACAAAATTTGTTGCCCATCGTCAGTCATCTGAATCTGTGTAGGAATTCAGGTAATAGAGAAATTATAATGCTGTAGTTACATATACAAACCATAACAACAACCAACCAAAACACAAGTATTCTGCAAGATTCAAAATTAAGAAGGCTGAGGATGGGATCAATATGATTCCTGAAACATGTCCCAAATAAGGAAAAAACATCTTGAGGTAAAGAATTATAAGTATTAAATATATTATATATTGTAATGTGACATAATGGGAGCCCCAAATAAATAACCAAAATAATCCAAATGATAATAAGTCAGAATAACTGGACTCAAATATTTAACAATGTAAAATAAAAGTACAACACAAAAGTGTAATAAATAAAAACTATGTACCATAAAATATAAGACATAAACTCATGAAAAGTGTATAAGTGTAAGAAAGTGGAAAAAAAGAAATGATCATTGATCATGCAGAAAAATACTGTAAGGGTCAATGACCCCTCCAATTACTTTAAGTGCAAAAGAACAAATATATCAGTGTAAAATAAACAATTGTGTTAAGGCAATATTAGTTATTAGAGTTTCAATGGTTTTAACGCATGTGGTTTATTTTTAAAGAGGAGACCACAAATTATATTAACAGTAGACTAAGTAATAGGTCCCATTTTATAACGAGATGTTAATGAAGGCCTTAACATTATTTAATTATGTTAATTATTTGTTATACCAAAGCCAATGTTTATTGTTTATAAATTAGTAGTAACAGGAGAAAATTGTACTAAGCCTATTGGCAAAATAGAAAATGTGTGTTACCATAATATAATACCTAAAAAGGGCCCACATAAACAATACATTGATAGTCAACTAGTAAAGTTTAATAGAATGGGAATGGAATTGGTATTATGGTACACTAAATAGTTTATGTTATTGTTTGTTCATAAATGAATGTAATCTTGGCCATGAAGGCAACACTTTAAGTTAGTATGTTAAGAGATTTTGTGTTAATTTATAAATATTGTTAGGATATGTTAAGGGTCAAAGATCATGTAATAAGCTGTAAACAAATGTAATCAGGCAAAAGGGTTCAAAACAAAAAAAAACAGTTAATAATTAATGTGAATTAGAACATGATACTGAAATCAAATTTAAGGCCTAGGCCAAACATGTAATATAAAATAAGATAAGGTCAGAAATGATTAAGTTACCAAACCAATGTAAGAAAATAATAACAAAAAGGACCAAATTTGAAGTAAGAGACCAGTTTTAGAATAATTGTGAATCAAATTAAATTAGTCCGACAAAAAATTAAGTGTTGTATAATAAAAGGTCAGGGCAGTACTATGGTCCAGATTTAGAAATCTTGTAAAGGTGTAAAAACGCCTATTATAATGTCAACCCATATAAATTATGTATCAAAATGTAGATCATTGTAATAGGAACAAAACTATGTAAATTAATTTTAACTTAAACAAAAGGTAACAAAGAAGTATTTTTTGACTTGGAAGGCAAGGGTATGATTTTCAGTAGTATATGCCGCTTGACCTCAAGTTCGTGCAAACTGACCAATCAAAAACAGAGTTTACTGGTCAAAAAATCGTTACTAAGACGAGAAGAATGTTTATTGTATTGTTGAACGCCAGATAGAAAGGGTCAAAAACCGTATAGCTGACACTTAGAGTTGTGAAGGTACTCGCCTTCTACCTTTTTAATTACATATAATACACTCATCATAAAATAATACTCACCACTGCCAGAATTTTACTTACCGTCATAGTCCCCGTAAAACTTACCTTTAAAAATTACCCAGGTCGCCACGATATTTTATGGTTTAATATCGAAACCATTCTACACACTTGCCCTTATAAAAATCCCGCTATCTGACCATAATAAAACTCAGAAAATCCCAAAGATCGTTAAACGAGTTGTCAGCATAGAAAACTAGGAAATGGTTATGGCGTAATGACTTACTCTAACACATACTTTATATTAAATAAAATCTGAATTTATTTTAAGGTGAAATTTTATGAATTAATAAAATAAACATTTCTTAATCAACTAGCCTCTAACAAACTATAATGAACCAGTAGTAATTTTTTTCCCTTAGAGATCTCGTTTGAAATTTAATACGTTATACATGACAAAGGAAATTACTAAAAATGGTGTTTGATTTTATTCAATTGATTATGTTCTTTAGTTGGCTACTCATCTGGTCAATGCAATCCACAATTTCCGCCACCACGTGTTACGCACTTTTTGTTTGTAGAACACTCCGAAAACTGATTTTATACTGTTTAACTTGGATTATTTTCTCAATCACAAATTTTAAGGCTGTTTCACAAATAACAGCACTATTCTTTTCAATCGGTCGGCTTACATTGTTCGCAAGCACATTTTTTGGCAAACTGCGCGTTAACACTTTACTTGATAGGCCGATTAGATTATTTTCGGCCTATCTTGCGCCCGAGGCCACGGTTTAATTTTAAATTACAACTTTACTGTCTGATGCTGGCTGTCTGTTGTTCACTCTCTACTGACACACTGCAGACTGGGTTTCACAAAAAGCCTGCTGCTGGGCGGTTACGCAATCCGTCTGGGCAATTGTTTTGGCTGACTGTATGTATGTTGCATTGCTGTACTGGAGGCTCCTTACAGGTGAAAGTCTGGCAATTTGGAGAGTGCTTAAAATGATGATTTACATTAATATAAAATTAAACTGGGGTTGCTCACAATTTCGTACCATTACAGAGTGAAGATAAAAAAAATCAAACTTACACTAAATTAATGACCTAAAAAAAACCACAGAAGAGGAGAACATACTAAAAAACTTATAGAGAAAATAAAAGAACTACCACTGACCGATGGAAGCTTAAATCTACACCAACATCGAAAAATCCTAGAGAGTTGGCTTGCTGCATTATACAAGTGACGTAAATATAATTCCGAAGTAATTTAGTAACAACACTACACTTTGGTTCATAGATCAACTTCACTACACTATATAAACTATCTACAGTGATAATTGGAATAACCACTGAACATTAATATGGTGGTTAACAATAATAACATTTTATTTAAACAAAAAACACAGGAAGCACATGTCGTTTGGTTAACTAACCAGGGCGGCCATCTTGTTGAGCAGCTATTTGCCAGTGCAGACAAAGTGTCATTGACGCAGTTAGTTTAAAACATAATATTCATACTTGTTAACACTAATAATTAAGATTTCTTATTTTAAGGTATTTGTAATGTGTTGTACTGTACGTCTTTTTAAAAAATTTCTGACTTCTTAACACCCCAAAGAACCCAAGCCCTGAGATTATTAAATTTAAATTATACTTATTTGCAACTCGTTGAAGGTCGGATTCGAATAACGAATCGATAAGAACCTGTCAAGGTCGATCCAAGACCGAACCATTTACATTTTGTTTAACCAAATAAGCTGAAAAATAAAAAATCAATAATTACCAATAACAGAGTTATCATTTCCTACTTGTAAATAGGATAAGAGTGTGTTCACAGGTATTAGTGGGAGCGAGTAGGTACATAGGCGAATATAGCATTGCCGACGACGAGAATGAAACTAACCTACAACTGCCAGAATACGGTTAGAGCTGATCGCCGAGTTAACCAGAAGTGCGGGAAAATTCAAAAAAGCACTAGCCGACAAATACAATCTCTCTCATCCTATCAATACACGAAGGGTTAAAGAGTGACACTACCAACGTGTGACTTATTAAAATACCCTAAGCATGGAGATATTATAGAGTAGTGCCTACAATCAATGAAAATATATTACAGAGTAGTGACTTTAACAGTGGGGCGTAATTAAATAAGATGTAACGAAGAGAGATAATTTATTACAGAGTGGCGACCAACCAGTGAGGCTCAATTTAGGAAAAATTACGGACTGCAGTACCGCTATTGAAAATACAGTCAACCTAATTTTAGTAGGCGGCTGTTATAAGTTCAGAAATGCATACGAGAGGGGTTTCAAAAAAGACAGCGAAAGACCAGGAGACGGAAGAAGGTAGGAAAGAACAAGAAACAGAAGCAGTCACAGACATTGAGATGGAACAACAGGCAGGTGACGGAGAAGAAGCTAGAGGAGGCGTGAGTTCACCAGAATTACAGAAATTAATGGATTTCATAAATGAAAGGTTTAACCGAAATGAGGAGAATAATAAACTGACAAATGAGAAATTAGACAGTATGTAGGAAAAAATAAGCGAAAGCTCCAGGAAACAAAACGAGATCTTGAGAGAAGATTTATTAAAACAAATGCATGAAAAATTCAATAAGAGAACTTGATGAAACAGATAAATGAGAAAATAGACAGTACAAATGAAAGTACTAAAGAAAATTTTAGACAAATAAAGAAAAAATAGATAGTACTAAAGAAAGTACTAATGAGAGTTTAAGACAGATCAAGAAAGATAATAGACAAAAGAACGAGAATTTGGAAAATAAAATTGAGAAAATCAATGAAAAGATAGGCAGTACCAATGAAAGTATTAAGGGAGAATTAAGGGAAACTATAAATTAAAGGATCGAAAACGTCACCAAAACACTTAGCCAGAGGGTGGATGAGTACAAGGAGGAAGTGAAACAACAAATAGCGGAGACCAAGGAAAGGCTGGAGAAAACTGAAGAAACCATCGTACAGGTCAGAATAGAAGTGGATACCAAAATAGAATGGGTAGAAAGAAATAATCAAGTCAGAATAATTGCGACACAGCAAGAAACGCAGGAAAAGTTGGATGAGATACAAGGTAATATATCCGGCAGAATGACGAAAATAAATGACGAAGTAGACCAAGTGAAGAATCAGGTAAATGGTAACAAAGAAAAAATAGAAGGTATGCAACACATTCAACTAAACATACAGGAAGAAATGGATAGACTAAACATCAGACCGACATGCAGTACTCACCACACCACACTAGAGAACAGAGACAGTGTGAGTTTCAAAGATTACAGGAAAAACCCCATTGAATTTCTGGAACGCGTAAATGAAGGACTAAGTCGAATGAAAGAAAACAGATGGAGCATAACGAAGACCTTGTTGGACGACGGTTTCAAAGGAATAACAGACAATTGGTGGTCAGCGGTAAGGAATGAAATTAACACCTATGAAGAATTTAAATGAGCTTTTCGGTCCAAATATTGGTCTGAGTCAATACAAAATATAGTGAGAGATAATCTCAGTAATGGAAAATATAATCCCAATCTAGGCCAGTCACCAACAGCCTATTTCCTGGGTAAGGTGTGTGTAGCTCGCAAGTTGGAACCACACATTTCAGAAGAATGTCTAGTAAATAAAATGTCCTATCATTTTGATGAAGGAATCATCCAGGCTAGACTTTGCGGTTAGATCAAGACCATATCAGCCATGGAAGCATTGCTGGGGGATTATGAACAGCAAGATTATTACAGGAGGTCGAGAAGACAATATGAACGAACAACTTTTAATAGGGAGGAACAAAATCGTGAGCAGCATCGAAGGAAAAACCATGCCAATAGGAACGACCACAACCAACGTAATAATAATAATAATACATATCACAACTGTAACTATCATAATAATAATAATAATAATAATGACAGTTACAACCGAAATGGTAATAATAATAATAGGTATAGGGAAGGGAGAAGGAATTTCTACAATGGTAGAGAATACCAAGATAATGACAGAAGAAACCAACCTAGGAATAGGAGTGTAGAAGATAGACATCCAAGAAACCGAGAAGAGACTGTCCAAGGTAACCAACCTCAGGACAGGGCGGAAAACTAGATGCGGCAGTGAGAACAGAGACCGGCCCATCACTGCGAGAATTGGACGGGTGTGCTATTAATGAAACTATCTATATGGAAAATAACTACTTGAAGAACATTCGAGACGATTTAATGGAAGAAGTGTCATCCTCTACAAATAACATTAACACTCAGATTATATTCATTACTGCTGAGTTGCAGGGGGTAGTGACAGAAGTAATGGTTGATACCGGGGCAAATATATCACTAATAGATCAAACAGAGTTTAACAGAATTAAAGATGCATGTAAAGAAAACATACCTGCGCTACCAATTAGTAATATGATAATCATGGGAGCAACTGGTAAAGTAAATAAGTCCATCAAGAAACAGGTACAAATAGAAGTATCTAGTAAAGATAAAATGATTCCAATTATGTTCTTAATAGCCCAAGGGCTACCCTTCAAAGTTATGATTGGGTGTGATACGCTACGGTGGCACTCAGCTGTTATTGATATGGGCAGTGGGAAGGTAACGCTGTACCATGAACAAGGTCAATGGTCGAGTGAGATTGTAGGCCGAAATTGTGCCACTCACGATCGACAAACGTTCACCTTGATATATAATGATAGGGAGGATAAGAAGACATGGAACCATGAATCAGACTATCCAAAAGAAGAGATATGGACTCAGAAGTTACAGGAAATATATTCATTTCAAGTTACAAATACAGAGAAGATAAATACAGAACAGAAAGATCAACTGGTAGCGGTATTTAATAAGTACAAAAAAGTTTTTTCAAATTTGCCCGGTAAAGCTAAAAACTTTATAAGTGAATTGACTTTCAACCATCCCATAAACTTTAATAAAAAATCATACCCTATTGCACAGTCCTTGAAACCAGCAGTAAGGAAGGAGATACAACGGATGATTGACCAGGATATAATTGAAAGTAGTTCATCACCGTTCACAAGTCCAATAGTCGCAGTGCAGAAAAAAGATGGGATGGTATGTTTGTGCCTAGACGCACGACAAATCAATAAATATATTATTAACGACAGGACGTCACCGGGTGAGATCGAGGAGATCATGAAGAAATTCAAGGATTGCAAATATATGACCATCTTAGATGCAGTATGTGGATACTGGCAGGTCGAACTGCACCCACACAGCAGAAAATATGTAGCTTTTATCTTCGAGGGCCGAAATTATCACTTTAAAAGACTCCCATTTGGGCTAATAAATTCAGTGGCGGTATTTGTAAAGGTGATGGATCAAGTTTTAGGCAGGGAGGTGTTGGAGTATGCCACAGTATATGTGGATGACTTACTTATAACATCCAAAACTTGGGAAGAACATTGCAAATGGGTAGAGATGGTATTACATAGATTAGCAGAGAAGAATATCACACTCAAGTTAGAAAAATCACAACTACTTACAAATAAATTGAATTTCCTCGGTTTCATACTCACAGAAACAGGGATAACAGCATCTCCAGAAAAGGTAGAGGCAATCCAGAATTTCCCACAACCAAGAAATGTAAGACAGTTACAATCATTCTTGGGGATTTGTAACTACTACCGAAAGTTTCAAAAAGATTATTCTAAATTAACATCCCATTTTAAACATTGATTATCCTCGAAATACAAGTGGAAGTGGGGTGAAGAAGACGATCAAACGTTCAAAACAATTAAAGACAAATTTCTAGAGAAGGTCATGCTTCACCATCCCGATTTCAACCGAAGATTCTTTATTAATTGCGACGCAAGTGACGTGAGTCTTGGAGCGGAGCTCTACCAAGAGAGTGATGAGGGAGACCACCTAGTTACCAGTTTCGCCAGTCGTGTGCTTAACCAGAGCGAACATAACTACAAAGTCACAGAAAAGGAGCTACTGAGTGTAGTCTTCGCTTGGAATAAGTTCCGAACTTATATATTAGGATATCCCATCACCGACCACAAATCTATTTCTTTCCTGCAAAGATGCAAGTTAAGTCATGGGAGATTGACTCGCTGGATCTTGGCATTACAAGAATACCACATCACGTGGGAATATATACCCGGAAAAAAGAACACAGTTGCGGACGCTCTATCGAGAGTGAACTTGGAAAAGGGCACTTTTGATGTAGATAGAGAAGACATCAGGAAGGTGTACTACACATTAATAAGTAAAAAAGAACTTGCAAATATACTGGATAGGATCCAAGAAGAACAAGTCGCAGACCAAAAATTAGCTCAGATCAGAGAACGCATCCTGAATAAAGACTTAAATATAACACCATTTTACCAACTACATAAAGAACTAATATTTACTAAGCCCAATACTAAAAATAATCAATGGACATTATATATCCCAAAATCATTGGAACAGAGACTAATTGAAAATTATCATCATATGTATGGTCATATGGGACCCGCAAAAGTGGTCAGTGCCCTATGCCCTAGAAGAGCACGTGTTTATAAAGGGTATAAATAAAAGAGTTAGGCAAATTGTAAGAAGATGTGTCATCTGTCAAAAAGTTAAAATAAACAACTCCAGGAAAGAAGGAGCGCTAATAACAATCACTTCAAACAGGAAGCTGGAGAAGATATTTCTCAACATCTGCGGGCCATTTCCCAGAAGTGGAGGTAGGCGTCGACATAAGTATATCGTAATAGTGTGGGATCACTTTTCTAAGTACACGAAGCTATACCCAATCAGCAAAGCGTCAACAAATGTCATTATTAAAATAATCAATGAAAAATATGTAATCGATGTTGGAACCCCAGAAACCATCATCACGGACCATGGAACTCATTTCAAAGTTAGGAAATGGAGAGAGGAATTGCTGAATAAAAATATTAAAACTTATAAAACCTCTATCTACCACCCTTCGAGCAATCCTGCCGAGAGAGTACTACGAGAAGTGGGTAGAATCCTCAGGACGTACTGCCACGAGAACCATAGACTATGGAGTGAATATATCCCCAACACAGAAATGTATTTGAATTTAGCATGCCACGAAACCCTGGGAATCAGTCCGTCCAAATGATGTTCAACAAGCCACCACCCCGACAAATAACTGAAATAATAAATTTTCCAGAAATGCCGAGTGAAGGAGTAGATTTAACCCGAGTGTACAACCGGATATTACATAAAATAGAATTAAAGAAGAGAAGACGGGACAAAAGGGGAACACACGAAATCAAGTTTGACGTTGGAGAGAAAGTGTTAATCAGAAATAGACAGCAGCCGAGTGGGGCAGAAGGCATAATGAAGAAGTTGCCGCTATTATATCATGGACCGTTCCTAATAAGCAAAAACAATAACAACAACACCTACGTACTTGTGAACCCAAATACCAAGAAGATAAAGGGGACATATAACGTCACTGAAATGAAAAAATACCACGAATAAAGAAGGAACAGTTAAGGTAACAGCTTATTTTCCCCAAACCCCAGTTTCGTAAAAATAACCATGTTTTGGAGGGGGAGCATATGTAATGTGACATAATGGGAGCCCCAAATAAATAACCAAAATAATCCAAATGATAAAAAGTCAGAATAACTGGACTCAAATATTTAACAATATAAAATAAAAGTACAACACAAAAGTGTAATAAATAAAAACTATGTACTATAAAATATAAGACATAAACTCATGAAAAGTGTATAAGTGTAAGAAAGTGGAAAAAAAGAGATGATCATTGATCATGCAGAAAAAGACTGTAAGGGTCAATGACCCCTCCAATTACTTTAAGTGCAAAAGAACAAATATATCAGTGTAAAATAAACAGTTGTGTTAAGGCAATATTAGTTATTAGAGTTTCAATGGTTTTAACGCATGTGGTTTATTTTTAAAGAGGAGACCACAAATTATATTAACAGTAGACTAAGTAATAGGTCCCATTTTATAATGAGATGTTAATGAAGGCCTTAACATTATTTAATTATGTTAATTATTTGTTATACCAAAGCCAATGTTTTTTATTGTTTATAAATCAGTAGTAACAGGAGAAAATTGTACTAAGCCTATTGGCAAAATAAAAAATGTGTGTTACCATAATATAATACCTAAAAAGGGCCCATATAAACAATACATTGATAGTCAACTAGTAAAGTTTACTAGAATGGGAATGGAATTGGTATTATGGTACACTAAATAGTTTATGTTATTGTTTGTTCATAAATGAATGTAATCTTGGCCATGAAGGCAACACTTTAAGTTAGTATGTTAAGAGATTTTGTGTTAATTTATAAATATTGTTAGGATATGTTAAGGGTCAAAGATCATGTAATAAGCTGTAAACAAATGTAATCAGGCAAAAGGGTTCAAAACAAAAAAAAACAGTTAATAATTAATGTGAATTAGAACATGATACTGAAATCAAATTTAAGGCCTAGGCCAAACATGTAATATAAAATAAGATTGTTGATAAACAAACTTAATCGAAATAAATAAATAGAAATACTGCCAGAAACTTACCTGCGATCTGTTTTCGCTTACTTACCTTTTTATAAAACACCAATCAGAAGTCCAGAGTCGCCACCAATATCTTTGAAGGACAGATATGGAAACCTTTATACTCTACCTTAATTAAAACGGGATAAATTTTGCAATCTGACTACCCCCCAATGATAATTCAGAAGAAATCCGGGAACGTTAGACTAATCTGCCAGCACAGAATATTAGGAAGTGGTAATGACGAAATAACTAAACTAACACATGGTTATATTACATAAAACAAGCCTTATTTATTAAATCTTTTCATTTATGAATCATTACCTACGTCCTTCTCTACATTCTTTTTCATGAACAAATTAATGTTTAATATTTAATAGAAACCCCTACACTTCTACCTACGTGTTAATTAATTTAATTACATATTTATTAACGACAACCCAGTATTTGCGCATTCATACTCTCTTGCATACAATTGACAACCCCATTTTTACTTCCATATTCCTTAAGGAATGGAAGTATGGTGATGGCAAAAAAAATCGTGTTCGAGATTATTGCAGATTCTGATTCTACTACACTCAAAACATGAAAAAAAGTCGTTTTCCAAAAAGTGTCTGTGTGTCTGTCTGTCTGTCTGTCTGTCTGTCTATCTGTCTGTCTGTCTGTGTGTCTGTCTGTCTGTCTGTCTGTCTGTCAGTAGATTTTTTTTCTATGGCAAACGATAACTGCCGCAAATTCAAACAGAATCAAATAATTTTTTGCATGCAGCCCTGATTTGCAGAGTACTCGCGACCTATTGTTTTTGGTGAAGATCGGTTGAGGGAAAGGGGTAGTTTACCTGCAACAGTTTTTTTTTAGCAAGGGTAATTTTGTTTGTTTGGCAAACGATAACAGCCGCAAATTCAAACAGAATCAAATAATGTTTCGCATACATCCCTGAATTGTAGAGTTCTCAAGATCTGTTGATTTTGGTGAAGATCGGTCAAGGGAAAGGGGTAGTTTACCTGTAACGTTTTATGTTTTAACAAGGGTATTTCCTATGGCAAACGATAACAGCCGCAAATTCAAACAGAATCAAAAGATTATTTGCATACAGCCCTAAATTGTAGAGTTCTCAAGACCTATTGTTTTTGGTGAAGTTCGGTTGAGGGAAAGGGTAGTTTACCTGCAACGTTTTTTTAACAAGGGTATTTTCTATGGCAAACGATAACAGCCGCAAATTCAAACAGAATCAAATAATGTTTTGCATACAGCCCTGATTTGTAGAGTACTCAAGACCTATTGTTTTTGGTGAAGATCGGTTAAGGGAAAGGGGTAGTTTACCTGTAACGTTTTATGTTTTAACAAGGGTATTTCCTATGGCAAACGATAACAGCCGCAAATTCAAACAGAATCAAAAGATTATTTGCATACAGCCCTAAATTGTAGAGTTCTCAAGACCTATTGTTTTTGGTGAAGATCGGTTGAGGGAAAGGGGTAGTTTACCTGCAACGTTTTTTTAACAAGGGTATTTTCTATGGCAAACGATAACAGCCGCAAATTCAAACAGAATCAAATAATGTTTTGCATACAGCCCTGATTTGTAGAGTACTCAAGACCTATTGTTTTTGGTGAAGATCGGTTAAGGGGAAGGGGTAGTTTACCTGCAACGTTTTTTTATCAAGCGTATTTTCTATGGAAAACGATAACAGCCGCAAATTCAAACAGAATCAAACAATTTTTTGCATACGTCCCTGAATTGTAGAGGTCTCAATGACTTTCGATTTTGGTGAAGATCGGTTAAGGGGAAGGGGTAGTTTACCTGCAACCTTTTACGTTTTATTTTCTATGGCAAACGATAACAGCCGCAAATTCAAACAGAATCAAATAATGTTTTGCATACAGCCCTGATTTGTAGAGTACTCAAGACCTATTGTTTTTGGTGAAGATCGGTTAAGGGGAAGGGGTAGTTTACCTGCAACGTTTTTTTATCAAGCGTATTTTCTATGGCAAACGATAACAGCCGCAAATTCAAACAGAATGAAATAATTTTTTGCATACGTCCCTGAATTGTAGAGGTCTCAATAACTTTCGATTTTGGTGAAGATCGGTTAAGGGGAAGGGGTAGTTTACCTGCAACCTTTTACGTTTTAACAAGAGTAAAGTACTTGAAAATTTATTTAAACTTTTTGAAACAATGGTAATTGTTAAAAATAAAATAATTTTGTTGCCAGGCAATAAAATTATAATTTTTTCATTTTAATGTAATATAATATTTTTCATTTAATACAGCAATAAAAAGGCAGGTAAGACACAGCCTGGCTGTTTGGCAGAAAATGATTTTAAATATAAATCTTAGAATATGCAAGTCATGTATGGTTCTCCATACCGATATTTACTTCCATATTCCTTAAGGAATGGAAGTATGGTGATGGGAAAAAAAATCGTGTTCGAGATTATTGCAGATTCTGATTCTACTACACTCAAAACATGAAAATAAGTCGTTTTCCGAAAAGTGTCTGTGTGTCTGTCTGTCTGTCTGTCTGTCTGTCTGTGTGTGTGTCTGTCTGTCTGTCTGTCTGTAGATTTTTTTTTCTATGGCAAACGATAACTGCCGCAAATTCAAACAGAATCAAATAATTTTTTGCATGCAGCCCTGATTTGCAGAGTACTCGCGACCTATTGTTTTTGGTGAAGATCGGTTGAGGGAAAGGGGTAGTTTACCTGCAACAGTTTTTTTTTAGCAAGGGTAATTTTGTTTGTTTGGCAAACGATAACAGCCGCAAATTCAAACAGAATCAAATAATGTTTCGCATACATCCCTGAATTGTAGAGTTCTCAAGATCTGTTGATTTTGGTGAAGATCGGTCAAGGGAAAGGGGTAGTTTACCTATGTTTTAACAAGGGTATTTCCTATGGCAAACGATAACAGCCGCAAATTCAAACAGAATCAAAAGATTATTTGCATACAGCCCTAAATTGTAGAGTTCTCAAGACCTATTGTTTTTGGTGAAGTTCGGTTGAGGGAAAGGGGTAGTTTACCTGCAACGTTTTTTTAACAAGGGTATTTTCTATGGCAAACGATAACAGCCGCAAATTCAAACAGAATCAAATAATGTTTTGCATACAGCCCTGATTTGTAGAGTACTCAAGACCTATTGTTTTTGGTGAAGATCGGTTAAGGGAAAGGGGTAGTTTACCTGTAACGTTTTATGTTTTAACAAGGGTATTTCCTATGGCAAACGATAACAGCCGCAAATTCAAACAGAATCAAAAGATTATTTGCATACAGCCCTAAATTACAGAGTTCTCAAGACCTATTGTTTTTGGTGAAGATCGGGTAAGGGAAAGGGGTAGTTTACCTGTAACGTTTTATGTTTTAACAAGGGTATTTCCTATGGCAAACGATAACAGCCGCAAATTCAAACAGAATCAAAAGATGATTTGCATACAGCCCTAAATTTCAGAGTTCACAAGACCTATTGTTTTTGGTGAAGATTGGTTGAGGGAAAGGGGTAGTTTACCTGCAACGTTTTTTTATCAAGGGTATTTTCTATGGCAAACGATAACAGCCGCAAATTCAAACAGAATCAAATAATGTTTTGCATACTGCCCTGATTTGTAGAGTACTCAAGACCTGTTGTTTTTGGTGAAGATCGGTTAAGGGGAAGGGGTAGTTTACCTGCAACGTTTTTTTAACAAGGGTATTTTCTATGGCAAACGATAACAGCCGCAAATTCAAACAGAATCAAATAATGTTTTGCATACAGCCCTGAATTGTAGAGTTCTCAAGACCTATTGTTTTTGGTGAAGATCGGTTAAGGGGAAGGGGTAGTTTACCTGCAACGTTTTTTTATCAAGCGTATTTTCTATGGCAAACAATAACAGCCGCAAATTCAAACAGAATCAAATACTTTTTTGCATACGTCCCTGAATTGTAGAGGTCTCAATGACTTTCGATTTTGGTGAAGATCGGTTAAGGGGAAGGGGTAGTTTACCAGCAACCTTTTACGTTTTTAACAAGAGTAAAGTACTTGAAAATTTATTTAAACTTTTTGAAACAATGGTAATTGTAAAAAATAAAATAATTTTGTTGCCAGGCAATAAAATTATAATTTTTTCATTTTAATGTAATATAATATTTTTCATTTAATACAGCAATAAAAAGGCAGGTAAGACACAGCCTGGCTGTTTGGCTGAAAATGATTTTAAATATAAATCTTAGAATATGGAAGTCATGTATGGTTCTCCATACCGATATTTTAGAGATCTCTTTAGCATCAATTCAAGTTTATTTGAAACGTTTGGCCCACGACTAAATTTGTCACTGTACTTAACTGCACGTGCTATTCCCCGGGTTCCGCCATTACTCGTTCACTTTCACTTTTCCGTCCCCCCACGAACTGTCCTTCTTGGAATCGATTAACTCATGCGCCCGCCGTATCTATCTCTTCCTTCGTATTAATCTTCTTTAGTACACATCACTAAGTTTCGGTAGGCTTCAGCTACTTTACTCGCTTCGGCCTACCGAAATTCCGAGGCTACGATTATCACGTGTGACTAGGTTGAACGTATGCTGCCGACCGACTGATGCTACTTGCAGGCGGACATCACTGCCATGCCTGCGAACAAATTTTGTCGCTGCACACAGCCTTCGTTGTCAAAGTCTCATTCGTTGCACACATCATGTAATAAGCTGTAAACAAATGTAATCAGGCAAAAGGGTTCAAAACAAAAAAAAACAGTTAATAATTAATGTGAATTAGAACATGATACTGAAATCAAATTTAAGGCCTAGGTCAAACGTGTAATATAAAATAAGATTGTTGATAAACAAACTTAATCGAAATAAATAAATAGAAATACTGCCAGAAACTTACCTACGATCTGTTTTCGCTTACTTACCTTTTTATAAAACACCAATCAGAAGTCCAGAGTCGCCACCAATATCTTTGAAGGACAGGTATGGAAACCTTTATACTCTACCTGAATTAAAACGGGATAAATTTTGCAATCTGACTACACCCCAATGATAATTCAGAAGAAATCCGGGAACGTTAGACGAATCTGCCAGCACAGAATATTAGGAAGTGGTAATGACGAAATAACTAAACTAACACATGGTTATATTACGTAAAACAAGCCTTATTTATTAAATCTCTTCATTTATTAATCATTACCTACGTCCTTCTCTACATTCTTTTTCATGAACAAATTAATGTTTAATATTTAATAGAAACCCCTACACTTCTACCTACGTGTTAATTAATTTAATTACATATTTATTAACGACAACCCAGTATTTGCGCATTCATACTCTCTTGCATACAATTGACAACCCCATTTTTTAGAGATCTCTTTAGCATCAATTCAAGTTTATTTGAAACGTTTGGCCCACGACTAAATTTGTCACTGTACTTAACTGCACATGCTATTCCCCGGGTTCCGCCATTACTCGTTCACTTTCACTTTTCCGTCTCCCCACGAACTGTCCTTCTTGGAGTCGATTAACTCATGCGCCCGCCGTATCTATCTCTTCCTGCATATTAATCTTCTTTAGTACACATCACTAAGTTTCGGTAGGCTTCAGCTACTTTACTCGCTTCGGCCTACCGAAATTCCGAGGCTACGATTATCACGTCTGACTAGGTTGAACGTATGCTGCCGACCGACTGATGCTACTTGCGGGCAGACATCACTGCCATGCCTGCGAACAAATTTTGTCGCTGCACACAGCCTTCGTTGTCAAAGTCTCATTCGTTGCACACACGACACACGGGATTTTCGTGTGTTGGTCGCCGACGAAATTTAGTGTCCAGTGGTAGTAGTAGTCACTGTGGTAGGTGTGACTTAGTTTCGTTTCCGTCGTGTCCATGAGCATGTGCTGGACAAAATTTGAACATAGCCCTTTTGTTTTAAACAACTCGGCGTCGGTTGCGTGTCTGCTGGTGCTTGCGCGTTTGTGGGTGTGTGTCACACAGTCTCAAGATTCTAAGAACGGTATTGCGTGATTGCACGTTGACGCATTCCATTGTATTAACTTCGCCTTATGAGTTCTTGGTTCGCTACGATGTAGATTCAACGTGTGACTGGCCACGCATATGAAATAAATTGTTGCAAATATTTAATAAAATAAAACCCCTCCCTTTTGCCCCGTTACAAGATAAGGTCAGAAATGATTAAGTTACCAAACCAATATAAGAAAATAAGAACAAAAAGGACCAAATTTGAAGTAACAGACCAGTTTTAGAATAATTGTGAATCATATTTAATTAGTCTGACAAAAAATTAAGTGTTGTATAATAAAAGGTCAGGGCAGTACTATGGTCCAGATTTAGAATTCTTGTAAAGGTGTAAAAACACCTATTATAATGTCAACCCATATAAAAATATCGGTATGGAGAACCATACAGGACTTCCATGTTCTAAGATTTATATTTAAAATCATATTCGAAATGAAATATTTCCATAGAAACTACTTCTTTCTACTTATTGCTTCAGCCTTAAACCACAGTACTGTGGTCACTAACGTATACCACCTCACGTTTTCGCACTCGATTTTCACTGAAATGGAAATCGATGGCACTGCCGAAAAGTCTGGTTTTGCAGAAAACATTGGTCTACGGCTAAACAGCCCGGGAAGGAATTTTAACAAAGAACTACTTCTTTGTTGCCGATAACGTAGTACACATACAAAATTCTCCCCTCCCCCTTCAACTATAATTTTCATTTATAGAAAATTACCCCCACCCCGTTCACCTAACCTCTTCATTTATAGATATTTCATCTACGTTTCTACAGTGGATTATTATGAGCTTCTTATCAAGATACTTTATTTATCAAAATTAAGTACTTTACTCTTGTTAAAACATAAAATGTTACAGGTAACTACCCGTTTCTCTAAACCGATCTTCACCAAAATCAATAGACCTTCAGTCCTCTGCAATGCAGGGATGCATGCAAAAAAATATTTGATTCTGTTTCAATTTGCGGCAGTTATCGTTTGTCTAGAAACATTTCTCTTGTTACAACATAACATGTTTCAGGTAAACTACCCCTTTCCCTTTACCGATCTTCACCA
This sequence comes from Magicicada septendecula, assembly GCA_034769895.1. NCBI lineage: Eukaryota > Metazoa > Arthropoda > Insecta > Hemiptera > Cicadidae > Magicicada > Magicicada septendecula. The sequence goes on along the minus strand of CM068369.1, from coordinate 69,259,823 downwards.
AAATCAACAGGCCTTGAGCTCTCTACAATTTAGGAAGGTATGCAAAAACATATTTGATTTTCTTTGAATTTACGGCAGTTATCGTTCGTCAAAGAAAAAATTACCCTTGTTAAAACATAAAACGTTGCAGGTAAACTACCCCTTTCTCTAAACCGATCTTCACCAAAATCAACAGACCTTCAGTCGTCTACAATTCAGGGCTGTATGGAAAACATTATTTGATTCTGTTTCAATTTGCGGCTTTTATCATTTGCCATAGAAAATACCCTTGTTAAAATATAAAATGTTGCAGGTAAACTACCCATTTCCCTTAACCGATCTTCACTAAAACAAATAGGTCTTGATAACACTATAATTCAGGGCTGTATGCAAAAGAGTAGTTGATTCTGTTTGAATTTGCGGCTGTTATCGTTTCCCATAGAAAAGTATCGGTATGGAGAACCATACAGGACTTCCATGTTCTAAGATTTATATTTAAAATCATATTCGAAATGAAATATTTCCATAGAAACTACTTCTTTCTACTTATTGCTTCAGCCTTAAACCACAGTACTGTGGTCACTAACGTATACCACCTCACGTTTTTGCACTCGATTTTCACTGAAATGGAAATCGATGGCACTGCCGAAAAGTCTGGTTTTGCAGAAAACATTGGACTACGGCTAAACAGCCCGGGAAGGAATTTTAACAAAGAACTACTTCTTTGTTGCCGATAACGTAGTACACAAACAAAATTCTCCCCTCCCCTTCAACTATAATTTTCATTTATAGAAAATTACCCCCACCCCGTTCACCTAACCTCTTCATTTATAGATATTTCATCTACGTTTCTACAGTGGATTATTATGAGCTTCTTATCAAGATACTTTATTTATCAAAATTAAGTACTTTACTCTTGTTAAAACATAAAATGTTGCAGGTAACTACCCGTTTCTCTAAACCGATCTTCACCAAAATCAATAGACCTTCAGTCCTCTGCAATGTAGGGATGCATGCAAAAAAATATTTGATTCTGTTTCAATTTGCGGCAGTTATCGTTCGTCATGGAAACAATTCTCTTGTTACAACATAACATGTTTCAGGTAACCTACCCCTTTCCCTTTACCGATCTTCACCAAAATCAACAGGCCTTGAGCTCTCTACAATTTAGGAAGGTATGCAAAAAAAATATTTGATTTTCTTTGAATTTACGGTAGTCATCGTTCGTCATAGAAAAAATTACCCTTGTTAAAACATAAAACGTTGCAGGTAAACTACCCCTTCCCATTAACCGATCTTCACCAAAAACAACAGGTCTTGAGTACTCTACAAATCAGGGCTGTATGCAAACAATTGTTTGATTCTGTTTGAATTTGCGGCTCTTATCGTTTGCCACAGAAAATACCCTTTTAAAACATAAAACGTTGCCGGTAAACTACCCCTTTCCCATAACCGATCTTCACCAAAAACAATAGGTCCTGAGCACTCTACAATTCAGGGCTGTATGCAAAACATTATTTGATTCTGTTTACATTTGCGGCTTTTATCGTTTGCCAGAGAAAATACCCTTGTTAAAATATAAAATGTTGCAAGTAAACTACCCCTTACCCTTAACCAATCTTCACCAAAACCAATATGTCTTGAAAACTGTATAATTCAGGGCTGTATGCAAAAGACTAGTTGATTCTGTTTGAATTGGCGGCTTTTATCGTTTGCCATAGAAAATACCCTTGTTAAAATATAAAATGTTGGAGGTAAACTACCCCTTTCCCTTAACCGATCTTCACCAAAACCAATAGGTCTTGAGAACTCTATAATTCAGGGCTGCATGCGAAAAAGTAGTTGATTCTGTTTGAATTTGCGGCTGTTATTATTTGCCATAGAAAAAAATTACCCTTGTTTAACCTTCCGGTGGGCGCGCCCGCGGCAGAAAGCCGCAAATTTTAGTTTCTGAACTGTCCCCTAGGTACCGGTAGTGTTTATTGTATGTTCTGCCTAGTATGCAATTTTCATGATAGATGGCAGTATTTCCGACATGCGGATAAATCATGTGCATAACGCTTCAGTAGCTGTTGTGCTTTGAAAAGAGAGTGACGTGTCTGCGGCTATTTTGCCGCCTGCGCGCCCAGTCATGTAAGTGTTAATTTTTTTTAGTTTTGTGATGTTTTTTTTTTTATTTTTCATGCATATTTTGACCATTACCATACAATCAAACGTCTTCTTAGAGCTTGGTTAGGTTTTCATTTGAATCTTTTGGTTTTCGCCTATTCTATATACCGGTGCCTGTTTTTCCTATGTTATCTGAGTTTGTGTTTACATTCAGGTCTTGTCGATTTGTGTGCCCTGAAGACTTTGAGAAAGTACTCATGGAATTATCAGAATTGTCGGAAGGAGAAAATGAAGAGGATGAGTCAGATGACCCAGATATGGAGGATGAAATGATACAAGCTGACAACCACAGCAGTGACTCAGAGCAATCAGCGGATGAAGCGGATGCCGATCAACTAAGTGTGCCAGAAGTTGCTGAAGATGATTACCATTTTTACATCGGGAAAGATGGAGATACGCTTTGGATGAGTAACCCTCTATCTTCAACTAAACAGAAGACCAAAAATATTATGAAAATAATGCCAGGTCCAAACATGAATGCTACAACTGCGCAGAAAGAAGTAGACACGTTTCACCTGTTCATTACTGATGCCATGATAGATGATATTGTAACTCACACTAACAGATACATTCAGAAAAAAAGAAATGATGTCAATTATGGTAGAGATAGAGACTGTAGAGAAACTACAAAAGTGGAGGTCAAGGCTCTCTTTGGTGCGTTATACTTGATAGGCATAAAAAAGGGATCACATACAAATTGTGCTGAACTGTGGAATTCCGATGGCACAGGAATGATAATTTTACGCGGGCTCTTCAGTTATAAGCATTTCCGATTTCTGCTTCGAGCCCTTAGGTTCGACAATTTAGATACACGGAACGAGCAAAGAGCTATGGACAAACTTGCACCTATTCGCGATTTTCACCAAAATTTTGTGAATAACTGTTTGACTCACTACAATGCCAGCGAGTTTGTGACTATTGACGAGATGCTACATGCTTTTAGGGGGCGATGTGGCTTCATACAATATATACCAAACAAGCCAGCCAAGTATGGGCTGAAAATATACGCACTCTGTGTCGCAAAAACTTTTTATACTCTCAACTTAGAAATATATTGTGGCAAGCAGATGCCTGGTCCCTATCTCAAATCGAACAAACCAGATGACATTGTGAAAAGACTGGTTGAACCAATAAAGGGTTCCAAACGAAATATCACAACTGACAACTACTATACAAGCTACACTCTGGCTAAAGATCTTCTTGAGAAGGGGCTGACCTTACTCGGAACTATGAAAAAAAATAAAAGAGAAATACCACCAGAATTCCAAGCCAACAAAACAAGAGAAATCAAGTCGACGCTCTCTGGTTTTCAGTATGATTTCTGTTTGTCTTCTTCGGCGCCTAAAAAAAATAAGGCGGTGATATTTCTCTCATCGATGCATGATACAAATGAGATAGATGAAGCAACCAGCAAATCCACAATAAACCTGGATTACAATGCCACAAAGGGAGGAGCTGATACGGTTGACCAGATGTGCGCATCCTACACAACTTCTAGAATAAGTAGAAGATGGCCTCTCGCGCTGTTTTATCGGCATCTTGATATCGCGGGAATCAACGCCAACATAGTTTTCAAATACAACAATCCTGATAACCGAGAAAGAAGAAGACTGTTTTTGAAGAATCTGGCACTTAGCCTTATAGAAACTCGCCTTATTGAAGCTACGTCCTGTCTGGCCTATGTATGGCCAAACAGAGATACATTGAACACACAAAAGCACTCCACACCACTACAGAATCTACCTTTGCAAACCACCTCATTGAAGCAAACCACACATATAAAAACATCGACAATAACATGAACATTCTACACGTACACACAAAAGGCCGAAAACTAGACACTCTAGAACAATTAGAAATATACAAACACACAAAAACAAATAAAAACGACATCCTAAACGAACAGACACAATTCAAATCGCACGCATTATTTGAACACACACACACACACACACACACACACACACACACACACACACACACACACACACACACACACACACACACACACACACACACACACACACACACACACACACACACACACACACACACACACACACACACACACACACACACACACACACACACACACAGCTTCGATCTTTCGAAAAACTCCCATCGCCAACAACAAGACGAGCAGCGGTACCTACGACAGCCTCTGATGAAGCCTTCTGTAGGTGAAAACCGGTTTAGGCTGTAAGGTAAAACTTTACGTTTTTACTTATAAAAAACTTAGTGTTCCGAGTCGTCAATACTATAGTGATATTTAGTTAAGTAACGGACACGTCATGGACAACGAAATCCAAGAATTCTACTCTTTTTGTTAAATTTCCCTGCAATGATGTTTTAAAATTTTTATATTTAAGTAACTGTTATAAACTCTTTAATTAAACATACAATTTTTTATAAATCCGTGTTTGGAATAAATCTCAAGAATCTTTTCTCATTCGCTGCATCTATTTTTTTAACTAATAAATTCGTGATGTAATAGTTTTTAATTCTGCTAAATTTAATTCTGAGTATTAACACAGCTAATATACTGCAACAATACACATATTTGCATATTTGCCCACGGTGGTATGTTTGTAAATATTAAGCATAGAAAATATATGATGAACAGTTTTTAACAATATTATGCAGGCTAAGAATTGTCAGAAAGCGTACACCTGCCCCGCGAGTGAATACAGCACTGTGTGTTTGTGTGTGTAAACGCAAGCTATGACAGGCAAAGTCTACGATGGGGTGATGCGTACGTCTGTAATCAGGTTTTAACCAGATAAAAATAAACTAATTAACACGTTTTAAACCTGTGAACAAAGACTTACCCCAATTATAAAGACACCATTACATTAAGGAATTTTTAACGAATATAGTGATGTAAAAGTATTGCAGATATGTGCAATAATAAAGACGCTAGGTAATTTAATGTTAATTACTAGTATAATTAAATAGTAATTAATAAGTGTGTTATATGTGAGTGACCAGAAAAAATTACGCAAACGATGATATCGCTCGTGCTACGAGTGTGTTTACGAAATCATGAAAATGAACCAAAAGGTGATTTGTAATTAAAAGGATGCTTTGCACGAAGTGACAATATCTAACAGATCGAAAACATTCTGGACTTGTCAGATTGCCATCCAGTATAATTACCACCGGCAATTTTGGGGCGATCTCAGAGAGACTCAAGATATCTTCACACAATGTCACGCTGCTGGTCTGCTGACCGATCTTTACCACACACACCAAGACTTATGGAGGAACGCTGGACCATCACAAACAACAAACCGTAGAGACAGAGAACACAGCATCAGCATAATAATCATCATCAAATTCTCAGGACACACACACACACACACACACACACACACACACACACACACACACACACACACACACACACACACACACACACACACACACACACACACACACACACACACACACACACATCTATGTACCAGGTATATCTTACGTGTCAATTCCCCAACAACCATTCGTCTCTGACTCCGGCTTATTGGTATAAAATCTCTATTTATATCAAGTCCCTGTTCGGGCGCCATTTGTTACTTTACTCACATTTATTCAACTTATTTTTGTTGATACCTTACCTTTTATTACCATATTTATTGTATATGCCATGCTTGTTCCGGCACCATCTTGTAGTACCAACTTAATATTTTTAAATTGACGTAAGTGTTCCAGGATTCTGGTTAAGCAATCATCAGAGACAGGACGGTTGCTCGAAATAACTAACTCAAACAGTGTATGGTAGATAAACTTGCTTTTTACTGACATTAAAAATTTAAAATCGACACAAAACAAAACAAAATGGAGTCGTTCTTACATAGATTAACAAAATGGCGGCGACGTGTTTCCGCTATATTCCAACTACGTCAATTTCAATTATTCATGTGCTAGCTTCATTATTGAATTTATAAACAAGTGTATTCTTAATAAACTGCAGTTGTTATGTATTCAAATTGACAAGTTCTTACGTTAGAACATAAACCAATGCCTCATGGCTTTGCTTGTATGTGCCGGCACAATTTCACACACACACGCTCTCTCTCTCCCCATCCAGCAATTTACTGGTACATTTTTAATTTAGAATTTTTTGAGCTCAAACTTAATAAAAAAGGTTGATATAAATTTTGACTTTCCTGAATTCGAGATGTAGCAGTTTCTCTTCAGACGCTCTCCATTGCCAGCGGGTGTTCGCCGAATTTTCTGTTCTATGTCTGTTCTTCTGACTGCACTGAATTTATGTCACATTTTGTATTCTGCTTGTTCACTGATTTTAATTAGTTACATGTTTGATTTCATTGTTATATTTTAAAACACTTTTGGGCTGGCAATAATTTGCCAGCGAATTTTGTAACGTGCTGCTGCACTGACTGTAGTTTGGCAACTGGGACGGACATATTGTTGTAAATTCGCCAGGTGGAAGGGGTTATTCATCATCAACCTATTGTACACAGCTGATGACGCCATTGTTTTACATCACAGTTGTTACGTCTGTTGTATTATTTATGACGTTTCAGCATTGTCCGTTCGTCGTTTCGTCTGAATATCTGCCGTATGTCACGTACACCAATGATGGCCTTGGCGTTGAGTTGTTCTGGCAAACTGCGTAGCATGATATATTTGCGAAATTCTAACCTTATGTCGTTTAATACATTAAATCACAATAAAATTATATTTGCATGTACCTACAAATCACTCTACGGACTTATGTACCATTACAAAACCCCCTCAATGAAAGGTTTTATGTCGAAACATAAAAACTCTCATTGACTCATTCATACTTTCTAAAGGGATCAGCCTGGATATGTCGCCACAACCCCCTGTAGTGTTTATATAAAAAGAATACAAATCACTTACACTTGGTCCAATGATGATGACAGTACCTGCCTGACCTTACTGGACTTCTCTCGCGAGATCCCAACACCGCAAGGCCATCCAGGCACTTAACGTTCCTGCTCTGACGCGCTGGCTAGCTCAGGACCGCTGTCACAGCATCGCTAAACTCTGAAACATCGAATACAAAAAATTAAATAGTGGCCTTGTATAATCCCATATCCACAACTGATATGTCTCCCCTTAGCTGCATTGGTTTATGTTAAGAGGCATTGGTTTTCTTAATTCCTAATTTTTCAAATACCAAATAACAAGATTTACTATAGAATGTCGCTTTCTCTTTTTTGCATTCCTACATTTACCAAAATCTTGACTCCAGTCAATAATATTTCAACTCTTCACCACAAGAAAATATACTCTTATACTAAGATAACAATACGTAAAATAATTTCTTAGGTTTCCTAAAACCAACAACAATTATCTATATCTCTGTCATCTAGAATTCAAAACACAACTTTATTATGGCAAACAATCTAACTATTTAAACTTCATTGATCAGTTTTCCTGATTTTAATACTTCTTTAAACCAGAATTATCTTTTATGTTCAACACCAATGTCAACCTCATATACTCAATACTTACAGTAATATTGGTTACTGTTGCTACCCCTGTAGCAACCTCCTCGCCACACACACTATGACCATATTTATGTTTAATCATTTACTGTTCTTTAGAAAATCTAAACCTCATAAAATTATTTAACTTCATTATCAAACTTTCTTTTTTATACAACATTAATTAAGTAATTAATCTTAAATTATTTAATTCATTTATTTAAAATTTCACCATTACTTTCATCTGAGAACAAAAAAAATGTTATAAATATTATTAAAGCAATTCCTATTACCTACATGGTTTACACAAAAATACATATAATACACAGCATAATGTAATACACAAATACATTTAACATTGACACACAAAAAATATACAATTCAGCTTATTATTCGTTATCATTGACCATTAATCAGTTCATAATACAATCCATTTTAAAACCACACTGTCCACATAGTTAAATGTTCATAAACAATAAAACACTTATCCACCATCGTCATATAATAATCTAATCTTAGGTCTACACATATTATTTATTATTGAATATATGATATTATTACACTCAATATAATACTTATTTAATTTTGTACATCCTTCCACAATATCATTAGAATTATTCCTTATTATTTTGTCATATAACGTGAGTATGGTCCTGTCGCCCTTAGTATAATTTATCATAATCAGGTAAATTAATAATTCATTGTTATCAACATCATCTCCTACTACCTCAGTTTCAATACAAGGTAAGTACTTGCTATTATTATCACTTCTCTCTCCACCTAACCTTTGTACAAATTCTTCATAATTTCTATTCACCTTAAATAATTTTATCTCTCTCTTTCTCTCTCTCTCATCACAATACCTCTCACAACCCCACTGACCTATTTCATACCACGCAAAGGGTAACACAACGTTATCATGACTCATCTGGGCTTTTCCAATGAACTCATGATACACGAAAGGGGACACTACAACTTTATTGCTGCACCACCTATCAGGTGCACATAAAATCCAGGGACGGCTATTTGTAGACAATGCGTCTTCCAAATACGCGCGTGAAGCCTTTTCTTCACCCCCGACTACAACATTACGGGAAACATTTACCCCCTGCAACCCCTCTACCTGTATTCTCTTTCTCCACTTTCTCTCTGACTCATTAACACACACTAACATTCCATCATTATATTCTACTCTCTCTAAAATTTCATCATCACTATCAATATTCACACCATTATTTTCTAACACCATATTTTTAATCATATCATTGTTATCACTTGTGAACTCATTATTCAAATCATCATTATTACTCACCTTGTTATTAATTCTTTCTTCCTTATTTTTCATCATATTGTCACTGCTACTTACCTTCTTATTCCTTATCTGATTTAATTTCTCGTCTAACCTTTTATTCATTTCATCAAATTGTTTATCAAAATAACATGTTTGTCTCTTAATTTCGTTTTTCACTTCATTAAACTTTTCATCGAGTTTATTAAATTTCTCATCAAACTTTACACTCTGTTCATGAAATTTCTCATTAAAATTATTATTTATACTTTCAGACATTGTTTTTATTAAGTTAAACATATCATCCACCGACAACTCTTTTATTCTAGTTGTCGTTGGAGTAGATTGTACTTCTACATTGCTCATTATCATTGACTCTGTTTCTGTGTCTGTCAGGTTGACACTTTCCTCATTGTCTGCCATTTTGAAGAACAAAAATTTTGTTTAAATATCTTTGTTTCAAATTGTTTCTCTACATATATCTAACATAACAACATCATAATCTAACAATCACGGTATAACTTATTATCTATGTACCAGGTATATCTTACGTGTCAATTCCCCAACAACCATTCGTCTCTGACTCCGGCTTATTGGTATAAAATCTCTATTTATATCAAGTCCCTGTTCGGGCGCCATTTGTTACTTTACTCACATTTATTAAACTTATTTTTGTTGATACCTTTATAACCTCTTCTATTGAGTTATAACGGAGGGAACCCAAAGTAATTGGTTCTGCCAATTATTTCAGGCTGCCTTATTCGAGACGAGCTGAAATTTAAATCAGAACAACACACAGTAAGACATACAAGGAATCAGGGAAGGTGAAACTGTTGATTTATATACTCAGTATATGTGTGTAACAAGAAGACTTGCTTTATTAAACATTTGAAATATAACATTTACTCCAAAGAACAGATCCCATGACATTATTAATTAAATTATTAAATTTAAGTGAAATGCTTTATTTAGAATATGGGATCACAACAAATTTATCTAGCTATACCCCCGGATCCGGCTAACCATTGGTATTTAGTCTCTAATCTTTTAATTATATTTAACTCAAAATTTTATCTTGCAAGACTTTTACCTTTTTGCTTTATATATATGTTCCATTAGAAGAATGGTATTAATAACACTACGTTACGTTAATATCTAAACTGTTACAATTGAATGATATTGAATAGTTACAATTGAATTCTCAAATTTAAGTTTTTATATTCTTATAAAATCAATCGTCTCTGAAAGTCTCTTAAATAGAGTATTGTGTTACAAAAACTATTATCATTATTCCTCGATAGACGTGCTATCGAGTCACCTCTTTTTTTGGATGTAGTAATCGCCTCCAAGTGGTTCCGTCTTGGGAGTCCTAAAACGTCGTCCTCGTCTTGGTCTGGTCTCTGTTGTTCATGGCTTAATACGTCTGCAGGATAGGTAGAGTCTTCTACGCCGATACTCGGTGATTCTCAGATGTCTCGAACTGCATTATCGGTAGGGTATACTGGAGTTCTCATTTAGGTGGTGCATGACCACAGGTCAGATGTTGAAAAGATTCGTCCATCGGTGAAGATTGCAGTCATCGTTTTTTCTTTATTAACACTCGTCGTTTGTAGTTACATCTTTCTTCTTGTTACAAAGTTTTTGGAATTTTCTTTTTGTTAACGTTACATGTTACACTTTTTGTAACAGTTAGTAAAATACAAAATAATAATTAATTAATCCACACTAACAAGAAATTGCATAACTTTTGAACAGAGCATTTTGCTCGTGCGTCTGCACTGCTGGGAGTCGTCATCGCAAGAGAGCGATTTTTCGTCCGCTACCCTTGTACATGACAAGAGAGAGTGGGGTGTTTATTCCGCGAGCATAAATAGTTCCTGTTTCTCTTTAAATAAACTTTTTTATTTATACTGACTATCGCTAGATAAAAATACATCATTTAAATTAATTGTTTTAGTTACTATCTGTGTCTACAGATACTTTAATTATTAACATTAGTTTACTCTATTATTTTTAATTACAGTAGACTCGGAAAACATGTCGAGTCCGGTATCAACAGGTAGGCGCTTGATAGCAAGCAAAGGGTTAAATACGAACATAATAATTATTTACCATATGCCTTTTCTTTATGGATACTTTGCCCTTATTAATTACTTCTTCCATTCACACTTAGTACCTACATGTTTTTATTATTATTATTGTGAGATTTAAATGGTCAATTGTACGTAACCTTAATCAATTAAACATTTTTTTTTTTATTGAAAATGTCACAATTTAAATCGTCACATACTCCGCCTCCTTACCAACACAGACTCCTAAAAATTTGGTCAGCTATGTACCGAGAGTATGCTTAGGGAGTTCCGTGTGAAATTTCTCTCACCCGTTTCTGGCTGTATACTAGCAGCATAAGTCATTCTTGACTTGCTGTTTCTTACCATCTATACATATACTTCATATTTTACACGCTAATTCTATTACTACATAAAATTTACATTATAAAGTATTTTCAACATTCTAAATTTCCTTACCACTACTACTTATTACTACTACCGGATTTTTCCTTTTTCTTTCGTGAGAGTTTTTCTTCGTTATAGAATTTACTCTTTAATTACTCCATTACTTTTATTGGATGTCAGCTGACTTCTTGCTTTGCTCTACTTTCGATGAAGAGGATTCAAGGTTGATCAGGCCTCGTACCTACTTATACGACAAGGTAGCCAAAGGTTACTCAAGTACTTTTGCAGTTGAGTACTAAACATTGTTTTCACATTTACTTATTTAATTAACTGGCACTCTATTATTTTCTTCTTCAAGATAACGTTTTATCTGTGAAATATGTGTCCTTCGCACATATTTTTGAGTAGAGGGTTCGTACAGGGTCACAGTTACCGGAGTTAAGTATTTGTGAATTTGATAAGGACCGCACCATCTGTAAGATAGCTTGGAAGTTGTCTTATCGACTGCATTACTCGTTGGGTGCGTGTTATACATAACTAAGTCTCCGATTTGGTATTTTACTTTATTATTCTTATTCTTTTGCTCGTAATATTTCCTTGACTTCGCTAAGTTTGTTCGTAAATTAGCGCGCGCTTCGTTCCATATTTTTCTAATATTTTTATTCCTAATTTCAAGGGGTAACAATTCATGTATTTTCCACTTTGTGGATAATGGGTGATTAGGTTTATACTTGAACAATAGTTCGAATGGGGTTGACTTATGTCCTTCATGATATGCCGAATTAAAGGCGAATTGTATCCAGGATAGGTTCTGGTCCCACGAAGTATGGTCGTTAGCATGGTAGGCAATTAAAGCAGATTTTAGGTTTCGCAAATACCTCTCAGCTATATTACCTTGCGGACGATACTCTGTAGTGGTAATGTGGTTTATACCTAGTTTAAAACACATGTTCCTGAATTCCTTAGACTTAAACTGTGGTCCGTTATCCGACACTAGATGGACTGGAATACCGAAATCTTTGAATAATCTATTCTGTAAAATGCTTACTGTTGTCGTAGCTAAAGCTCGCCGCATGGGGTACATCCAGACGAACTTACTAAACGAATCTATGCAAATTAGTAACATAGTATTTCCTGACTTGGAACGTGGGTAGGGTCCAGAAAAGTCTAAATAAATTTTGGAAAATGGGGTAGCAGGGATCTCAGATATTAACTGACTTATTTGGCTGTTTCTCGCTGGTTTGCTGAGTGCACACAACTTACACCTTTTTACAAAGTTAGCTATCTCACTGTTCATGTTTTCCCAGTGATATTCTCTCCGAATCCGATGTATGGTTTTATTTATTCCCATATGTGCTCCAATGGTGGAAGAGTGATAATATTCCATTAGCATAGGTTTAATAATATCTGGGGCGATGATTCGCAAATATTTTCCGTTAGCTATTCTACAACATAATACTTTCTTATTTAATATGTATTTTTCAGACTTGTTTCCTTTTTCAAGTTGTTTGTTGATCGGACTCAAACATGGGGCTTGTTGTTGATAATGGGCTAAATCCGTAAATGCAAGAGGAAATTCGGTAATTAACGCATTAATAATCGGTGTCTCTCTACTCTTGTTTTCGTAATTATTACTACTAGGCTGGAACATACGTGACAGGGTATCGGCAACTACGTTTTGGGTGCCTCTAATATGTTGTACTTTGAACTTAAAACAATTTAATCTCAATACCCATCTTCCGATTCGACCTAATTGTTTTGGGTGGTTTAGTAGCCAGGATAAAGCTTGATTATCTGTTTCTAGCAAAAACTCTTTATGTTCTAAAAATGGTTTGAACTTCTCAAACGCAAAAACGATAGCTAAGCATTCTAATTCGTATGCGGAGTATTTCTTTTCTTGGTCTGTCAAAGTGCGTGAAGCGTAACTAATTGGTAATCGAGAGTTATCTACTTCTTGATAAATTACTGCACCTAGGGCTACACTTGAACTGTCGGTTTGCACAACAAACGGTTTACTAAAATCGGCTAATTGTAGTACGGGGGGTGATATGATGCTTTCCTTTAATTTCTCAAATGCGGTTTGGCGTTGCTCATTCCACTCAAATTTTACTCCCTTCTTTCTTAAAGTATTTAGTGGAGCAGCGATTTCGGCTAGATGTGGGATATACTTGTGGAAATAATTTATCATTCCTAAAAATCGGGCAATTCCTTTCGCATCCCGCGGTGGTAAAAATTCTCTGATAGCACGGGTTCGCTCTGGGTCTATGGTTACCTTTCCGTTGGCTTTTACGATGTGACCTAAAAAGGAGAATTGTGTTACAGCAGAATTTACTTTACTGGGGTTTACAGTTAATCCAGCTTTCTCTAATCGTGATAATACTTCACGTAGATGTGCAAGATGTTGTTCCATTGACTCGCTGTAAATAACAATATCGTCTAGGTAGTGGTACACATATTTAAACTTTATGTCGTGAAATAATTTTTCTAACAATCTGCTACATACAGAACTACCTTGGGATATACCAAAAGGTACCCTTGTAAATTGGTATAGGTTGAAAGGGACGGCAAAAGCGGTGAGACGTTTCGATTCTTCTGAAAGGGGTATCTGATGAAAAGCCTGATTCAAATCCATAATGGTAAAAATTTTTGCTTTCGTAAAATAATGAAAAGCACTGTGGATGTCGGGAAGTGGAATGGATTCAAATTCTATCCGTTTATTTAGTTGTCTATAGTCTACAACTAATCTATGTTTATCGTTGCTTTTGGGTACTAAAAACGCAGGGGACGAATAAGAGGAAGTAGAGGGTTCGATGACTCCTTGTTCTAATAGTTTATTAATTTGGTTCCTCATTACTTCCATTTTTGGCGGTGATAACTTGTATGGGGCTAAATGTATTACTTTATTATCGCTCAAATTTATTTTATACTCTATCAGATCCGTCAGTCCTAACTTTGGGGTGAGCACATTGGAGAATTGATTTATTAACTTTTGTATGTTACGTCTATCTTTACTTTCCAGATGACCTAATTCACATTCGTGATGCTTTAGATGAGAAGAAGTAGTGCTAGTACTTTCTCTGTTATTGGAATTATCCTCTAAGTTATATTTCCGTGAACGATCGAATCCAAAGTAAAATTTCTTATCATGAATATTTAGAATTATTCCTGTTTTACTGATAAATCAGCTCCCAATATTAACTCTGGTCCTAATTCGTCGCTTACTAACATTGGAAAATACCACGTCAAATGTTTTATTTTAACTTTACACGTGATGATAAGTTTTATTATTAAGTTTTGTTTGTTAGCGGTTGAGCATTTAATGTTTACAGATTGACTGCGTTTGACTAAATTATGTTTAAATAACTTATTGGCGAGGTCATGACTAATTAAACTTCGCGTTGATCCGGAATCAATTAAACCAAGGGTGGATGTTACACCAAGGTCAACTTGTACATAAGGTAATTGACACTTACTGAAATTACACTTATTAATAGTGTTACATTTATCTATAAATTTTTTTACATAGGGGTCTAGTTTTCTTTTGTTATTATTATTATTTTGTTTTATTTTGTTGACTCTCAGGGGTTTACCTTTTTTTACGATGCTGCGGAAGACACAGGGTTTTGGATCTCCCTGCCTTACATGCTTTTTGGATAATGAGTTTTTTGATTATACCTTTTTTGTTTACAGTATCTACTGAGATGTCCAGATTTTCCGCAGTTATAACACACATATTCTTTACGTTGTGTCTTACTGGTTTCCTGGAGTGGTTGAGCCTCCTGGGACTTACCATGGCCATTGGTTGATCTTCGAAATGGTCTTCTTTCTTGTATACTTCTTGCGTCAGATACTAAGGCATGCATTTCTTTTCTATGTTGTGTAGTGGATACCGATGCACGTCTGTGCTGATCTGCGTACCAAACATTGGAAGAATGAATACTACATTGTTCAAAGTCCGCGAACGTAAGGGGTCTACTTATTTAGTGCTAAACGGGAGCGTTCATCTGGAGACAAGCCTATTAGGATCGTATCGACCAATTTTTTTCAGTCCAGTCGACTTGTAGTATACGTGAAGATTCTCGGATATCCGCAATATAGTGGGCCAGTCTTTCGCGAGCTCCTTGTACTCTAAGTACAGTACTTCTTTTGATATCCTCATAAATTCCAGTGGGGATAAAATATTTGATTACATTCGTATGAAGATCTTCTACTGAAAAACTTGAGTTTAATGTTTCTAGTACACGATCTCGTAATGGTGGTTTACATTTGGGTAATATTACTTACAGTATTTGCCGATCGTTTAATTGGTGTAGATCTTTTATTTGCAGCATGTATTTTATAAAAGTTAACAGTATCGTTATACTTAACCCATCGGTGTAAGGAATCTCATTAATTATTTTCTCTACTGGGTAGGAAATCTTTCCGTAGAGGTCAACGTTCAAATTTACGTTTTGTATTTCCTCCGAAAAATTAGTGGTCGCATTTTGACTACTACGAGTACGCTGAACTTTAGGTGGTGGGGGTTCTTCTACAATAGGGGATTGAACAGGGGAGATATGTAATTTTTGTAAGTCTTGCTCAATTTCCTCCATTCTCGATTCATCCGACTTTCGACGTAAGTCGTTAATAATTATAGGTAATTGGCGTAATGCCTCGTCTGCAAATTTCTGCACATCGGCGGGGACGACGGGGACGTCGGGCCAGCTTAATAAATTATTTAATCGGCGGGTTAAATGTTCTATACGTTGTGTAACGCGCAAAAGTTCCGTGGGTGATTTCTTGTCCTTAAGGTTCTGAGATAATACTATCAGTTCCCGATATTTCGCATAACAGGTTTCTCGTTCGCCGTCATAATCGAGTTCACGCAATTTATCTAACTGCGAGGTTGTCTCTGATCCGGTTTGGCGTAATGATTTTCGTAATTCAGACACGGTTACATTCACGTGTTTTAGACCTCGTAAAAGTGCTTCGTAGCATAGCTCATCTTTTACTAATAAATCAGGATTAAATTCAGCCATTTTCGTAAAGTGGCAAGAACTAATTATTCTACGATTAGTATTTACTACTATACAACGCTATATCATTTTACACAAACATAACAATATGAATAAATCGTATTCTTACACGTTTATTAATAAACAATTAAAATGAGATGACAAAGGTTGTCATTTTACATAGAAAGAGAGAGAGAAATCTCACACAGTCTTACAGATGCTTACGGCAAAAGATTCCCCCTTCGGTTATCAACACATGAACAGACACGCTTCAAATAACAATACACCACACAAGAAGGGTGACCAATTGTTCTCACTCTAACTGGGGAGACCGACTACGATAATATTAAACAATCGCCAACAGGAAATTTACATGTCCGAGATTGTCGTGAATGGGGTACGTTTATGAATGGGACTTTTAACAAGTACCTACATGGTTTGTTTACATTGGATTATATGTTACTCTTACTTTACACATATCATATTTACTAATAAAATTATCTATACTATATTACTATAATATTAATTATTATTTTATCTTATTTAAATTTCTGACACATATTAAAATACACGAGTAAATAAATCAACAGCTTATGAATAGGGACACAATTACTGTTTAACAACACAAGTCACAAAAAATTTTTTTTTTTTTTTTTTATTAGTAGCAAAATTTAAACAAATTAGCAGAGTTGCGCATCTTATAACCTCTTCTATTGAGTTATAACGGAGGGAACCCAAAATAATTGGTTCTGCCAATTATTTCAGGCTGCCTTATTCGAGACGAGCTGAAATTTAAATCAGAACAACACACAGTAAGACATACAAGGAATCAGGGAAGGTGAAACTGTTGATTTATATACTCAGTATATGTGTGTAACAAGAAGACTTGCTTTATTAAACATTTGAAATATAACATTTACTCCAAAGAACAGATCCCATGCCATTATTAATTAAATTATTAAATTTAAGTGAAATGCTTTATTTAGAATATGGGATCACAACAAATTTATCTAGCTATACCCCCGGATCCGGCTAACCATTGGTATTTAGTCTCTAATCTTTTAATTATATTTAATTCAAAATTTTATCTTGCAAGACTTTTACCTTTTTGCTTTATATATATGTTCCATTAGAAGAATGGTATTAATAACACTACGTTACGTTAATATCTAAACTGTTACAATTGAATGATATTGAATAGTTACAATTGAATTCTCAAATTTAAGTTTTTATATTCTTATAAAATCAATCGTCTCTGAAAGTCTCTTAAATAGAGTATTGTGTTACAAAAACTATTATCATTATTCCTCGATAGACGTGCTATCGAGTCACCTCTATTTTTGGATGT
This sequence comes from Magicicada septendecula, assembly GCA_034769895.1. Taxonomy (NCBI): domain Eukaryota; kingdom Metazoa; phylum Arthropoda; class Insecta; order Hemiptera; family Cicadidae; genus Magicicada; species Magicicada septendecula. The sequence continues at coordinate 69,242,112 of CM068369.1, read as the reverse complement.
AGTAATCGCCTCCATGTGGTTCCGTCTTGGGAGTCCTAAAACGTCGTCCTCGTCTTGGTCTGGTCTCTGTTGTTCATGGCTTAATACGTCTGCAGGATAGGTAGAGTCTTCTACGCCGATACTCGGTGATTCTCAGATGTCTCGAACTGCATTATCGGTAGGGTATACTGGAGTTCTCATTTAGATGGTGCATGACCACAGGTCAGATGTTGAAAAGATTCGTCCATCGGTGAAGATTGCAGTCATCGTTTTTTCTTTATTAACACTCGTCGTTTGTAGTTACATCTTTCTTCTTGTTACAAAGTTTTTGGAATTTTCATTTTGTTAACGTTACATGTTACACTTTTTGTAACAGTTAGTAAAATACAAAATAATAATTAATTAATCCACACTAACAAGAAATTGCATAACTTTTGAACAGAGCATTTTGCTCGTGCGTCTGCACTGCTGGGAGTCGTCATCGCAAGAGAGCGATTTTTCGTCCGCTACCCTTGTACATGACAAGAGAGAGTGGGGTGTTTATTCCGCGAGCATAAATAGTTCCTGTTTCTCTTTAAATAAACTTTTTTATTTATACTGACTATCGCTAGATAAAAATACATCATTTAAATTAATTGTTTTAGTTACTATCTGTGTCTACAGATACTTTAATTATTAACATTAGTTTACTCTATTATTTTTAATTACAGTAGACTCGGAAAACATGTCGAGTCCGGTATCAACAGGTAGGCGCTTGATAGCAAGCAAAGGGTTAAATACGAACATAATAATTATTTACCATATGCCTTTTCTTTATGGATACTTTGCCCTTATTAATTACTTCTTCCATTCACACTTAGTACCTACATGTTTTTATTATTATTATTGTGAGATTTAAATGGTCAGTTGTACATAACCTTAATCAATTAAACTTTTTTTTTTTTATTGAAAATGTCACAATTTAAATCGTCACACCTTACCTTTTATTACCATATTTATTGTATATGCCATGCTTGTTCCGGCGCCATCTTCTAGTACCAACTTAATATTTTTAAATTGACGTAAGGGTTCCAGGATTCTGGTTAAGCAATCATCAGAGACAGGACGGTTGTTCGAAATAACTAACTCAAACAGTGTATGGTAGATAAACTTGCTTTTTACTGACATTAAAATTTAAAATCGACACAAAACAAAACAAAATGGAGTTGTTCTTACATAGATTAACAAAATGGTGGCGACGTGTTTCCGCTATATTCCAACTACGTCAATTTCAATTATTCATGCGCTAGCTTCATTATTGAATTTATAAACAAGTGTATTCTTAATGAACTGCAGTTATTATGCATTCAAATTGACAAGTTCTTACGTTAGAACATAAACCAATGCCTCATGGCTTTGCTTGTATGTGCCGGCACAATTTCACACACACACGCTCTCTCTCTCCCCATCCAGCAATTTACTGGTACATTTTTAATTTAGAATTTTTTGAGCTCAAACTTATAAAAAAGGTTGATATAAATTTCGACTTTCCTGAATTCGAGATGTAGCAGTTTCTCTTCAGACGCTCTCCATTGCCAGCGGGTGTTCGCTGATTTTTCTGTTCTATGTCTGTTCTTCTGACTGCACTGAATTTATGTCACATTTTGTATTCTGCTTGTTCACTGATTTTAATTAGTTACATGTTTGATTACATTGTTATATTTTAAAACACTTTTGGGCTGGCAATAATTTGCCAGCGAATTTTGTAACGTGCTGCTGCACTGACTGTAGTTTGGCGACTGGGGCGGACATATTGTTGTAAATTCGCCAGGTGGAAGGGATTATTCGTCATCAACCTATTGTCCACAGCTGATGACGGCATTGTTTTACATCACAGTTGTTACGTCTGTCATATTGCTACGACAGCACAGAACAATCGACGCGTTTATCGAATGCGCCAGAAAGATCTCGACGTAAGCGTGTGGTGTACGTGCTACTAAACGCATGTTGCGAGAATTTTCTCGACTCTGCCAGCCTTCGCTCGGGCGCTCGGACTGTGTCAAGGCCGCAGCAATTACGTAGTTCGCGAGAGATAAGACGCAGTTTGGAAGCTTATGGTGTGTGAACGTAACTATAAATACATCGCGTCGCGGTTTTAGTTTCCAGTTCAATGCGAGATATTTGACTGTGCGGTTCGAGAGTATTAGTGCGCTATATTTACAGAGCGGTTCGAGTTATTACGGTGTACATTCAAGTAGTTATTAGTGAAGTGTTGCGTTTTATATTCGGACTGTATAATTGTAATACAGTTGAGTTTTAATATTAGTGGACATTTTATTGCGTATGAACAATTTCATTTGATTTGTTGTAGACACTGTGTTGTTAATTACGAACTGTTCTACTATAACAATTAAAGGTGTGATTAGTGACTTAATTGGTGTCTTGTACTTATTTTGTTTCCACTGTACCTACAACGATCGAGTAGACGTCGTAACAGTGGTGTCAGAACTGGGATAGAACGGTTAACAGTGGAAACAGTGGACGTTTTGTACAAAACGAGTGTGATTCGTAATTAATCGATAAACAATGGATGCCAGTCAGATGATGGAAAATTTACAGGCGCTGCTGTTGGAGACAGAAAGACGACAAAAAGAAGAACGAATACAAGAAAGAGAAGAAGCAGAAAGACGACAAAAAGAAGAACGAATACAAGAAAGAGAAGAAGCTGAGGAACGCCAGAAAGCACTAATGCTAGAAACAGAAGAAAGACAAAAAGATAAAACGGAAGCTCTCTTTGAAACTATGCAGAAACAGTTGCAAGAACATAGTACCGCAGAATTGGGTCTCCTACGAGGTGAGCTTAATAAACAAGTTACTAAAATATCGGAGGTACAAGAATCAATGACATTAAAAATAGCGGAAGTAGAAAAATCTGTCTCGAGTGTTGAAGAATCGATGTCTACCAAAATATCTGAAGTAGAAAAATCTGTCTTGACTGTGGAAGAAATTATGTCAACAAAAATATCTGCAGTAGAAGACTCGATTACAAATATAAAGAGCAGATTAAAAATGAAGTCGAGCAGTGTCTGAAATTACAACCAAAACAACTTTCTGAACAGACTGTACCAGTGATCAAGACAGAAAAATACACAGAAAATAAGTTAACAGAGAAAATCACTTTGCCTGCAGTAGGGACAGTTCATGTCAAAGCTCCAACCTTTGACGGAAGCACTCACTGGGCAACGTACCTCCGCCAATTTGAAGCTGCTGCATGCGCAAATAATTGGACAGAAAAAGACAAGGCTGTTTCACTTGTTCTTGCATTAAAAGGACCCGCGGCAGAACTACTACAGAAAGTGCCACCTGACAGCCAGAACACCTATGCCGAGTTGATAAAAGCTCTGGAATTACGGTATGGTGATAAACATTTGCGAGATGTGTACTGCACCCAGTTGAGAGCAAGGCGACAACATTCCGGGGAAAGTCTTCAAGAGTTTGAAGCAAGTATCGACAGACTAATTAGACTGGCCTATCCTGAAGCGCCAGAAGATTTTCGAACGCGTTTTGCGATGCAGACATTTACTGCCGGTGTCCGAGATAACGAACTACAGCAAGTGTTACGAATGGCAAGACACCAGAACAGTGCGGACGCCCTGGTACATGCTTTGCAATTTGAGGCCGCCAAATCAGCGTCTGGTTGGACAAGTCATAAAGTGCGCGAGCTAAAAGATCGCGACGGCACAGACGATGAGGAGGAAGAACAAGGAACAGAGACTCGACGGTCGGCGCCACAGAATAAAATAAGAAAGGATGGAAGACCGAAGTGTTATCGATGTGGGAAACCTGGACATCTACAACGAGATTGTCGGGTTAGAATTCAGCAGCAGGGAAACGAGCAATAGTCGGTGCAACGGGGCGTGTGCTGACTAACTGGAGGAACGAAGCCCCTAGAGAATACGCAATTTCTACGCTTCAGAAAAACACCGGGAGCTTGGTAGTTACCGGATTTGTTCAAGAAAGGCCAACCTCGATTACAGTTGACACAGGCGCAACAGTTTCTATTGTGCGCCCCGACTTGGTGAAAGATCTCAAGCCAATCTGGTGCTCTTGCAGCTTGCGAACAGCTACTGGACGGCCTGTAAAAGTGTATGGAAAAGTGGAGATACACCTACGCCTCGGTAGACTTGAGTTTAATCATCAAGTACTTGTTGCAGACATTGTGGATGAAGCAATTCTTGGTGTGGACGTTATGAACGCATACGGATTTATAGTCGACTTCAAAAACAATGTCTTGAGAATCGGAGGCGAAGAGGTAATGCTGTCAACAATGACGACAGCAGAAAAATCGATGGACGTCATAAACCAAGTGGCCGTAACTGTTCCGCCAAACTCCGAAAAGATCATCATGGTTAGAACTGCGGTAGATACTAGGGGCAATCAGTGCTCTATATTCGAACCCCAGGTAGTCAGCACACCGGGCATACTAATTGCCAGAAGTTTAGTAAAACCTGACGAAACCGGAAATGTACCTATTAGAGTGGCGAATATTTTGGATCAAGCTATCACTTTACACAGCAATACGCTCCTAGGCAAATTGACTCCTGTGGCCTGGGTAGCCGGAATAACGCAACGAAGACCCAGTTCTTCGGATACTTCTAAATTACCAGAGGAACTGCAAGAATTATTGAACAGATCTTCTAACGACCTCTCAAGTGGGGAGGTAAAAGAACTCGGACAGTTTTTACACGAATTCAAAGATTGTTTTGCAGTTCGGGGACAGTCACTGGGAAGAACCTCTCTTGTGCAACATCGCATCAATACCGGGGACACAACACCGATACGCCAACCTCCTCGAAGGCCTCCATTATCTAAACAAGAGGAGATGTCTCGGTTAGTACAGGACATGTTGACAGAGGGAGTAATTGAACCTTCGTCAAGTGCTTGGTCTTCCCCTGTAGTGCTGGTAGCGAAGAAGGATGGTGGATTGCGTTTCTGCGTAGACTACCGGAGGTTAAATGACGTTACAAAGAAAGACTGCTATCCATTACCTCGCGTTGACGATACACTCGACACGTTGTCCGGAGCACAGTGGTTTTCCACATTGGACCTGAAGAGTGGATATTGGCAAGTGGGTCTTCATCAAGAAGACAAGGAAAAGACCGCTTTCTCGACCCCAAGTGGCTTATTCCAATTTAACGTCATGCCATTTGGACTCTGTAATGCACCGGCAACATTTGAGAGATTGATGGACCTGATACTCCGAGGCCTGACGTGGAAAACTTGCCTTGTTTACTTAGACGATGTCATAGTGATCGGGAAGACTTTCGAAGATCATTTGGAAAACCTTAAGGAAGTTCTAACTAGAATTCACGGTGCACAACTGAAGCTGAGCCCGAAGAAGTGTTCTCTATTCCAGAAGGAAGTACAGTATTTGGGCCATCTGGTTTCGGCAGCGGGCGTTAGCATGGATCCTAATAAAGTAGACACCGTAAGAGACTGGCCAGTTCCGAAGAATAAACACGAAGTTCGGAGTTTCCTGGGGTTATGCTCATATTACCGACGTTTTGTGAAAGGCTTCGCTACTATTGCTAAACCACTACATGAGCTAACGGAAAATAAACGAAACTTCCAATGGTCGAGAGAGTGTGAACAAGCATTTAGAACGTTGAAGATTGCATTATGTTCGCAGCCAATTCTCGCTTTTCCAGCTTCCGAAGGGAAGTACATCGTAGACACAGACGCAAGCAATACTGGTCTAGGAGCAGTTTTGTCTCAAGTGCAGAACGGTGAAGAACGAGTAATAGCGTATTACAGCAAGACGCTTTCTAAACCAGAGAGAAATTATTGTGTTACAAGAAGAGAGTTGTTGGCAATTGTCAGAGCTTTGGAGCACTTCCATAAATACCTCTATGGGAGAGAGTTTTCACTACGTACCGACCATGCTGCACTTGCATGGCTCTTGAGATTTAAAAATCCGGAAGGACAGTTGGCAAGGTGGCTCGAACGTCTGCAAGAGTACAACTTCAAGGTACAACATCGGCGGGGGCGCCTGCACGGTAATGCAGATGGCTTATCACGAAGACCATGCCCGGAAGACTGCCGACATTGCCACAGAAAGGAAGAACAAAACTCAAGTGAACATGTTCAAGCCATCACTGTAGATTTCCTGGCTGATGGCTGGACAACACAAGACTGTCGACAAGAACAGATGACTGATGAAGACATTGGACCGATCTTGACAGCAAAAGAGGAAGGTCGCCGCCCTGATTGGCAAGATATCTGCCATGGTTCCGAAGTGCTGAAGGGCTACTGGGCACAATGGGAATCTCTCACCTTAGAAAACGGATTGCTGAAAAGGGCTTGGGAAAGTGCAGATGGACGAGACGTGGTCATGCAGTTGATAGTTCCCCGAAGTAAAGTGCAGTCTGTTTTGAAGGAGATGCATGATGGAACATCTGGAGGCCATCTTGGCGTTAACAAAACCCTTGACAAAATACGGAAGCGATTCTATTGGCTTCATCTTTGCCACGACGTAGAGGAATGGGTTCGGACGTGTGAAATATGTGCTGCAAGCAAGGGCCCACAAACCAGAAGCAGGGGAAAAATGAGACAGTATAACGTTGGACAACCTTTCGAGAGAATTGCCTTAGACATTGCTGGACCATTCCCAGTTACTGACGATGGAAACCGGTACATCATGGTTGTAGGTGACTACTTTACTAAGTGGGTGGAAGCCTACGCAATTCCAAATCAGGAGGTTACCACTGTGGCAAAGCAGTTAGTTCAAAACTTCTGTTGCCGTTATGGAGCCCCTATGGAAATCCATACGGATCAAGGGAGAAATTTCGAATCAGGAGTGTTTAAAGAATTATGCCGTCTACTTGGAATTCGAAAGACCAGGACAACGCCTCTGCATCCTCAGTCGGACGGGATGGTTGAGAGATTCAACAGGACACTTGAGCAGCATCTTTTGAAAGTTGTTGACGAGAACCAAACAGACTGGGACCAACGTATACCACTATTCCTTATGGCGTATAGATCATCAGTACATGACACAACCGGCATGACTCCAGCAAAATTGGTGTTTGGGCGGGAGATTCGTCTTCCTGGGGACTTGATGTTTGCATCACCTGAGACTCAGTCCCAAGAGCCAAAGAACTATTCCTCGCAATTAGAAAACCAACTGCGAGAAATGAATCGCTTGGTAAGAGGACGGCTCAAGATTGCCAGTGATAAAATGAAAACTCGGTATGACATTCGCAGCAATAGTGTGGGTTTCCAAGAAGATCAGGTCTGGTTGTTCAATCCAAAGCGCCGTCGTGGTCGCTCACCTAAGCTTCAGTCTAACTGGGAAGGACCCTACACTGTAAAAAAAAGGATTAACGATGTTGTTTATCGGATTCAACAGGAAGGACAGCGAAAGTTCAAGGTCGTCCACCTAGATCGCCTGGCTAAATACAAATTTAGAGACGCTTTGCCAGTTCGGGACGATCAGGCTTAAGGAGGGGGCAGTGCTACGACAGCACAGAACAATCGATGCGTTTATTGAATGCGCCAGAAAGATCTCGACGTAAGCGTGTGGTGTACGTGCTACTAAACGCATGTTGCGAGAATTTTCTCGACTCTGCCAGCCTTCGCTCGGGCGCTCGGACTGTGTCAAGGCCGCAGCAATTACGTAGTTCGCGAGAGATAAGATGCAGTTTGGAAGCTTCTGGTGTGTGAACGTAACTATAAATACATCGCGTCGCGGTTTTAGTTTCCAGTTCAATGCGAGATTTTTGACTGTGCGGTTCGAGAGTATTAGTGCGCTATATTTACAGAGCGGTTCGAGTTATTACGGTGTACGTTCAAGTAGTTATTAGTGAAGTGTTGCGTTTTATATTCGGACGGTATAATTGTAATACAGTTGAGTTTTAATATTAGTGGACATTTTATTGTGTATGAACAATTTCATTTGATTTGTTGTAGACACTGTGTTGTTAATTACGAACTGTTCTACTATAACAATTAAAGGTGTGATTAGTGACTTAATTGGTGTCTTGTACTTATTTTGTTTCCACTGTACCTACGACGATCGAGTAGACCGTCGTAACAATATTATTTATGATGTTTCAGCATTGTCCGTTCGTCATTTCGTCTGAATATCTGCCGTATGTCACGTACACCAATGATGGCCTTGGCGTTGAGTCGTTCTGGCAAACTGTGTAGCATGATATATTTGGGAAATTCTAACCTTATGTCGTTTAATACATTAAATCACAATAAAATTATATTTGCATGTACCTACAAATCACTCTACGGACTTATGTACCGTTACAAAATATGAGAAAATAAATGCTAAATTTGATGAAATGAATACACAAAATGTTAAGTTTGAAATTAATATGAATAAACGTTTGAAGGAGATTGATACACGTTTGAATACAATTAAAGAACAAGTATTAGAATCGATAGATCAGGTGTTCGAGAAACAAAATGCAAGAATAGATGACCTAATTAATAACTTTAAAATGAATAAAGTAGAGGACAGTTATGAGATTAAAATGGGGGTAAAGAATAGTGACAAGTCCGATAAATTCGATGAAAATAAATACGATCAGATGACATAATGAGGTAAGTAGGGGTGAGAATTACGATGATATAATTAAACATGTGGTGTTAGAGAATAATGGTGTGAATATTGAAAGTACTGATGAAGTTTTAAAATGGGAGTAGAGTGTAATAATGGAATGTTAGTGTGTATTGATGAGTCAGAGAGAAAGTGGAGAGAGTGTATAGAGGTAGAGGGGTTGCAGAGGGTAAATTTTCCCCAAGTTTATTGTGAACCAAGGTGTTTACAAATGTTGTTGTCGAAGGGCAAGAGTCCCTTATTATTGGATGACATGAGGTCTTTGAGTTGTTCCCTGAAATTTTATGAGTTAGTGCCCTCTGTATGGGATGGTAGAGAAAGTGTGATATGGTGTTATGGTGAGAGATATTTAGAGAGAGAGTTGTGTGTTGATAGAGAGAAAATTATTTAAGGTGAATAGAAATTATGAAGAATTTGTGGGAAGGTTAGATGTAGAGAGAGCTAGTAATTATATTGAGTACTCACCTTATATTGAAACTGATGTAGTAGCAGAAGTAGATGATAATGTTGACGAATTATTAACTTTAACAGAAAATACTAAAGGAGAAATTACCCTACCCGATGTCGACAGGAATTTTGAAATAATGGTATGCAATAATATTTGTATTATCAGTAGTATTGATACAATGGGACAAAGTAATGATGATGACTATTATGATTATAATAGCGATATATCATTAGTTGTAAAGGAATGGTGTAATCATAATATCAGATTATTATATGATGATGGGGGTTAAATAAAAATCAGTGAATGGACATTTTAAATATTTTAGTTTATGGTAATGACCTGGCTAGATTATGTAATGAGGTGTGGTAAACAAGAAAATTAATGACAAAGAATTGTAAATAAATTTATAGTAAAATTATTTGTGTGTGTTATAAAATATATTTTTTGTAAACAATGTGTGTATGTAGTAGAAATTGATTTAATAATAGTGATAATATTTCATTAGATTAAATAAATAATGAGAGTTTGCAATAAATGAATTGTAATTGTTTTGGAAGAAGGTAATTAAAGTAATGTGTTTAAATAACTGATTGAATTAAAATAAATTGTAGACAAATTAATTGATTTAAATGTGGTAGAAATAAATTTTAATAATGAATTTAAATGATGTGTCTGAGATTTATGCAATTGAAGTAATTTATGCAATGGAGTGATGTAATGTAAGTATGAAGTTTATAATGCAATTTAAATAAAGTAAAACGTTTAATGTTTGAATAATAAATTGTAAATGTGTTTAAAAGATTTTAAATGAAATGATGAAATTAATTTGAGGTAGTAATTAATGTAAAATGTTGTAAAAGATAGAGTTTGGGTAAGGATGATTATTGAAATAAGGCATTTGAGTTAGTCAAAGGTAATTTTAATGGGTGTTAGTTAGAAATAAGAATTTTGGGAATAGAAATAATACAGAAACAGGATAATAGTATGGACACAGTAGAGGGAGTGATTATATGTAGAAAGAGAGGGTAATGTAATTAGAGAGTAAATAGTTGATGGTAATATTTTGTAGTGAGGGTCCAGTGTAGGGAGTGATCAACGTGCGTCGTTGGGCAGGTAGTTGCAAAGGGTCGAAGAATGTTTGCCGATATTTGGTGGAGGGCAAAAGGTTATGCATGGAATTGCCAGGTTAGGGAACACACATCCTAAGTACAAAGAGGGTAGAGGGTATTTTGTTATAAGGGTAGAATGATTCAAGGTGAGTTAGAGTAGTAAGTTAGTGGAGATAAATGTTTTGAGGGATTGTGGTCATCCTATGTAAATCTGTTAGTGAGTGTTAGAGTCAGAAAGGGGGTAAGGTTATATTTTAATGCCTTTTCAATGAATTAGATTATTGTGAATAATTGGGAATCACCCAAACCAATTAATGATGAAAATGTTAAACAGAAAATCATAGTTAAAATGTAATAAAAAATGAAATGTTATGTAAAATGAATGTTGATAATAAACTTGAATTTTTGGAAAAGTTAAATGGTAGTAAATGATAAATAATTAAAAGTTGATATAAAAGAATTGTTAATAGTTAATAGAATTTATATGCAAATTTAAAGATGTAAGGTGTGTAATTCTGATCAACCTTAAATGTGAATTGTTAATTTTAAGGAAATAACAGCAATGTGAATTATGAGTATACTATGTTTTATGATGTTGTATTATGTTTGTTAGGGTGTAGGAGAATTAAATAATAAAATAACCAAACATACAGGGTTTACCATCTGAGAATTGTAGTAACAGTATTAGCGTAAACCTTATATGTCTTTTAGTAGTTTCCCCTACTTTTCGGGCGGTCACAGCTTCACCGAACCCTGACTGTGGACTTATTATGTAAATATATTCTAAGTTGGTGAACTTAGAAATTAACAGGGGGGTAACTCAGGGGAATCTACAGCACTATGGAACAGCGGCTATCATCGAAGGTGGTGATAGTGCCGTATTAAGCGTGTGTGAATCATTATAGTAGGATTACTGGTGTCCTCGGACATCAGTAATGCCGAATTTTTTATATAACGCTGAAACAAGAACGGGGTAGGCAGTGTCTACACCCTAATTAAAATTCAGTTCTTATGGATGCAAATTGGTGCTACAGTCTGTAATCTATCAACCTAATATTTTATAAATATTACAATATAAATGTATTTATATTTGTATGTATCACTACTACCTTTGTCAATAAACTTTAAATACATAAATAATGTTATCTTACCCATAATTATAATTTATCAAGTCCCAGTGAGGGCGTCAATTGTAAAGACACCTACTCCTTTCAATAATATTATTACATATATTTTGTAAGATATATATGACCAATACCATAATTCGGTATTGGTGGTACTCACCAAAATTCATTATTTGCCGGGCTCATCTTCTGCTTTTACACACTGCTTTATACCTAAGGGTTCCAGGGTTTCGGGTACAGTAAGATTTCGAAACACAGTGGACGACACAATTGATAACACTGTTTTGTTGAGAATAACCATCAAAATTTAATGCTCCAGAATGTATTACAGACACGACCATGCGGTCAAAACAATGACGTCATATAAAATGACCAAAACAAAATGGCTGTTATTTTTTATATCTCATTTTACTCTCTATACTTCTTTTGTCTGTTAAATTAATATCAGTGCAAATGGTATTGCTGCAGCCTAAAACCATTTATTAATTTAATTCGTTAATACACAAACCAATGCCTTCAGAATCTGTGGTTATGGCCATAAGTTTACTCGTTCATTCTCACACACATTCATCTTTAACCCAGTACATTCTTTTAATTAGTGATTCTGTATTAATGAGCTCATAAAACTACAACAAATAATAAAATGGGACTTCTCTGCTTATCGTTTGGTGTTGTCCATCCGATGCTGGTGTGTGACGACCATGGTGATGTCTGGTGTTCGCCTCTAATTCTGCTGAGTTTAACTGGAGAGATATATGCACTGATTTTACATTTTGATATTCATACTGCTAAACAAAATGAGCTTTCATTGCTCCACTATTTGATAGTATTTTGGTCTAGTTATTGTGAACTATTTGTAGAAAATTGTTCACACAGCGATACATCGCTGTCTCCTCTGAAGAATGGCGTTGAAATGAGAGCGAGGCAAGTGTAAATTGGCGCTTGTGTGTGTGTAGTTCTTACGTCATTCTGCTTTGTCTTACTGGACAACGCCTCGTTACACACATTGTACTCAGTGCGTCATTGTTCTCAGCGATGACGGAGCTGTGTTATAGCCCAATCATAATGCATATTGTTGTACTTCGTCATAAACACCGCCATGGTATATTTTGATGTTTTCACGTCCACCGGAGACCTTGGTGTTTTACTCTGGCCGAAATTACGTTGTTCCTTTTTCCAGAGGGACAATGTACCTAACCATTCTGTATGTTTAAAAAAATACATAATATAACCTTGAAAATCCCCATAATTCCCATAATTCTGGTACTGAGTCAGTCTGTACTGTTACAAACCCCCTCAAGGAAAATTTTTGTGTCGAAACAAAAAATTTCCTTGACTCATTCACACTTTCCTAAAAGGATCAGTCTAGATATGTCACCACAACCCCCTGTAATGTTACAAAAAAATTTTATCATCACTTACCCTTGGTCCCATGATGTTGGTCGCACCCAACTGACCTTACTGGACTTCTCCTGAGAGATCCCTACACCATAAGGCCATGAGGCACTCTACACTCCTGTTCTGACGCTCCAGCCAGCCCAGGACTGCGGTCACAACACCACAAAACTCTGAAACATCCAATACAAAAAATCAAAATAGTGGTATAATACACTTACATATCTACAACTGATATGTTCCCCTTTAGACGCATTGGTTTGTGTTTGGGGCATTGGTTTGGTCTTAAAATCAACAGGTTCAACCTCACAACTACAAGACTTAAAATACCTCGATTTTTTACCACCACCTAAATCAATTTCTTATTTGTAAGAAAATAACAACATATCTATAACTACACACATAACACAATATATCAATAATTCTTTAATATACCCCCAAAATACCTTCACCTAATTAATTCTACAAATTCAGATTACAATCATCATGGCAGACATTTTTTTTTTTTTTTTTTTAACTTTGTTGCTCAACTTATAATCAGTTATTTATTTTGTAAATGGCAGCTTACTAGAATATTTTATTTAACTTCATTTTTAACTTTAAACTTCTCACTTTAAAATATACTATCTCTTAACACTTATTATCGTCCTTACCCCTGTAACGACCTCCTAGCCACACACTCTATTTCCCCCTTCATAATAAAACATCATAAAACATTGTACATTACATATTACCATTGTTACATTTACCTTACATTAAACAATTTAAATTTACATGATTTGTACCAAACTTTAACACATTACTACTTCAATTAACTTTTAATTATTTGACATTTGTTTAGATTCTATACAACAATTTCAATTTTATCCTTACCCTTCAGTTACAATTACCTTCCTATCATGAATTTCCCTTTTCTAACCCTTCTATCCTTACTCGTTTGGGTGACTCTCTATTATTCATTATTTTCTCTGTCTTATTTTGGCATCTGTCAACCTAACCTTAATACCCCTTTTTTCTTTTTACACTAACCGCTTCTAACCATTAATATACATTTTGACACCAATATCTCTTAATAACCCCCTTCATAAATCCCATTTAAAACCTCTGGCACCGCGCCTTTTTGTACTAGTATGTGTGTATTCCCTCACCATGCTCATTCCCTTATCGGTTTCTGACCCTTTCAGATAACCCTTTCCGGCACACAACGATCCCTTCCTGTCTCAACATCTCTCGTTGGACTCCTACACCAATACCCTTATTACAAAATATCACCATCAACAACAAATATAATTACCACTCACATCACTCAACTCTACATATAATTACTAACCACTGTGTCCCTAAAATATCTAACACCTCTTTATATACTATCAACATCTCAACACTTTATTTTTCCTAACTCCCAATAACTCTATTTAACTAACTCCCATGCCCTTATTTATCACTATTACCCAAACTCTTTACAACATTTCAACATTAATACACCATTACAAAATTTATCACTTATCTGCTAACAATAATACCTCTCAATACCCAAATCTATTACCTGCTTAATCATTTACTAACCCTTATACCCTGAATCTCATAATATCATTTAAACTTTCTTTTGTTATTTAAAATCGTACAATACATGCTTACCTAAAAAATACATAAAATACACAACAGTAAAATACACAAATACATAGACATCAATACACAAAATATACAATTCACATAATCATGAAATCATTCACCATAATCAGTCCTAATCAGTCCATTTTTAAAAACACTGTCCACACAATTAAATGTTCATAACACAATAAACAATACACAACTACCCCATATCGTCAAATAATAATCTTATCTTATATCTATATACATTGCTTATTATTGAATCTCTTATATTAACATCATAAATGCATATACCATTCAAATTTTCATTATTTTCCACAAACTCATTTAATCTGTCATGATTGGTCATTGTCCTGTCACCTCCAGTATAATTCGTCACAATCAGATAAGTTACTAAGTCATTATTTTCATTATCATCTCCTACTACTGCTATATCCGCTTCCTTACAAGGTAGGTACTCATTATTTTTATTATATATCATCTCTACACCTAACCTTTTCATAAACTCTTCATAATTTTTCTTTACTTTATATATCTCAATTTCTCTCTTTCTCTCTCTCTCAAAACATTTCTCACCATCATACCAAGCTACACACTCTTTCTCCATATATGCAGGGGACTCTACTACTTTATCATTGCACCACCTGTGAAGTGCACAAAAAAACCCAGGGACCACTTTATTTGTAGACCTTTTGTCTTCCAAATACGCATTGAAGGCACTCTCGTCCTTCCTAAACACACGTGAAGTCTTTACTTCACCCCCTACTACAACATTACGGGAAAAATTTACCCCCTGCAACCCCTTTATCTGTAAATTCTCTCTATACTTTCTCTCTAATTCATCAACACTTTTTATCACTTCATTATCAAATTCTACTCCCATTATACTTTTATCACTACTCTCAATACTCACACAATTATTTTCTAACACCAAACTTTCACTTCTATTATCATAATTCTCACCACTTACCTTGTTTTTGTCTATCTCTAACTTGTCTACTTTGTCAATACTACAATTTTGTCTCTGTATTTTCTTTTTAAATTTTTCTAATTTCTCTTCTACTTGATTTAATTTGATATTCTGTAAAGTATTTTGCTTTTTTAACTCACTTTCAAAACTATCTAGTTTTACGTTAAGTGTACTGTTCATCTGATTTATTTTGTCTTCGAACTTATTGTTTTGTTGTTCGAATTTGTCATTGATTAATGTAAATAAATTTTCTAATGAAATTTTACTTTCGACTATTTTGGGCGTTGAGCTAATGTGTCTTTCCAATAAAATGGATTCTGTCTCTGAATTTTCTATTTCTATGCTATTGTTATTTTCTGCCATTTTGTATTTTAGTATTTTAAATAGTTATTTATCTCTATTTGTATTTGACTACGCCATATACTCAACTCGTATTTAACTATTTACCTTTAACAACATAACCTCTCATTCATTATATATCGTCTTCTGTGTTTCTCCATCTATCTGTTTTATATAAATTAATTTTATATAGAGTCCACTGTGAGGGCGACCAATTGTAAACTATCCTACTAATATTTTATAAATATTACAATATAAATGTATTTATATTTGTATGTATCACTACTACCTTTGTCAATAAACTTTAAATACATAAATAATGTTATCTTACCCATAATTATAATTTATCAAGTCCCAGTGAGGGCGTCAATTGTAAAGACACCTACTCCTTTCAATAATATTATTACATATATTTTGTAAGATATATATGACCAATACCATAATTCGGTATTGGTGGTACTCACCAAAATTCATTATTTGCCGGGCTCATCTTCTGCTTTTACACACTGCTTTATACCTAAGGGTTCCAGGGTTTCGGGTACAGTAAGATTTCGAAACACAGTGGACGACACAATTGATAACACTGTTTTGTTGAGAATAACCATCAAAATTTAATGCTCCAGAATGTATTACAGACACGACCATGCGGTCAAAACAATGACGTCATATAAAATGACCAAAACAAAATGGCTGTTATTTTTTATATCTCATTTTACTCTCTATACTTCTTTTGTCTGTTAAATTAATATCAGTGCAAATGGTATTGCTGCAGCCTAAAACCATTTATTAATTTAATTCGTTAATACACAAACCAATGCCCTCAGAATCTGTGGTTATGGCCATAAGTTTACTCGTTCATTCTCACACACATTCATCTTTAACCCAGTACATTCTTTTAATTAGTGATTCTGTATTAATGAGCTCATAAAACTATAACAAATAATAAAATGGGACTTCTCTGCTTATCGTTTGGTGTTGTCCATCCGATGCTGGTGTGTGACGACCATGGTGATGTCTGGTGTTCGCCTCTAATTCTGCTGAGTTTAACTGGAGAGATATATGCACTGATTTTACATTTTGATATTCATACTGCTAAACAAAATGAGCTTTCATTGCTCCACTATTTGATAGTATTTTGGTCTAGTTATTGTGAACTATTTGTAGAAAATTGTTCACACAGCGATACATCGCTATGTCTCCTCTGAAGAATGGCGTTGAAATGAGAGCGAGGCAAGTGTAAATTGGCGCTTGTGTGTGTGTAGTTCTTACGTCATTCTGCTTTGTCTTACTGGACAACGCCTCGTTACACACATTGTACTCAGTGCGTCATTGTTCTCAGCGATGACGGAGCTGTGTTATAGCCCAATCATAATGCATATTGTTGTACTTCGTCATAAACACCGCCATGGTATATTTTGATGTTTTCACGTCCACCGGAGACCTTGGTGTTTTACTCTGGCCGAAATTACGTTGTTCCTTTTTCCAGAGGGACAATGTACCTAACCATTCTGTATGTTTAAAAAAATACATAATATAACCTTGAAAATCCCCATAATTCCCATAATTCTGGTACTGAGTCAGTCTGTACTGTTACAAGTCCACCATAAATAAACAATAGAGTGTGTGGAAAAGGAGCTGGCCATTACAAGCCAGGGGCATAAAGAATAGAGTGTTTATGCAACCAAGTAAATGCCTTGCACGGTTTACCCGTGAGGTGATTTACCTAATTGTACCTGGGTAAAGGGGGGATATTAGATTTTGATGTAGAAGGAGGTTACTAAATTGTTAGTAATGAGTTATTGAATATTAGAGTGAATTATGTCAATGATGTAGAATATGTAGTTGATTTTATAATGTACTTAAATGATTTTGTGTTGATTTGAGATGTTTTGATGGAGATGATTAACAAAGTTGAGAAAGATATAACCAAATAATTTGTTATTGTGTAGTTGATTTAAATGTGTTTAAGAGAATTTTAATAATGAATTTAAATATTTTAGATGTAAATTGGGGATGAGAGATATTTGTAATGATGTAATGGGAAATGTTTATTTAAATTCTGATGGAAATCAGGGCAAAATTTTGAATTTCGGGATAAGAGTAAACAAGAGAAGAGTATACAGAATGATGTTAAGGGAGTTTATAAATGTATCATGTTAGTGTAAGGGTTCATATATACAGGTGTGTTAAGAATTAAGAAAAACCAGTGCTTCTTAACGCAAACCAGCGCACAGCTAAGGGGAGACAGATCAGTTAGGGATATGGTATTATACCAGGCCACTATTTGATATTTTTGATTTGATGTTTCAGTGTCTGGTGATGCTGTGGCGGCGGTCCTGAGCTGGCCAGCGCGTCAGAGCAGGAGCGTCAAGTGCCTGACTGGCCTTGCGGTGTTGGGATCTCGAGAGATAAGTCCAGTAAGGTCATTCAGGTGTGGTCCCGGTCACTGGACCAAGGGTAAGTTAGATATTTTTTTATGAAAACCGTAAAGGGGGTTGTGGCGACATATCCTGGCTGATCCCTTTAGCAAGTATGAATGTGTCAATGAGAGTTTTTATGCTTCGGCATAAAATCTCTCATTGAGGGGTATTGTAACGGGACATTTAGGCCTACCTGGGATAATATAAAAAAATTATTATGTTTGATAAAAATAATATTTTCTTATGTAACATTAATTTTGAGGAAACATAACAAGTAATATGAAATATTAATTTTGGGGAAAAGGAAACAAACTTATTTTCATGAATTATAGAACGCAATAGACAAACGTGCGAAATTGGGCCAAGGTCAGCTCCAGTGACAAGCAAATTATGTAACATAACAACATACGGTATTATGTCAGATCATACGTCACGCTGGAATGGATAGGAGTGTCAGCCGAACCTCACATACTGGCGTAGTGCTACAAAACTAGAACAATAAGATTTGGTCATGTAACCGCGACCACTTCAGAAAATAGTCCAGTTCGACTCACCCCAGTTAAACTTTGCTACTTGTACCGGCCGGTCGAAAACAAAGTTCTAGAACATAAAATCGCGGGCACCCGCAATTCAAAAATGTATTTTAAAATCAGAAGTACATATAAGTAATTTCAGTTAACGAGAATTCAATTGGGCCCAACACCAAGCAAGTGTAAAATGTGATTTTTAAGCAACGGAGATATTAGTAATAACAGTTTGGTTAGAATTGAGAGAGTGAAATACAAAATGTGCGTAGTGAACGAGCATACGGGTGGAGCCTGGACTGTTTCGGACTAAAATGGACAGCTAAGTAACCTTCGGGTATCATCTAACTTTAAAATCACACATAAATTTTAAAATGAAAAGGTTTTTTTTTTAAATTACCAAAAAGAATGGAGATCTCCTAAAGTCATGGGGTGTATGTGTGAGTGTGTGAACGCAAGCGCTGGTTTCCGTTATATAAGTTAAGTTTGTAGCGAATTATTTTATTATTTTTTGAATATTACTGAAACAAAAAATGTAAGAAAGGGAGAAGGAAGATTTTGTATGTAATGATGGGGTTGAAAGGAATGTATGAAGTTTTTTATTATTTTGATTGAAAAAGATAAATTTAATTGGATTTTATAATTTAATAAAGTAAGATTGATTTGAACATTAGAAAATGAATTATTAGTTATGCCAAGCAACCATCTTGTTGTCAGCTCGTCCAATTCGAATCCTGGATACGGTGAGTGAAAAAAAAATTTAAGTTGGCAATATAACAACATGGCGGCACTAGCCGTAAGTGTAAAAAATGTAAACAAAGTCAATTCATAAATTTATAAATAAAGTGACTTAGTTTGTTAGTTAACATATGGTGTGGCAAAAAAAAAAGGAGAGAAAGCTCCCCAAAAAGCCAAAGTGATTGTGTCGGCAGGAAAGGTGATGGCCACAGTTTTTTTGGACTGCCATGGAGTATTGCTGATTGATTATGTGCCACATGGAACGACAATAAATACAGCACGGTACTGTGACGTGCTGACCAGACTGTGTCGCGCTATTCAGAACAAACAGCAGGCACTTTTGTCATGCAAAGTTTTGCTCCTTCACGACAACGCCCGACCATATGCTGCTCGTGGAATAGGCGAGCTTCTTGCCAACTTCTGATGGGAGATTTTTGAGCATCCTCCGTACTCTCCAGACCTTGCTCCAAGTGATTTTCATCTGTTTCCAGAGCTCAAACATCGTCTAGGCGGTCGGCGCTTCGCCAGTGACGACAAAGTGATAAAGGAGGTGGATAACTGGTTTCAGAATTTGGCGGCAGATTGGTATGAAGCTGGAATAAAGAAACTGTTACCTAGGTACCAGAAATTCTTGGAAAGGGATGGTAATTATATAGAAAAATAAGTACTTGTGTACAAAGGTAAATAAATATTTTTTGCACTTTTTAAATTTATTTTTTATTTTTCCTTGATAAGGGAAACTTACTTTTTGGATACCCCTCGTACAGTGCACACAAACACTTGTACACTATCGAGTTTAACAAAACACTGCAACAAGCCCAGTGCTTGTATAGTAAAGGTGAAAGTAGGCGGCAAACACCTGCTGAGGCCACCTAGCAAGTATCTAAAGTGCTTTACGAATGGGACAAAGTCAGACGTTCTGAATTTTGCTTACTTGCAGATTTAATAAAAATTAAATCATGTAAATTTTGCCAATATCATTTGCTTACACTAGATACCTACGTACAATAACACCAAAAATTTTCACAGTCCAACTTTTTCATGGTGTAGTTCAAAACAACTAACCAAAGACTATGTATAATTTTTTTGACAAGAATAAAGAGTACAGAAAAATCACATATTCCCTTGCCTTATTTTTTATTTATATATTTTTTACAGCTTTGTTTATGTCATAATAATTTTAAAACATGTGGAATGATTTTGATGAACGTTTGAAAGTAAATATTTGAAGTATCTACCGGGCTGTTTGGCCGTGGTCCAGGGTTTACAATCAAACCAAACATTTCAGCAGCACCACTGGCTGCCATCTTCCGTGGAATTCGAGTCTACCTAACGTGGGGTGTCATACATCAGGCCCACAGTACATATGTGTGGGCAAAAAACTCACATATGCAGAGTATTTCCCTACCTTCCCCATTCTGTCATTTTGACTTCTGAGTGAAGTATAGTAGCAACTAACAATAAGTAATGAAGTTATTGCTATGATTACAATAGACAAAAAATGTGTATATTGTTTCCATATAATGATGATCCTCCCATGAGCCTTCACCACAGTACTGTGGGCCTGACGTATGACACCCCACTTTAGGTAGACTCGAATTCCATTGAAGATGGCAGCCAGTGCTGCTGCTGAAACGTTTGGCTTGATTGTAAACCCTGGACCATGGCCAAACAGCCCGGTAGATACTTCAAATATAACTGACACCGACTGTGAAAGCCTTAGAACAATGTTTGAAAGTAAAGTTTTAATGCCTTAATTTTTTGGTAGGTAAATTTCCAAGTCACACAATATGTGTGGGCAAAAAACTCACATATGCAGAGTATTTCCCTACCTTCCCCATTCTGTCATTTTGACTTCTGAGTGACATATAATAGCAACTAACAATAAGTAATTAATTTATTGCTATGATTACAATAGACAAAATGTGTATATTTTTTCTGTATAATGATGATTCTCCCACATAAAAGCCAAATATGTAAAAATCTTGAATTAATTAAACAGCAAGACAAAAATTTTAAGAGTTTTATGGGCAGTACAAGGTTTAGTAATTGTGTAATTACTATGTGGAAGGAATGGAGATTGTAATTGTGCATGCTAATGTGAAATTTGCACATATTGTAGAACGTGGAAGTGCTGTTACCAGATGAAAGACAGTATTGTATAGTCTGAAATGTGTTTATGGACATTATGGCTTTAGAGTATTTCAGTTTTAGTTCAATGTTTTAGAATTATAGACTATCCAGTATTCTAAAATATAGCTAGGTTTTTGAAATAGTTTCAAACCAGACGTAAATACATGTTATAAACTCATGTGTATTTATACACAAATAACTTCATTAGACACAGATACTTCATTCATCAACTGGTGTATTGACACTGCTGTGATACCTTCAGTTCCATGCTCTTATCTAATGAACATTTGAAACAGAACTTATAGCAACTGTAGAAGTTCAAAGTTTACTAGTACTGTGAATTTTATCATTAATTCTTACAGGTTTCCTATCATTAGAAAACACAGATGTACCTGGCAATGCTGGTCTGAAAGATCAACTTATGGCATTACGTTGGGTTCAGCAAAATATTGCCAGGTTTGGTGGTGATCCAAACAACGTCACTTTGATTGGTGAAAGCGCTGGAGGTGCTTCAGTTCAATACCATATTCTGTCTCCACTTTCAAAAGGTAATCTTTTTTAATAGATTGTTATCTGAAGAAGCTAATATGTTACATTTAATAGTAATATTTAATTATAATATCATATCTATAAATATGTTAATATTGTGTATGCACGTATGCGTGTGTGTATGTTTGTAGTATCTATCAATGCTTAAAAGAAAAATAATAATTTACTATCTCTTCTCTTAATCAATTTTTTTTATGGATGAGAATTTATTCTGAATGAGCTTATGGAAATAGTACACTATAAACAAAATGTGATTAATAGTTATAAGTTAAACAAATAATTAATATTTCTACTAGTAATTTTATACAAACCACTATGTTGTCTTTGGTATTGACGAGCGCTTTCAGCAGTCAAGCCATCTTCAGGTCATTTACCAACAGAGAAATATGAAACCGTTCACTTCTTATATACCGTTTTACCGGACCTATCTAACCCCGCCCCCTGATGAAGTAACGTCTTATTAGCTCTACCCATAGTGGGTTGTCTTACATTACCAATTTTGTAACCGTTACAATTTACGTTAACTTACTCAAAAAATGTTTGTTTACAAAAAATGTTTGTTTACAAAAAATGAGAATAGTAAAGAAAAGAAGGAGTATAAGGGATCCATATCTTATATAGGTTATAACACAAGAAAGATACAAGAATGTTTTAGAAAAAATAATATAGAGGTAGCGGTTAAAAAATCGAAAACCGTGTTTGATATAATAAAAACTACGAATTTTGAAGAAGACATATTGAAGAAAAGTGGAGTATATATGCTCAGTTGTGGGGAATGTGAAAAAGTGTACCTGGGCGAAACGGGTCGTCAATTTTGGCAGAGATTTAAAGAACATAGGAGGGGTGAAGGAGAGTTAACGACGAATTCATTATACGCTAGGCATTTTATAGAAGAAGGACATAAATTCATAGACCCAGTCGTAGTTACCCAGTCACTTTTATAAGATAATAAAAAGTGATGAGTAAAGAAAGAGAAAGGAAATTAAAGGAAGAAGTGGAAATATTAAAAATAAGAAATAAAGATGAAAAATGACTAATGAATATAAAAATCACTTTTGAAAATGAAGAAATATTTAGCAGCTTATTAGACAACAAAAAAGAGTAAGTTAACGTAAATTGTAACGGCTACAAAATTGGTAATGTAAGACAACCCACTATGGGTGGAGCTAAGTAAGACGTTAGTTCGTCAGGGGGCGGGGTTAGATAGGTCCGGTAAAACGGTATATAAGAAGTGAACGGTTTCCTATTTCTCTGTTGGTAAATGACCTGAAGATGGCTTGACTGCCGAAAGCGCTCGTCAATACCAAAGACAACATAGTGGTTTGTATAAAATTACTAGTAGACATATTTGAGACCACTAACACTCCAATATAACAATAAAATAATTAATAGGGGAAGTCAGAAAGCTATGAGATGTAACCATTCACAAGGCAATGAACTTTATCTTTTACAGATTAAAGTAGGTCTACATAATAAAAAAGGTTTTTATTGATATGGTGCTGGAACACTGGAAAACTAGTGCCATTTGTACATTACTGTGGAAAACAGTAACCCGCTATTTGTTTGGATATATGAAAACGTGAAGATAAAATATGAGCCATGCATCAGATTCAGTACTCTTGTGTAGCAGTGAAAATTGGTACAGACTAAAGGGACAAATCAAGAATCCAGGCATTTCAAATTAGGATTGTCTTGTGGGTCAAAGGATGCACATGAGAAGACCAAATATGGAATAAAAATGTTCAGAGAAAACTGGCAGCCTTATTGGCAAAATATACTGTAAACAACATGTAGAACATATAGAAGAAACAAGATTTATCCAGAAGTGTTAAAAATTATTGATTGAGGGGAAAGAGGGATGTAGTAGACTGTAACAGTACATAATGACCCAGTACCATAATTATGGGATTTAAGGGTAAAATTTTATGTTTTATTGTTTAATCATTAAAATACAGAATGGTTAGGTCCATTGTCCCTATATACGGAGGAACAAAGCAAATTCATTAAGAGTACCATACCAAGGTCACCGTTGGACGTGCGGGAGTCGGTAAAGGCCATGGCTGTGTTTGTGACAAATGACTGTAAATATGCATTGTGATTGGATAATGGCACTGTTCCGTCATAATAAAAAACAATGATGCACTGACTACAATACGTACAACGAGGCGTTGTCCAGTATGACAAAGCTTGATGACGTAAAATACACACACACAAGCGCAAATTTATATTTGCCTCTTTCTCAATTCAGCGTAGTTCTTCAAAGGATCAACAGCGATGTATCGCTGTGTGATCAGTTTTATAACAAAAGTTTATTACAACTAGACTCAAAATTGCTAGTATAATGGTGGAGCAATAAAGGCTCAAATTTAGTAACAGTATGAACTATAACCTGTAGAATCAGTGCTTATATTTACTTAATTAAAAACTCAGCAGAACTTGAGGCGAACACCGGCCAGCAACATGGGCGTCAACCAACAACAGCAAAGGAGCAACACCGACCAACACTAAGAGAAGTCCAATTTTACCATCTTTCTTTATTATTTTAATGAGCTCATTAATCAAGAATAATTAATTAAACGAATGTACTTGTAACAGGGTGAATGTGTGTAAGAGTGAGTGAGTGAACACATGGCCATAAATATATATGCTGAGGGCATTGGTTTGTGTGTAACTTAAATACTAAATAATAAATGATTAAAGCTGCAGCAATATAAAAGTTACAATGATATTGATTTAGAAACCAAAAAGGGGAGTATTAAGAATGATTTTGGCTATTAAACTAACCACCATTTTGTTTTGGTAATCTTATATGACGCCATTTTGACCGCATGGTCATGTATGTAAAACATATCTGGGAAATTAAAAATTTTGATAGTTACTCAATATAATACAGTGTTATCATTTGTGTCACCTTCTGTGTATAAAAAATCTCGCTGTTAATGAATCCTGGCCCCTTAGGTAAAAAGCATGTTAAAAAGAAGAATATGAGCCCGGCAGTGACTGAAATTGGTAAGTACCCAGAAGTACCATATTATGGTACTGTTTATACATATAAATATCAGTATATGTGTGAAATAATTAATGTAAAAGTAGGTAGTTAGACAAATGCCGCCCAGAACTAGGGACATTATAAGTTTAGTTCGACAAATGGCGCCCTTACTGTGGACATTATATAAAATTATTTTATATAAAACAGGCCAGATTTGAAAACAGAGAAGGTGATACAAGACGGAACATAACCTAGTACACAAGAGGTTATGTTGACGAAGTAAAGTAACTAGTAATTGCATAGTTAAGTATAAATAAAAGTAAATAGTCATTTAAATAATTAAATTAACGATGGCAGAAAATAATAATAGTCTGGAAATGGACAATACAGACACGGAATCCATTTTATTAGAAAAACATGTTAGCTCAACACCTAGAGTAGGCGGAAATAAAATCTCGTTAGAAGATCTATTCACGTTAATTAGTGATAAATTCGAACAACAGAATATTAAATTTAGTACATTTAATGTAAAATTAGATAGTTTTGAGAATGAGCTCAAGAAACAAAATAATTTGAAAAACGTAAAATTAGATCAAGTAGAGGAGAAATTAGACAAGAGAATTAATGAGATACAGTTGTTATTAAGGAGAAAATAAGAGTAGAGAAATAGACAGATTAGATAGAAACAAAGATAAGGTAAGTGGGGTAGAAAATTATGATAAAATAAATAAAAGTATGATGTTAGAGAATGATTGTGTAAACAGGAGTAGTGATAATGAAATTTTATGGGGAATAGAATATAATAATGATGGAATGATAGTGTGTCTTGAAGGGTTGAAGAGAGTGTGTAGAGAGAGCATAATTGTAAAAGAATTGCAGGGGTTAGATTTTTCCCTTAATGGTGTATGTGGGGGTGATATACATGTTTTTAGGAAGGACAAGAGTGCCTTCGATGTAGATTTGGGAGACAAAAGGTCTGCAAATAGTTGTCCCTGGATTTTTTGTGCACCTGATAGGTGGTGCGAGAATAAAGTTGTAGTGTACCCTGCATATATTGAGAGAGAGAATGTAGCTTGGTGTGATAGTGAGAGATATTGTGAGAGAAAAAGAGAAGTAGAGATTTTTAAGATATGTAGAGATTATGAAGAGTTGATAGAAAGGTTAGGTGGAGAGAGAAGTGAAAAGAATAACAAATACTTACCTTGCAATGAGACTGAAGTAGTAGGAGAGAATAACAATAATGACTTGATAAAATACCTGATTATGACTAATTACACTAAGGGTGACTGGACCATACCGAATGTTGACAAGTTTTATGATATAATAATGTGGAGTAATCCTGCAGAGTATTACTATGGTATAATGGACAAAATAAATTTAAGTAGTTATATTACAAAAGATGATATAATGTACTTAATTAAAAATGAGTTATGTATACGTAAGATAAGACTGTTGTTTGACAATGGAGGCTGATTATTTTATTGTGTTATGAACATTTAATTATGTGAACAGTGTTTTTCAGGATGGACTGTTTGTGACTGATTTATGGTAAATGATTTAATGATTATGTGGATTGTATATTTTTGTGTATTAATGTCGGCGTATTGGTGTATTTTTGCTGTTGTGTATTTTATGTATTTTTTATGTAAACTATGTACTGTGAAATTTTAAATAATTGATAAGGAATTTAAATGATATGAGATTTAGATTCAAATGGTTAATAAATGATTAAGCAGGTAATATATTTGGATATGGAGAGGTATTGTTGTTAGTAGGTAAGTGATGAATTTTCTAGTGGTATATTAAGGTGAAATGTTGTAAAAGAGTTTGGGTAATAGTGATAAATAAGGGCATTGGAGTTAGCTAAATAGAGTTATTGGGAGTTAGTGAAAATAAAGTGTTGAGATACAGATAATATATAAAGAGGTGTTAGATATTTTAGGGACACAGTGGTTAGTGATTATATGTAGAGTTGAGTAATGTGAATGGTAATTATATTTGTTGATGGTGATATTTTGTAATAAGGGTGTTGGTGTAGGAGTCCGCAACGAGAGGTGTTGGGACAGGAAAGGACCGTTGTGTGCCGGAAAGGGTTATCTGAAAGGGTCAGGAACCAATGAGGGAATGAGCATAGATAGGGAACACACATACTAGTACAAAAAATGAGCGGTGCCAGAGGATTTAAATGGGATTTGTGAAGGGGGTTATTATAGAGATATTGGTGTCATGATATATTAATGGTTAGAAGCGGTTGTTAGTAGTTAAAAAGAGGTTAGTAAGGTTAGATTGACAATGCCAAAATAAGATAGAGAAAATAATGAATAATAGAGAGTCACCCAAACTAGTAAGGATAGAAGGGTTAGAAAAAGGAAAATTCATAGCAGGAAGGTAGTGTAACAGAAAGATAAATGATAAAGTGGAAATTGTTTTATAGAATCTGATGAATGTTAAATAATCAAAGTTAATAGAGAATTGTTGATAGTAATGATGTGATAAAGTTTTGGTAGAAGTCATGTAAATGTAAATTGTTTAATGTAAGATAAATGTAACAATGTTAATGTGTAATGCCTAATGTTTTATTGTTATTGGTAATGACGATGACAAATGTTAAAGAATAGTAGCTTTTAAAAGTTGAAAGTCTAAAGGTACAAATGAAGTTGTGCAACAATATAGTAGGATGCCATTTACAAAATAGGTAAATGATTATAAGTTGAGTAATAAAATTTGAATAATAAACGTGTCTGCCATAGTAGTTGTAGGTTGAGTTTGATAGAAATAATTAGGTGAAGGTATTTTGGGGGAATATTAGAGAATTGTTTATGTATTGTGTTATTTGTAGTTATATATGTAGTTTGTTTTCTTACAAGAAAAGAAATTGAGTTTGGTGGTGGTAAAAGAATATACAATTTAGAGTCTTGTTGTTGTTATGTTAAACTTTTGAATTAGAACAAACCAATGCCCCAAACACAAACCAATGCGTCTAAAAGGGAACATATCAGTTGTAGATATGGATGTGTACTAGACCACTATTTTAAATTTTTGTATGCAATGTTTCAGAGTTTTGTGGTGTTGTGACCGCGGTCCTGGGCTGGCTGGAGCGTCAGAACAGGAGCGTAGAGTGCCTCATGGCCTTATGGTGTAGGGATCTCTCAGGAGAAGTCCAGTAAGGTCAGAGGGTGCGATCAGCATCATTGGACCAAGGGTAAGTGATGACAAATTTTTTTTTATATAGTAACATTACAGGGGGTTGTGGTGACATATCTAGACTGATCCTTTTAGGAAAGTGTGAATGAGTCTCGACACAAAATCTTTCATTGAGGGGGTTTGTAACAGTACATAATGACCCAGTACCATAATTTTGGGATTTAAGGGTAAAATTTTATGTTTTATTGTTTAATCATTAAAATACAGAATGGTTAGGTCCATTGTTCCTATATACGGAGGAACAAAGCAAATTCAGCAAGAGTACCATACCAAGGTCACCGTTGGACGTGCGGGAGTCGGTAAAGGCCATGGCTGTGTTTGTGACGAATGACTGTAAATATGCATTGTGATTGGATAATGGCACTGTTCCGTCATAATAAAAAACAATGACGCACTGACTACAATACGTACAACGAGGCGTTGTCCAGTATGACAAAGCTTGATGACGTAAAATACACACACACAAGCGCAAATTTACATTTGCCTCTTTCTCAATTCAGCGTAGTTCTTCAAAGGATCAACAGCGATGTATCGCTGTGTGATCAGTTTTATAACAAAAGTTTATTACAACTAGACTCAAAATTGCTAGTATAATGGTGGAGCAATAAAGGCTCAAATTTAGTAACAGTATGAACTATAACCTGTAGAATCAGTGCTTATATTTACTTAATTAAAAACTCAGCAGAACTTGAGGCGAACACCGGCCAGCAACATGGGCGTCAACCAACAACAGCGAAGGAGCAACACCGACCAACACTAAGAGAAGTCCAATTTTACCATCTTTCTTTATTATTTTAATGAGCTCATTAATCAAGAATAATTAATTAAACGAATGTACTTGTAACAGGGTGAATGTGTGTAAGAGTGAGTGAGTGAACACATGGCCATAAATATATATGCTGAGGGCATTGGTTTGTGTGTAACTTAAATACTAAGTAATAAATGATTAAAGCTGCAGCAATATAAAAGTTACAATGATATTGATTTAGAAACCAAAAAGGGGAGTATTAAGAATGATTTTGGCTATTAAACTAACCACCATTTTGTTTTGGTAATCTTATATGACGCCATTTTGACCGCATGGTCAAACATATCTGGGAAACATAATGGTCAAGCATATCAAACATGTATGTAAAACATATCTGGGAAATTAAAATTTTGATAGTTACTCAATATAATACAGTGTTATCATTTGTGTCACCTTCTGTGTATAAAAAAATCTCGCTGTTAATGAATCCTGGCCCCTTAGGTAAAAAGCATGTTAAAAAGAAGAATATGAGCCCGGCAGTGACTGAAATTGGTAAGTACCCAGAAGTACCATATTATGGTACTGTTTATACATATAAATATCAGTATATGTGTGAAATAATTAATGTAAAAGTAGGTAGTTCGACAAATGCCGCCCAGAACTAGGGACATTATAAATTTAGTTCGACAAGACCAAGAATCTGGCGGTATGAAAAAAGTTGTAACACAGTGTTTAATTCTTGAAGTGGAGAAGATAAATATGACATCAGTTTTAGGAACCAGGAAAGCTGACACAGTCGTGTCAAAAATATGTAACTGAATATAAATTTTGAAAGCAAATTGATAGAGATCCAGAACTGTACTGAGTAAGAATAGGTTGCAAAATGATGAATTAGAACGTAATTTAATTTATGCTTGTTATTGGGGTGTATTTAAACAGTAAACATATAAACCACATGTAAAATAAACACTGACATATTATACAATAATAAATTGTCGATGTACTGTCCATTTTAAAGCAAATCCTATAATGAATAATTGTAATGGTAAGGATTTAATTACTGCCTGAAACCTACCTCACAAAGCATCTGAAAAGTATAAAAAATAAAAGCCTAGAGTCACTAGACACATTTGACAGTTATTGTGTGATAACTGAACATTCACAATTTCACAGTAATCTACCTTAAAAGAAATTCCCCCAAATCTGTTAGATGATAAAACCATTCAACACAGAATGAATATGGTAAGGTGTTGTTTGAAATAACCCGTAATTGCTTTAACACACATTTTAATGAAACGTATTTGTGCCATTAGTACGCAAAATAAACTCTCCAAATATAATTACAAAAGAATCACTTTCACCACTTATTAAATATTCATAAAGAATTACTGAATCCATTGTTTTGAAAGTACCAGAATAAAACAGGGTAATTTATTGTCATATTAGACATTATAACCTCAAAAATTACAACAAAGTGTTTAACTTGATATATGAAGGTTCTTTCTATTATCACCAATTCAAAAATATATGCATTATCATTTTTTGTACATATATCATAATATTTTGTAATAACCACCATTTAATTACATGAATTAAATACAATTTAATTAATCGATAATATGTGATTAATTATTATCATATGCAGTAATTAATAGGGCATCTGAAACAACGTTAATTTTAATTTTGTTGTCTTTACAACATTGATCAGTACAAAATTAATCATACAAATTTTGCTGTTTGAAAATATATTACAAAATTAGCTTATTTTATAAATCAAGGCAAATCACAGTTCAGTGATTTTCTTTTTTACTACCCCCCCCTTGCATACCCTCACTTGTTAGCACTTTAACCATCTGCATCTAGATATTTGTACCATACGCATGGTATATATTGAGTTAGTTTTTTACATTTTGATAGCACTGATGTTTACTAACACTGTTCTAGTTTGACAAAAAAACACTTTCACACCCACTGTTTACATTAACACATTTTCCCAGGCTGTTAGGCCGTGGTTTAGGTTGTCTATGTTTACTTCCAGATGTTTCACCCGTACTGATGACAGTCATCTTCAGTGGCAAAGGAACAGACCACAACACCCGTGAACGAATATGAACAGGGTGTGTATCACTATCACTATGAACTAATATCACTGATTTCCTGTAGACATTTGATATTTGAAATCATCTATTCAAAGAATTAGAGACTCTTTATGGGCAAGGACTGCAAATTCTTATTTCCTCAAAAACTGGCAACTTTGATAACATGCAGTAATAGACTTCTGTGTATTTTTTGAATGATTTTATGTATGTCTCAAAGGACAGACATAACTCACCATTTTTAAGTAAATTCTGTTAGAATTTTCTCAAACTCCTTTAATTATATTTGAGGTAGAATGCTTTGAGGAAGCCCATTTCTTCTATGTGCTTTGTGTGAATTGCCTGAATTGCCCAGTTTTTATCAGACGTGACATTTTGTTTATCCAAGAAGGGAATACAGTGAACAAAGAAGTCTTGATAATCTACTATAATCATGTACTTAGGATGATACCCCATTTTTTAAGTAAGAATTGTCAGACTATAAACAACTGTGTATGTCTAAGTTCCGACACCCCTAAAGGTCATTTGTTCATCATAGCCACTTCTCCCAGCCGTATACTGAGTTTCATTATTGTAGTATCACTAGGTTTGCAATGGATAACTCAATAGAAGGCCCCACTGATTGTGAAGTGCAGTCTGTAATATAATTAAGTGCTTGGATCGTGTAGTCACGGGTGTCGTACTGCATGCCAAAGACTAAACAACTGTTTCTTGAATGGCACCATTCACATTCTCTGACCAAACCCCAAAAATTGCAAAATGACGCCTTAACCAAGAAAGTTATAGCAACAGTTCTTGGGGCTGAAAAAATGTTCTTATGATTTATTATCTCCATCTGAGAGACATGAGTACTGAAAGGTAGTGTAAAACCTTAACAAGTTATGGAAAACTATACAGAACCATTGGTGTGGTCTGCTGACTAGGGGTTGTGTCTGCTCGACGATATTTCATGTTCTCAGGTTGCTGATAGCACAGCATAATTTCCGAAAAAATTTTATTTGGAGATAATTAGATCACGTGTTTTATAGTACAAGCAACGACATTGTGAATAAGTTGCATAAGTTCAGCTTTATGTGCGGGACCATCCGGCGAACTTTTCAAGTCAGCTAGTAAAGAAACACGCTTAAAATTCTACGAAGTGATGGCCCTTCACACACTTCTTTGTGGGTCTGAGAATTTGACTTTAGTAAAAGGCCAGGCCAGTTGTATCCAAGCGGCTGAAATGAGAGTTCTCAGGCACGTGGCAGAGTATACTCTCCATGATCGTAGAGGAAACACAGATATACAGCAGGAACTGAATACAGTAAATCCTCGATTTAACGGACTAATTGGGGCTGAGGGGTGTCCGTAAAATCGAAATTCCGTTAAATCGCAAATTTTGTTTTTTGAGGATATATTTAAATCAAATAGGCCTATAACACTTGAAATTTTAATACTATTAATATCATGCAAATACCGTATTGTTCCAAATACAAACCGCACTTTTCTCCTAAAAACATGGTCGCTAATTTTGCATGCGGCTTGCATTCGCGCGCTAACGAAATTCGAAGTTATACCTGACTTCTGTCTGGACGAACGCTTTTGGTATCTATGAGTTGTTTACTGCCTAAGCAACAGCAGTTTGCCTGGCTGTAGTTAGCTCTGGCGTTATGATTTATGCTACAACCGAATGTTTTAACAGCAAACTGAAGAAAGAATAGGAAGATAAAGTGTAAGTGCGTGCACACACGCGCGTGTTCGCACCCTTCTGTAGGCAGCAAGACAAAGGATGAGTAGAGGGGTGTGAGTAACATGTTTCTAAATAAATGGTAAACTACCAGTGTGGTTTTCTATTGAAACAGCGACAACATCGCTTATCTGAATCTGTAGTGCGTTTGCGGTATGCGTGATATTGTGGAGACTAAAGGCACGCAGTCAAATCAAATTAAACGTAACCCGTACGATGCGAATTATAAATTAATTGTGATACAAAATGTAGAAAAAACATACAATCGCGAAGCCGCAAGGAAATTCGATATTGATTAATCCTGTATTCGACGATGGAGAAAACAGAAGGAACGACTTTTAAATGCAAATACTGTGCGACGAGCATTCGCGGGACCTCAAGTTGGGCGTTTTGTAGCAGGAGAGTCCAGCGTCTGTAAATACATATGGCTTTTAAGAAGGCAAGGACTCCCTGTCACTAGACATGTTTTAAAATTAAAAGCTTTAGAAATCACAGAAGTTTCTGGTTTCGAAGCCAGCTTCGGGTGTAAAAGATGAATGATGCTGTGAAATGGATTTGCGCTTAAATGACGTACATCACTCGCGCTAAAACTACCGAGTGACTACGAAAAAAACTCGTACAGTATCAGCGGTTTGTCATTCATTTACGCAAGAAGCATAATTATTCACTTGAACACATGGGAAATGCCGATGGAACGCCCGTATTTTTTATTTACGTATATTTACTGTGGACCAAAAGAGAACCAAATCTGTAACAGTAAAGATTACGGGAAATGAAAAGTTACGTGCCACTGTAATGCTGCTGTATTAGCTGATGGACGAATATTTCACAGTGAAATAAGATGTATATCAGTGTCTATTGTTCAGTATTAGTCGTCGTGATGTCTTCCACTGAACGTGTGCGACGCCTGCGTCAACGACAATGCAAAGACAGGGATCATGAAGAATTAAATGAATTCTTGATGAATACTCCGTTCTCATAAAATACAATTGAAGATGAGAAAAATTGCGTATTTCAAAACAAGAAACAAGAAGAAAAGAAACGAAAGAATGCTTTGATAGCCAAGCAATATCGCCAGAACAGGAGAGTCTGCAGTTTATGCAAATTATACGTTTCAAAAGCCTAAAAACATTTTTTTTTCCGTTTTGTCTGTCAAATTCTGTCCGTTAAATCCGAAGTCTGTTAAACCGAGGTCCGTTAAATCGAGGGTTTACTGTATTATGAGTATAGCGACAGGATTGCCCAGTATCGGCTGAATCGGTGAGAACATCTTTGTTGAATGGATGACTGCCGCATCCCAAAACAACTCTGGAACTATAAGCCGAAGGTACAGAGAGGTGTGGAACAACTGAGGAAGCGCTGGAATGACCAACTCTAGACTTTGCCTGTTTGAGACCAGAGTAAACTATCCTTGGTTTAATCCTTTGTATTATGAGTATAGCGACAGGATTGCCCAGTATCGGCTGAATCGGTGAGAACATCTTTGTTGAATGGATGACTGCCGCATCCCAAAACAACTCTGGAACTATAAGCCGAAGGTACAGAGAGGTGTGGAACAACTGAGGAAGCGCTGGAATGACCAACTCTAGACTTTGCCTGTTTGAGACCAGAGTAAACTATCCTTGGTTTAATCCTTTGCAGATGATGATGATGATGATGATGATGATGATGGTATTTGATCATCTTCCATGCAGTCTGAACCTGGCACCATTTGACTTTCATCTTTTCCCCAAATTAAAGGAATTTTTGCATGGAAACTGTCTCCAGAACTATAAAATGTGTACTAAACTGCACCAACTGGTTGCAGAAACAGACAGTGGACTTGTTCAGTGAGAAGATCAAGCTTGTTTACTGATATGTAAAATGCTTAAAGGCAATGAGATTATGTTGAAAAATAGGTTAAGGTATACTTTCATTATTTTTCTTACTTAAAAAATTACTGTCATATTGTACAGTTTAATATTAAATTGTAAAGTAAAACTTACCATGTTTAATGGTTCTTCCCAAGACACTTTAATCACCTAATTAATTAAAAATTTCAGTTTATTATAAACAGACAGATTAGTAAAACGATGAAGAAAAAGGCAGGTGACAACATCAACACAGAATGGAGTGTAGTGTAGGAAGCAGAAACACGTTGGAATACCGCATTATGTTAGTTGCCACAGTGTAACAGTGTAACATCTGTGGAGAGATGTTGCACCACTTGCCCCATGCATGTACAAAGAGACAATTATATCACAGTTTGATGTCATTTTGAAAAGGGTAAATTTAGTAAATTTATAAATTTATTTGAAGTCTTAGTAAATTTAAATATTTTTACAAATGTTATATTTATAATTACATATATTTATACATGTATTTATAATTACAAAATGGGATGATGCTTTTTGTACATCCATAGAAACTTTTCCACAACATATGAAAATAATTAGATTTCCAAATGGATCTTCATTCAGCATTTGATAGTTTGAATTATATTTATCATTAATTGGTAATTGTAACATTATGTAACTGAAGTGTTTATATTAATTAGTGTACCAGTAAAGTTCAGGTTTCAAACAATATGAATTTATATAAAAAATGTTAATCTGTTTTTTTATGATCATTTATTAGTAATTATTCATTTTATCAACATTTTAGTATTATCTTTAGAAATTGTTAATGTTTAACTGATAACATTTGTGTGGAATGTTTTCTGACAGCATTTTTTACTTTCTTGGATTATTAAATAACATTTGGTCATTTTTTGTAGTTGCATTGCAGATCAAAGAAATGAATGTGTATACTAGTCAATTACGGTATTTGTCATGTCTCTTTAGTTAGTAACTAAATGAGTGGCATCAGTTCAGGCTTTACGTACTTGTATTGTGAGGAAGTTGGTTGTTCAAGTTTGTCTGCATTCACTGTGCTGTGCTTATTCTGGCAAAAGTTTTAATATCAATTCGTGTAGAGAAAATTCATAAAACTTTTGAAAGAATTTGAAAAACAGTAAATGAATATTGTTACGATGGCCTAACTGATCGTTGATGGTACAGTGGAAAACAAAATACAAGAGACCACTTAAGTCACTAAAAACCATCTGTAATTATCACAATTAACAGTTTGTAATCAACAAGATTATAGTCGTACAATAATTCAAGTTAATTTATCCACACCAGTAATAATGTCAACTAATAGAGTTGCGCACAATAATCACTTTTCACTAATAACCACTTGAACGCACAGAGTAATGTCCGAAGTACACTCGAACCTCACTTGAACAAATCACCACTTAAACTGAAACTAAGGATCACTGAATGCTTGTATTTATACCCTGCTGAGATTCCAGAATAATTCATACTACGCGTCAACACTACTAGAAAACACTAGAGCGTAATTGCTTGCCGCCTTGAACACAGTGTGTGCGGACCAGTGAAGTCTGGATCAGTCTCGGCTATAGACACATGACAAGTGTCACGTAATTGTCCTTCTTCTAAAAGTAGCAGGAATATGTATGCACACACACATTATAGCTGGGTTCCACTGGAATAGTCAAGAAACACGTAGATTGTTGTGTGATGGTGTAACAATATTAGCACTTTCAAAGAAAGCATTGTCTTTTCCTTCTTATACTGACTACTGCTTTTCAATAAGCAGTATTAATTACCTTTACTCATTTATTTATTTTTATAGAGTCAGACGGAATTTACATTTGTTGCCAGTGTATACCTGAGTCTTAACATTGTTATAAACATTTTTGTTAATTTTATTACCATAACATTTTATAAACTCAATTAGTTTTCTAGTCTGTGTTTTTGTTGGAAAACAATATTTTAGCAATTTATTATCATATTTTTGATTACATATTCCAAAAGCTCTCAAACAGTTAAGTGTTAACATAGTATTAAACATTTTTTTATTAATAAACTTTTTGGTATTTTTAAAAATATAAACACTCCTTTGCTAAGAAAATTTCGTGTAATGTGTTTCAGATATGCAAAATCATTTGGAATTCTCAGTATAAAACACATAAACAGATGATCATGATAACAACTGATTAATTACTTGTAATTAGAAAACAAAATATTCCAATACTCATGGACTAAAAACGAGGGTAACACAGTGTATAAAAATACTTATGGAAGTATCTAAGATGACTCATAAATATCTAGACAAAATTGTGTTCTTCCCGTAATCTGCCAATGGTAACTGCAATCATTCGTTATAAAGTGTAGAAAAGTTGTTCTTGTTCACTAGAGATGTATGAGGTTATGCACAAGTATTATATGAGTGCTTGTTAGCGTCTCTTGTTTATTTTTTTTTAATTAAAATTGGTTTTAATCAAGTAATTACTCATTGGTTCTCTTCTCTTCTCTCATTAGCCTTTGTTGTCAGCCTAGCTGGATATGGAAACTGTGTTTATGTGTCTGGGATTTTTTTTTTTTGTGATAAAATGAACTTGACTGTGAATTAAAACGTTACCATTTTGTCCTAATCATTATATGGAGGAGATGTGAATACGTGACTACCTACTGCACGCAGAAATTTTACCATATGATTACAATCGCAACATAAGATAATGTACACACAGCTATATATAACTTGTTGGTATGATTGACTAGTCTCTCAGCTGGTTGAAGATTAAATCTCTTTATTAAGTAACCAAGGCTAAATGGATCATTTGACCACCGTTGTCTAAAAATCAGTCCAATGGCCAAAATGCTTATTCATTTGTGGAAATGTGGAAAGCATTACATGTATATATGGAAAAGAATGTGGACACTCTAGAATATTCCAGTGCTGTATCCACTAAATATTAGGTATATAAGAGTATTAGTATAAAAACACAATAAAAAATAACATTGTCAATGTTAAAAACCTACAACACGGGATGTGTAGACAGTATTGTTTGTGACTATGAGAGACTTCTGTGAAGCCTCTGACTGACATCACAGTTCATGTTTTGAGAACTAGTGTATACATTTTTATTATGTTACAATTGTGTAAGTATTCCTTCCAATGATCTTTCACTCATGTTCTAGTGTAAGTCCTTTATGAGATATTATGAAGAATATACTAACTTGTTCCAAATCAGAAAAACATTTTTACACAAGACCATTTCTATTTTTAATTTTGTTTATTCAAATTAGCAGTCTCCATAACTGCAACTTCGTCGTGTTTATTTGCTAAATTGCTATGTGTCATGTTCTGGACAAGGCCTGTCAGTGTTTCCTTACAGATTCACGGGTATATATATAATAAAACCACATAAGGTAAATAAGCCTACAGTGAAGGAAAAAAACGAAAAGTGAGGTATCAAACAAATTCAAAAACAAAAGTGTATTGTGAAAAATTAATGAAGTGAACATCAAATTAAGTGAAATCAACAATCAAATAATGGAAAATAAATATATAACATTTTATCTCTCATATAAATATACATTAACATGTACACAAACAACATAACCACAACTCCATATAACCACATTACCAAATTTTTAAATAAATTTCAGACACGAAAAAACAACTAATGAACACAAACATGAATATATACTTTAATAGACAATGCCAAAAACATAAATTAACACCTAAATACATTAACAAACACAAACAACAAAAATATGACTGCACAAAAAACAATAATACAAGCACAAAGATTATGGATACAAAACGAAATTAATCAATTATACAGTAAGAAAAATAGCATAACACTAGACATATACAAATACACTTAGAGCTAACAAGTTTATTACATCCAATCACTTGGAATAATAAATACAATAACATAGAAAATAAAATAAGATTTGAAAAAAACAAAAAGACTATTACAATCAACAAAAAACTCAACACATTAAAACAACAAAACAAAAATCAAGAACAAACAAACAAAAATAAACACACATTTTACCCTCGAACCATTAACCTTAGCAATACAGAATTTAACAAAAAAGAAACAGAATATTTAAACAATATGTCAAAAACTAACCTAACTCAAAATACAAACAAAAATCTAGGAAATTTAATTGTAGAAACAGAATTTGCCATTAACCTAATAAAAGACAATATACAAGAAGAAAAAAGAACAGTAGCAACACATATAATTAAAAAAAATATCACTAGTGAAATGAAAAACAAATATAAACAAAAGAAAGACAATAAAACAATAAAAGAAATTAAAAATAAAGTAAAGAACAATAATTTAATATTAACTAAAGCAGACAAAAGTCAAGCAACAGTAATCATTGAAAAAGCACACTACATCAAAAAAACCGAAGACTTCATCAACAATAATAAATGCATACAACTAAATAAAGACCCAACAGAAAACTATCTTAAACAAACAATAAAATTAATAAAAACAACTAAAAACATTTTTAACAATAAAAACAGATATATATATATATATTGTATAATAATCGTTTGTGTGCGTGTGGCGTCTATTTGTAGAATGCGTGTTATTCTGCCACACGTTGGATGCGTCACTTTGTATAAGAACCTTTTACGTGGGTGTTTTTAAATTGTCTTTGTCACCCGTTCTTGTACTCGTATTGTAAATATGTGTGACGAGCGTTTTTATTTCGCTCGTTGTGTGTGTAATATAGTATAAGCGTGTAATTGTGGGTATTAATCAGTTAAGTTACTTCTGTGAATGTTATTCGTATATAGCGAGTCGGGTTGTACTTTTTCTTAATACTTACGGGCAAACCATATCTCTCGGCGTTCAGTTTGAATCTTACCGCCTCGTCACCTGATTGGCTCACGCCGTCTTGCAGTGTCGACTTCGCTAACTGTGGTGTTTTCAATTTAATAATTCTCTATATATTACTTTATTTTATACGAATCGAACATACAGCGTTGAAGAACAATAAGATTTATTAAACCCTTTCAATTTTCAGTTATTCATTAGTACATAAATTTATATTGATGCCGGCTTTTACAATTGCTCAGTTGGTATGCTCAGTCGTTTGTAGAGATGCCAGTATGGCGGATATTGTTTATGTTTACAATGATTATTTGTCACAAGGCGTGTTAAAGTCCTTTTGACTACAGAAGTTTGGATTATCGGTTAAAATGCACAAAATTATAATATTTCTTAAAACTAGATACACAATATTTAATACACTAATACATACGAGTAAGTTATCAGCAATGAGAATTAGAATAGTGTTTGGTTAGAATTTTGACAGCAAGTTATGTTCATTAATAATTTATTGTAAATCAGTTTCAAAGGTTGTTAATTGACTAAGTTTTATTAATAGTGATAATTTAATTACCTTCAGTTCTTGTTCAAAATTGTGATCAGTGAAGTGAAAATTGTAACTCGTTATTATGGATAAAGGGGAATTCGTTTTTAAGTGAAATTATTAGTTTATACTCATCGGGTTCTCGTTGGGGCTACTTCGATGTTCGTCTACTTCTTCCGGATAGGTTTAGTCGTCTTCTCTTCCTCGGATGTTCATCAATTCCCGTTCAGATGGTCTTCAATTCAAGTTCGGCTTCCCTCTTGTTCCGTAGTCGTTCGTATTCTCAGGTTGAAATATGTCGATCCCCTTCTTCCTTCGGGATGAGTCGTCTGTTACGTTCCTTCGAAGTCTTCTTATTTTTACTGTTATTTTTATGTTGTGAATATTTTAATACTGGTTAATTCATCAGGTGTTCTATGGAATGCTTTTACAATACTTCTTCCTTCTTGGTTTTATTAAAATTTACGTTTTTATAGTTAAATTCGGATTGAGAGCTGCATACATCCGCCCTCCGCGTCGGTCAATAATGGATTAATTAGAATTCTAACGGTTTTTTGGTAATAAATTTCAGTTGCTATGGTTACCTATTAAATTATGCTAATTCTCATTGGTCGTTAATTTATGTCATTGTTATATTCTAACGTTTTATTTTGGTTTAAATCTATAAAATATCTGCAAATTAAGATTTCTTTCTTATATTAGTAGGTATGTTAATTACATGAATACCATTGTTCTTATTTTTGTTAAGGATTATTTTGATACCCCTCATGGTTACTTTTGCATAGTTAATCACATTTTCGTTATTTTCTTATTTATATTTCTTATATATTTAATCTAAAACTGGATGTTATTTATACATTTTTGTATTAGGTATACCTACTTAACTGTTTAAACATTTGGTATATTCTGATTAATACTGGGCCATTGTTTTGCTTTTAAATTTACAAAGTTCCTTCATTAAATGTTAGGCCTAGAGCCTAGATTTCCCCATATTACTATTTAACATTCTTTGTAACTTATTAACTTCATACATGGTACATTAAAACAATTTTTTAATAGAAACAAATAATAAAACATTGGTGACACTAGCCACATCACTTATCATAAGAATAAACATTTTCATGCCAGGTTCAAGCCTGAAATTAAACTTCTAACTAATTTTCTGTTTTTTACTACTATCTGGTCTAACTTATAATTTATTACATTATATGGTTTTTTAAACAATAACAAAACTCTTATAATACTACTGTTAAACTGTACCTTACACAATATACTTTACTCACTAATTCCTTCACTAGAATACAGTGTCTATCTTCCTTATTTACCATTCATTCTAATGACTTAATTTTTATCTTATTTTATAATTCTTACTAACTATTACTTAAATTAATCACAGTACAATTAGTTCATCTTACTGGCTAACATAAAGTTTATCACAGGTTGTTTAGATATTTTATTACAGTCTACATTTAAAATACCTTTTTCTGTTCACCCACTACACTTTTTCCTTCATAGAAGGTTTTTTTATTTATTCACTTTCACTTTTTTTATAACATGCTATACCTAGCATGTCACCACTTATTTATATTGATACACTCTTTATTCCACTCACTTGATATTATTCACTATGTTGTCTAATTATTTTAACATCATCGTGTGGTTATTGGTTATGAGTAATTAATTTATTTTTCATTCACTTTGATCACTTTTGATTATTAACTATGGCCTTTATTTGCCTCAGAGTATGGTTTACAGGTTTTGACTATGTTTATCACTATTCATTTGGGTATGTTTATTTTTAACTCCCTATCTTATATTTATAAGTACATTTTCTTCATTCATATAATATGCATAATATTACTATCTTATTTGTTATTATTAACATAGGTACATCTCATTTATGCCCTAACTATTTTGGTGCATTTGCTTACATACATTTTGTAGTCATAATTTGGGGATTACAATGTTCGTTATTATTTTCTTGATTACATCTGGTTTCTGGTTCCTTCTTCCTTGTTCCATTTTATTTTCCTTGTGTTTATCCAATCTATTGGGTCAAGTCATCGTCAGTTTATTAGTCATTTGTCATTTTGTAATTTGGTTATTAATCTCCGAGTTATAAGTTTCTTGACCTTTCTTCTTGTCTTCAGCTTCTTTGTTTTATTATTAATTATCAATGTATTTTCACTATCTTATGTCATGTTACAATATATATATATATATTGTAAGGTAACTGAGATTCCCCCTCTATAATTTATAATTTAATTTAATTATCGATTGTTGTTTAATTATAGATTTCTTCGATTTATGGTTTAATGGAGCTCTTGTATTACATGGAGTAATTATTTTTATAATTGATAAATATGATTTAATTGTCGTGTGATAATTTATTATGGATAAAATAATAAATTGCTGGTCTGTTAATGAATGTAACGGTAGCGTCGAACTTGAAGTCGAACTCCTCTTCTATGGAAAAATGTCGTCAGTGTAAGTAAAAGTCAAGTGTTGTCTGGACAAATAAATTAATATAAAGAACACTTTTCACGTACCTGGTTATCGTACTTGATGTTCCAACGTTCACCGCCACGGAATAAACTGTCAAGTTTCCCTTTTGACCAGTTTAAACTTTATAAGCAAGGTTTTTATAGCACCTTGAATGTTATGTGGGCGCCATATGGGTTTTCTTCAAGAAAAGCCCCATAAAAAACTTCTAATTTTCTAATTGTGTGTTTTTACTTTTACTGTTGTTTAAATGCTTGTTGCATTTAAAATAATTCAAATGGTGTACTGAAAGATTTCTGTTTCAAATGTACCTCAGTGTATGCAATACTGAGGGTTACCTATCTAAATTAAAATAATTGAAAACAAAAGTTAATGCTGTATGACATCATAGGTTTATTATAACCTCTAAAATGGATTGAATAATACATTTACAATAATACAATTTGGATAGCAAGTTATCCATCTACTGTCTGGTCTAGCTCAGTTAAGCACAATCTAAAAAACTTATGTTTATTAACCAAATTTTAATCTTAATTAACTAGGTACCTCAAGGGTAAGTTCTTTAAAATACAAAATAGAACGATTATTAATTGCTTTTAATAGACACTGCTATGATAGTAATTCATTTTTTGGCCTCTTTAAAACTTGCAATTATATATTTGGTTAACGAGAATTTCGTCTGCTTATATCCTAATTAATATTGTAATAACTAATTCTAACACATATATTCTTACGTCGGATTATTAAACCCTCTAAATAAATAAATACAGTGTTCTCTCTGAATAGTTTGATTGTTTTTGCGTCAGTACAAATATGTTAATAGCTAAAATCAATGGATGGTATATAACAATGAAATTGGTCACTGTACTACCTTGATTTTGAATCGTTTAGATTAAAAATGAACACTTTAACGATCGGATTATATTGATCGCTAATACACTGCACTTTAATTGCACTTGGAAACGAGAAATAACCCTCTTCTTACTAATAATGGGTTGTAGCCTTTACAGGTTAAGTTAAATTTGCTCGTTCTGAATACACGCTGAAACAATATTTATTTATGACAAATACTAAAATATCTTACTCTTACCTTCGGATTCGGGTCCAGAGTCGTTCAGACGAAACCAGCTACAGAAAGGATTATTTGGATTTGAGTTTTGAAATAATTACGCTAACACAAATTTTGCGTATGCTAACAAATTGGCTTTCTTTTATTAGCCTGAATTATACCCTTTCACCTTGTCTTCACGCTACAAGTTCAATAAAAACAAGACTACATAGATATTTGATCACCCCGTATAAACTACTCTAAAAATTTACTTAATGATAGCGTTATTTTCATTAACCAGTACTTTGCGACATTCTCTCATTCATACTCTTTTACATTCTTTTTCTTTTAAACCCCGT
Source organism: Magicicada septendecula (assembly GCA_034769895.1). Taxonomy (NCBI): domain Eukaryota; kingdom Metazoa; phylum Arthropoda; class Insecta; order Hemiptera; family Cicadidae; genus Magicicada; species Magicicada septendecula. The sequence continues at coordinate 69,198,267 of CM068369.1, read as the reverse complement.
TATTATAGTTCAGTATTTAGATTTATTATTTATGGAATTGTTCTATTAGTGTTATGAAGAGTACTTAACCCATTCCCAGCGTTCCTTACAGTTTCATTACCGCCTCGTGGAGTTAGCTGTTTCTGGTCACTTCAAAATGTTATTTCCACAGTTCACAAATTTTTACACTGACGCGGTATACTACGTCTTATTTAATTTATCATGATTTCTGATTGCACTTTTGTAACAGTTTGTCGGCCGACTTTATTTTGCTCGAGCACTTAGGTGATGACCGCGCGGTCAGAGTTACAGTGGAGTTAGCTGTTTCTGGTCACTTCAAAATGTTATTTCCACAGTTCACAAATTTTTACACTGACGCGGTATACTACGTCTTATTTAATTTATCATGATTTCTGATTGCACTAATTTTATAGCAGGACTTTCGAGGGAAACAAATAAAAAATTAGAATCATTACAAGAGGGAAGAAAAGAAGACAAGGAAGAATTGAATAAAAAATTAGAGTTAAACAATACAAAATTAGAATCACTGCAAGAGGGGAGGAAACAAGACAGAGAATTCTTGAATAAAAAATTGGAGTCAGACAAGGAAGAATTGAATAACAAACTGGACCAAAATAAGGAAGAATTGAAGAAGCAATTCAAGGAGGACTTAGAGATCCTGAATAACAAAATGGAAAACAACCGAGAGGCGTTAGAAAAGAAGAGTGAGGAGTTGAAGAGACAAATAAAAAAGGATCTTGAAGTGTTAAATGACAAGATTGAAAACAACTGTGAGACACTCCTACAGCAAATAAAGGAAGATGGTGAGAAGAACAGAGAAGAATTAAGATTCATGCTAGTAGAGTTTCGTGAAGAAGTCAAACCGGCAAAAACAGGGATGAACAAGAGATGGGAAGAAACGAGTTACCCAGCAGACCAACTTATAGAAACATTAGACAGCGATTTCAAACCAGTGGATGAAAAACCAGACACCACTTCTGAAGGTATCAAAGAAACGTTGAATGAGAACAGGGAACCGGGTAATCAGAATATAACACAGAAGGAGATGGAAAATGTAGAAGAACCAAGTATATTGTTTTCTGAAAATAAAGGTAACAATAACCCTGAGAAAATCCAACACATAAAAACCAACCACAGGAGAGGAAGAAAGAAGAACCGAATAATTAAGAAAATTAAGAAAACAGAGGAATGGGGAAGAGTGTATAAAAAGAAACTAATAAAAACCAGAGAAGAATTAGAAATGATGAAGAGCGGACTCATTGACGTGTTTAATTTGCCACTTACCTACCAAAGCAAATTAATAAAGTATAAGGATTGTAGGACTCCGAGGGAAATTATAAAAGGAATTCACAACCAACCAGTGGATGAAAAATTCAGCAAACCTATGCCTAAATGGGAAATACAAGAAATAGAAGGGACTCACAACAAAATAGTGTGTCACAAATTAAAAAGGTCTCTAGAACACTTGAATACCCAAGAAATACAAATGCAAGATAAAAAAGCAATAATAACATTAACGAAGGAGGTACAATTAACAACTTCTTTGATTAATCAAAATGCATTGAATAACGTAGGCATGGAGACAACTGAACATATGATGTTAGAAGAATTGTGGTACAAGATAAAGGATACCTATTTCACCAGCAAGGAAATAGTTATACACACCCAGATTATCCGAACCACAAGTGCAGAGGAAATGATGGACCATGGGTAAACTAAGCGAAAATACTACACACCAAGAAAAAGGACTGATCTTCGAATTAATGACCAAGCAACCCAATGGAATAGAAGGAGGTATTAAAATTAAATGAAGCCACTGAACAATCACCAAAACAAGAGGGTACAAGAAACGACTAAGACGAATTAAAAAAGAAAAATTAAACTATAATAAACAAACTCTACTCCTAACATTAATGTCGAAAAAAAAAACAAAAAAGAAATTAATAATTATCCAGAATAAATGTTCAACCATCTAACATTTGAAGGAGTAGAGGAGAAAGCCAACAAAGAGTGAAATATACAAGAGAAGGCAATAACAGGGAAAGAATAGGAGAAGATCAACTTACAAAAAGTATAATAAACATGGTCCAGTATATCGTAATAGCGTATAAACTTATGTATAATAATATGTACGACCGTATGTCATCACCAAGGACAATGGAAACAACACTTACGAGATAAGTAATATAACCACCAAAAAAGTAAAAGGAGTTTACAACCAAGCTTCCATAAAGAAGTTCTATGAAGAAAACTAAATAACTGGAATACGTTCGTCCAGAATAAGTGTGACTATCAAACACCTGAAGGAGAAGAGGTGCAGAATAACGAAGTGTCGAACAAAAAAAGGAGAAGGCTATAATATGGAATGGAAATGATTATATAATAAATCCACAACCGTGAGAATTGAATTGATACCAAAATAAACTTAGATATAATAAAATGTACGGCCATATGTCATCACGAAGGACAAGTAACTGTAAATAAAATACAGATACCAAAATTCAAAAATTATGGGAGCACAACTTGCAACAACATTTCGATGACTTATGAGGCCTAAAATAAAAAATATCAAAACAAAGGAATGAGTTACATAAATTCCTACTAAGTGAAATCAACTTACAATTTATTAAAAAGTTGATGTGTGAAGTGTATGAAATAATTAAACCAAAAGCACCAAAATAGGAATACGCTACAAAAATTCCTATGATGTAAGAGAATTAACTTACAAAAAATCATCAAGAATGACTTTTAATACAAACTTAAATATACAAAAATAAAATCAGACCAAAAAACTGATAAGAGAAATACCTGAATTATAATAAATCAAAGGTATTCAGAAAAATAAAAAATCTAAACTGGTACAAAGAAAAAGAGGGAGATTATGTATAAAATCAATATACAGATATGGCTAAAGCAGAATCCTGCTAAATGACTGAGAAAAGAATACCAATGTCTAAGACAATTAAAATGATCACAACGAGAATTGAAAACCGAATAATGAAAAGTTAATGATGAAATTAACATATAAATAAATAAAAAACAATCCATTGTATGAGCAAATGATAGTACATAGCAAAGGTACAGCGGAAGGAAGAATGAGTAAAAAGCCAAAGTGATCTAAAAACAAACCACAAGGTGGACAATCCCAAAGTATATTATTATTATATTATTATTAATTTAAGTCACAAGTTGACAAAAAAGGTATTTATGATTGACTGTTATAATACGATCTATTTAATGGAATAATAACTCATGGATATGATTTAATAACATAATGATTTAATCGGTGTAACATAAATTCCAATTATTGGAAAATTCCATTCGATACATACAGTTGTCACAGGGTCGATATTTATCTCAGGATTTATAATTAAATAATTTTAATATATTTCGTGGGAATTCTTGTGGCTGCTACGAAAAGTTCCTTTGCATGTTGATTAATAATAGAGAGTACCTTTACAAACAATATATTACTTATAATCTAAAAATTTACACAAATTATATATTAAGTTACATACAAGTTTGACGATATTCAATTTGTCCGTCTCAGAAAATAATGTAGTTTATTAATGTGTACAATAAATGTTTTCCTTGTAATCACTGTTCGCATATATATTGAATTTGGTTGCACTTTAAAATGTTGACTAGTGATTAGTGTTAGTGTAAATTGTTATATTGTCTAGTGGTTGTTCCTTGTTGAAAAAAAAAATATTGTCAAATTATACTTTACACATCTAGACAATATTGCTGAAGGGTTCCTGGTCTATTCTGAATATTTTTCTTGATTGTGTGTATTATTTGTTCATGAAAATGGTAGTGGAAGGATTATTATCTTCGATGATGGTCCTTCAGATCTTCTTTCACACACGGGTTATCTATTTTTATATACTTTTAATTACCTCTAGACACGCACTATTCAACTGCTTTCCATCACAATTAACAATTAAGTGTTATTTCTTCTTTCTTTTAGTTACCTAACTCATACAAATTTCTTAAATTTTGATTGGTCATTTATGTACAGTTTAAATGTTATAGGATCAACACCCATTACCTACATTATATTTTATAAATTACCTTTAATAGATAATTTTATTATTATACTCTAATTATATATGCAATGTTTATACAATTATTAATTAGATAATTATAAACAATTTGATACTAAACATGCCTCAGTTTATAACTGTAAAACCTTATTAATTTGAATTTCTATGATATGTGGTGGAACAATTTGGTATGGTTGATTGTAATTTCTACTTTGACTACCTGAGATAAACATATTTACATAAATTAACTGGTGACATAAAATCTTATAACATATAACAAAACTTTTAATAATAATAATTGTTTTTGACAGTTTTAGTTTATTTATACTGCTAAACTATTGTCTGTATGATAAACTAAAATTCTGTCTAATAATAACAAAACACTTTCATCAAAAATAATTACACTGTTTAACGGTAGTCTGTGTCGCTATTTCTTATGATCACACTCATTACTTTAAAGGTTTGTGTCCCTTTTTCTTTCCTTGATTATAGGCCTATATGATTATAATTAATACAATTTTATTATATGGATTAGGTACTCTTTATTGGGTTTGGATTATTATTCAGGGTAAGTTGATTTGGCCTACTAGGTTTATTTATTTCACTTTTTCCTGTTTACTGCCCTATTCTACTGGGTTATTTCTGGGTTTCTGGATAATATTATATAAGTCAAACCAAATAGTTTTCCTTTAATTTGCTTTCAATTATTATTTCTTGTTTCTTCTCTGGATCGGATTTCACTATTATTTACTATTCTTTTGTAACATTTTGTTTCGTTACAAATTGCCTCCCTTCAGAAGTAATTATTTCTGAACACTTCATTAGGTGTGAGGACATAATTACTTATGTTTCATTTGTGACATTCTGCTGGTTCTTTAAATTGTATTCTACACTGATAGTTTTTTACTTTTCCTGGTTTTTCTGAAAATACATGTTTATACTTCTTATATATCATAATGAGATCTTCTACTTGTTTTGCTGTCAAATTATTTGTGCCTTGGTGTCTAAACTCTCTTATCTCCTGTAATTTACTGTTCCACAAGTCTTCATTTGTCATATTATAGATTATTTTTCTGCATTGGGTGTCATTATTTAAAAAATTTAATTCCCTAACTTGGTGATGGGTACTGTTCAGAGGGGCACCATCGCTTCCTATTAACTCTGCCGTCCACATAACACCTTCTGAGTTCAAGGACACCTTCTCCTTGCTCAAATCAATAATGGCTGAGTATTTCCTCAGCATATCGCATCCGATTAATAATTCGAATGGTAGGCCGATTGCGACCAAACATATAATATTAATTGTAACACCTTTGCTTCCTATTTCCAATGACACTTGTTTTCTCACTGTTTTATTTTGACGCCCAGTGGCACTTATTAAAATAACATTATTGACAGGTAAGGTAGGTATTATATTTTTACTTTGTTTCTGTATTCTCTCCAGTTCAGCGTCGTTAATAAGTGATACATTTGCACCAGTATCTATCATTATTCGTGTAGGAATTCCTTCAATTTGAGCGATTATGTATAAAATTTCATTATGCTGGTTGATTCTACTTGTCACCGTTTCCTCCAACAGTTCTTCTCGAAGATTTTTCAAATAATAATTGTAAATAATAGTAAGATTTTGACTATCTGTCCTTAAACTTTGGTTGTTGTTGTACTTCAAAATTCTTTTATTTTCCATAATTAGTTTTTCATAATTAGTTGGTAGTAATTTGTTATTACTATATTTTTGAATTTGGTGGTTATTGTACCCAGTAGTTAGTAGCAGTAAGGGGTCGCGAGGGTTTATTACTGCCTCACTCCGTTTAAATTAAGGCTATCATGATTATTTTCCGGGCATGACTGTTGATTTGCCTGGACTGGTGTGCTGGTTCCTGGTTGTTCAACCTCTCGGTTGTCTAATTGTTCACTTCCCCTTGATTCTCGGAAGTCCTCCTGGCTTCTACTTCTGACTCGGTTATAATGGTGACTCATCCCTCTGGAATTTCCTCTTTGATCATAACTGTTATTAAAACTGTTCCTCCGAGGTTGATGGTATCTCCAGTAATCCCCTTCTTCGGCACTGATGTAATTTATTCGGGGTCGGTACGAACGATTATTAGTATAATTACCCTGATTATTATTGTTATTAACTCCCGAGTTACTCCTAAAATTATTATAATTTTGGTTTGTTCGGTAGTTATTATAATTATTATTGTTTCTATTACCCGGATGGTAATTTTGATTGGGCCTGTTGTTATCATTATTGTTAATTGGGTTTCGATTGAAGTTTGCTGGTTGGTTATTATTTGGGGTAAAATTTTGGTTGTAATTACGATCGTTGACATAACTATTCCGGTTATTCATGTTATTATATTGATTATGATTCATACCATGGTTATTATTTTTTGAACCGCACTGATCAGTTCGTTGTCTGCTTCTTTTGTAGTAACCCTCGTGTTCATAATTTTCTAATAAGTCAGCCGTTGCGTGGACCGTTTTAATCTGGCTTCCCAGGCGTGCTCTGGCAATTCCTGTGTCATAATGGTATGCCATTTTAGTTACTAGGGATTCTTCTGGTATTCTTGGCTCTAGGTGTCTCGCCAAACACACCTTTCCCCAGAAGTAAGTAGTTGGAGATGTACCTCTATTTCCATCATATCTTCCCTGACAAATGTTGTCCCTTATAATATTTTGTATCGCTTCGGACCAGTATTTTTCTTTAAACAGTTTTTTAAATTGAGCGTAGTCCACTATCTCATTCCTGGTTGCTGTCCACCAGTTGTCCGTAATCTCCCTAAAATGCTCATCCAACATCTCTCTAATCAAGCTCCAGATAGTTATTCGATGTTTATTAAAATGTTCCTCAATTCTGGCCAGGAATTCCATGGGGTTTCTGCGATAATTTTTGAAATTAATTCCTTCTCTGGTTTCATTTATGGAAACATGAGTAATATTATTTGGTCTGGTTCTAATTAACTCAATTTCTTCTTGATTTTGGCGTACCTGACCAGTTAAATTATTCACCGTAGTGTTAATATTGTCACACCTTTCTCCAGTTTGTTTCTGTAAATTCACTAAATTTTCTTGTTCCTTTTGTATTCCTTCTATTTGAATACGACTATTTTCTTGGACCTGGTCTATTCTAGTACTTATCACTGCTTTATTTTGTATGATGGTTTCGTTAGCTTTTCTCAATCTCTCATTAGTGTCAGCTATTTCTTGCTTCCTTTCCTCATCGATTTTGTCCATCTTCTGGTTAATTGTATCATTGACTTGTTCAATTCTACCATTAATTCTTCTTAAATTCTCTTCATTGATTTGTCTGAACTCTTCCTTCATTTGGTTATTATTTTCACTTATAGTTTGCTTCAAAGTTTCATTAGTACTTTCCTTAATACTATCAATTTTCTCATTTATCCGTTTTAAACTCTCATTAGTGGTTTCGTTTTGTTTCCTAAAATTTTCGTTAGTTTCTTCTTTGTTTTGGTCAAATCTCTCCTCCATCTGTTTTATTAAATTTTCACTCGTTTTCTCATTTTGTACCCTTGAGTTCTCGTTAATCTCTTCCTTCATACCGTCTATTTTCTCGTTAGTTTGTCTGTTATCTTCCTTGATACTATCAATTTTCTCATTTGTTTGTCTATGATCTTCCTTGATGCTCTTCAAATCTTCCTTCGTTTGCTTGTTATCTTCCTTGATGCTATCAATTTTTTCATTCGTTTGTCTGTTATCTTCCTTGATGTTATCGAATTTTTCCTCCATTTGTTTTAATAAGTTTTGACTCAAAATTTCATTTTGTTTCTTTGAGTTTTCAGTGAATTCTTCCTTGATGCTCTTCAAATCTTCCTTCATTTCTTCCTTCTGCTTCTTAGAGTCTTCTTTAATTAATTCCCATAGTTGTTGTAAATCCAGGCCTCCTCTGGCTTCCTCTCTTACTACCGTTTCTACATCCTCCACCGATGTTACTTCTTTCTCTTCCATCCTGACTTCCTTCTCTGCCTCCTTCGTCCGTTTCAATGATGTAGCCCTCTTACGCATCTTTATTATTTTTTGGAACATGTAGCAGTCGCCAGCTAAAAATTAGGAAATTAATTTGGTTGTTTCAATTTCTTCACCTAATATTCCCTAATTTCAGCCTCACTAGTTGGTGCGCCAATTTATAATACTATCTTTTTAATGGAATAATAACTCATGGATATGATTTAATAACATAATGATTTAATCGGTGTAACATAAATTCCAATTATTGGAAAATTCCATTCGATACATACAGTAGTCACAGGGTCGATATTTATCTCAGGATTTATAATTAAATAATTTTAATATATTTCGTGGGAATTCTTGTGGCTGCTACGAAAAGTTCCTTTGCATGTTGATTAATAATAGAGAGTACCTTTACAAACAATATATTACTTATAATCTAAAAATTTACACAAATTATATATTAAGTTACATACAAGTTTGATGATATTCAATTTGTCCGTCTCAGAAAATAATGTAGTTTATTAATGTGTACAATAAATGTTTTCCTTGTAATCACTGTTAGCATATATATTGAATTTGGTTGCACTTTAAAATGTTGACTAGTGATTAGTGTTAGTGTAAATTGTTATATTGTCTAGTGGTTGTTCCTTGTTGAAAAAAAAATATTTAACTAAAAATGAACTTTTTTCATGTGAAAAACTTACTATTTTATTGTATGCGTTTCGGCTTAGTATCCGCCTTCTTGTGGTGGATACTAAGCCGAAACGCGTACAATAAAATAGTAAGTTTTTCACATGAAAAAAGTTCATTTTTAGTTAAGTGTTAGTGCTGTGAAAGAAGAGATGAATAATCAAGACAACTAAAAAAAATATTGTCAAATTATACTTTACACATCTAGACGATATTGCTGAAGGGTTCCTGGTCTATTCTGAATATTTTTCTTGATTGTGTGTATTATTTGTTCATGAAAATGGTAGTGGAAGGATTATTATCTTCGATGATGGTCCTTCAGATCTTCTTTCACACACGGGTTATCTATTTTTATATACTTTTAATTACCTCTAGACACGCACTATTCAACTGCTTTCCATCACAATTAACAATTAAGTGTTATTTCTTCTTTCTTTTAGTTACCTAACTCATACAAATTTCTTAAATTTTGATTGGTCATTTATGTACAGTTTAAATGTTATAGGATCAACACCCATTACCTACATTATATTTTATAAATTACCTTTAATAGATAATTTTATTATTATACTCTAATTATATATGCAATGTTTATACAATTATTAATTAGATAATTATAAACAATTTGATACTAAACATGCCTCAGTTTATAACTGTAAAACCTTATTAATTTGAATTTCTATGATATGTGGTGGAACAATTTGGTATGGTTGATTGTAATTTCTACTTTGACTACCTGAGATAAACATATTTACATAAATTAACTGGTGACATAAAATCTTATAACATATAACAAAACTTTTAATAATAATAATTGTTTTTGACAGTTTTAGTTTATTTATACTGCTAAACTATTGTCTGTATGATAAACTAAAATTCTGTCTAATAATAACAAAACACTTTCATCAAAAATAATTACACTGTTTAACGGTAGTCTGTGTCGCTATTTCTTATGATCACACTCATTACTTTAAAGGTTTGTGTCCCTTTTTCTTTCCTTGATTATAGGCCTATATGATTATAATTAATACAATTTTATTATATGGATTAGGTACTCTTTATTGGGTTTGGATTATTATTCAGGGTAAGTTGATTTGGCCTACTAGGTTTATTTATTTCACTTTTTCCTGTTTACTGCCCTATTCTACTGGGTTATTTCTGGGTTTCTGGATAATATTATATAAGTCAAACCAAATAGTTTTCCTTTAATTTGCTTTCAATTATTATTTCTTGTTTCTTCTCTGGATCGGATTTCACTATTATTTACTATTCTTTTGTAACATTTTGTTTCGTTACAAATTGCCTCCCTTCAGAAGTAATTATTTCTGAACACTTCATTAGGTGTGAGGACATAATTACTTATGTTTCATTTGTGACATTCTGCTGGTTCTTTAAATTGTATTCTACACTGATAGTTTTTTACTTTTCCTGGTTTTTCTGAAAATACATGTTTATACTTCTTATATATCATAATGAGATCTTCTACTTGTTTTGCTGTCAAATTATTTGTGCCTTGGTGTCTAAACTCTCTTATCTCCTGTAATTTACTGTTCCACAAGTCTTCATTTGTCATATTATAGATTATTTTTCTGCATTGGGTGTCATTATTTAAAAAATTTAATTCCCTAACTTGGTGATGGGTACTGTTCAGAGGGGCACCATCGCTTCCTATTAACTCTGCCGTCCACATAACACCTTCTGAGTTCAAGGACACCTTCTCCTTGCTCAAATCAATAATGGCTGAGTATTTCCTCAGCATATCGCATCCGATTAATAATTCGAATGGTAGGCCGATTGCGACCAAACATATAATATTAATTGTAACACCTTTGCTTCCTATTTCCAATGACACTTGTTTTCTCACTGTTTTATTTTGACGCCCAGTGGCACTTATTAAAATAACATTATTGACAGGTAAGGTAGGTATTATATTTTTACTTTGTTTCTGTATTCTCTCCAGTTCAGCGTCGTTAATAAGTGATACATTTGCACCAGTATCTATCATTATTCGTGTAGGAATTCCTTCAATTTGAGCGATTATGTATAAAATTTCATTATGCTGGTTGATTCTACTTGTCACCGTTTCCTCCAACAGTTCTTCTCGAAGATTTTTCAAATAATAATTGTAAATAATAGTAAAATTTTGACTATCTGTCCTTAAACTTTGGTTGTTGTTGTACTTCAAAATTCTTTTATTTTCCATAATTAGTTTTTCATAATTAGTTGGTAGTAATTTGTTATTACTATATTTTTGAATTTGGTGGTTATTGTACCCAGTAGTTAGTAGCAGTAAGGGGTCGCGAGGGTTTATTACTGCCTCACTCCGTTTAAATTAAGGCTATCATGATTATTTTCCGGGCATGACTGTTGATTTGCCTGGACTGGTGTGCTGGTTCCTGGTTGTTCAACCTCTCGGTTGTCTAATTGTTCACTTCCCCTTGATTCTCGGAAGTCCTCCTGGCTTCTACTTCTGACTCGGTTATAATGGTGACTCATCCCTCTGGAATTTCCTCTTTGATCATAACTGTTATTAAAACTGTTCCTCCGAGGTTGATGGTATCTCCAGTAATCCCCTTCTTCGGCACTGATGTAATTTATTCGGGGTCGGTACGAACGATTATTAGTATAATTACCCTGATTATTATTGTTATTAACTCCCGAGTTACTCCTAAAATTATTATAATTTTGGTTTGTTCGGTAGTTATTATAATTATTATTGTTTCTATTACCCGGATGGTAATTTTGATTGGGCCTGTTGTTATCATTATTGTTAATTGGGTTTCGATTGAAGTTTGCTGGTTGGTTATTATTTGGGGTAAAATTTTGGTTGTAATTACGATCGTTGACATAACTATTCCGGTTATTCATGTTATTATATTGATTATGATTCATACCATGGTTATTATTTTTTGAACCGCACTGATCAGTTCGTTGTCTGCTTCTTTTGTAGTAACCCTCGTGTTCATAATTTTCTAATAAGTCAGCCGTTGCGTGGACCGTTTTAATCTGGCTTCCCAGGCGTGCTCTGGCAATTCCTGTGTCATAATGGTATGCCATTTTAGTTACTAGGGATTCTTCTGGTATTCTTGGCTCTAGGTGTCTCGCCAAACACACCTTTCCCCAGAAGTAAGTAGTTGGAGATGTACCTCTATTTCCATCATATCTTCCCTGACAAATGTTGTCCCTTATAATATTTTGTATCGCTTCGGACCAGTATTTTTCTTTAAACAGTTTTTTAAATTGAGCGTAGTCCACTATCTCATTCCTGGTTGCTGTCCACCAGTTGTCCGTAATCTCCCTAAAATGCTCATCCAACATCTCTCTAATCAAGCTCCAGATAGTTATTCGATGTTTATTAAAATGTTCCTCAATTCTGGCCAGGAATTCCATGGGGTTTCTGCGATAATTTTTGAAATTAATTCCTTCTCTGGTTTCATTTATGGAAACATGAGTAATATTATTTGGTCTGGTTCTAATTAACTCAATTTCTTCTTGATTTTGGCGTACCTGACCAGTTAAATTATTCACCGTAGTGTTAATATTGTCACACCTTTCTCCAGTTTGTTTCTGTAAATTCACTAAATTTTCTTGTTCCTTTTGTATTCCTTCTATTTGAATACGACTATTTTCTTGGACCTGGTCTATTCTAGTACTTATCACTGCTTTATTTTGTATGATGGTTTCGTTAGCTTTTCTCAATCTCTCATTAGTGTCAGCTATTTCTTGCTTCCTTTCCTCATCGATTTTGTCCATCTTCTGGTTAATTGTATCATTGACTTGTTCAATTCTACCATTAATTCTTCTTAAATTCTCTTCATTGATTTGTCTGAACTCTTCCTTCATTTGGTTATTATTTTCACTTATAGTTTGCTTCAAAGTTTCATTAGTACTTTCCTTAATACTATCAATTTTCTCATTTATCCGTTTTAAACTCTCATTAGTGGTTTCGTTTTGTTTCCTAAAATTTTCGTTAGTTTCTTCTTTGTTTTGGTCAAATCTCTCCTCCATCTGTTTTATTAAATTTTCACTCGTTTTCTCATTTTGTACCCTTGAGTTCTCGTTAATCTCTTCCTTCATACCGTCTATTTTCTCGTTAGTTTGTCTGTTATCTTCCTTGATACTATCAATTTTCTCATTTGTTTGTCTATGATCTTCCTTGATGCTCTTCAAATCTTCCTTCGTTTGCTTGTTATCTTCCTTGATGCTATCAATTTTTTCATTCGTTTGTCTGTTATCTTCCTTGATGTTATCGAATTTTTCCTCCATTTGTTTTAATAAGTTTTGACTCAAAATTTCATTTTGTTTCTTTGAGTTTTCAGTGAATTCTTCCTTGATGCTCTTCAAATCTTCCTTCATTTCTTCCTTCTGCTTCTTAGAGTCTTCTTTAATTAATTCCCATAGTTGTTGTAAATCCAGGCCTCCTCTGGCTTCCTCTCTTACTACCGTTTCTACATCCTCCACCGATGTTACTTCTTTCTCTTCCATCCTGACTTCCTTCTCTGCCTCCTTCGTCCGTTTCAATGATGTAGCCCTCTTACGCATCTTTATTATTTTTTGGAACATGTAGCAGTCGCCAGCTAAAAATTAGGAAATTAATTTGGTTGTTTCAATTTCTTCACCTAATATTCCCTAATTTCAGCCTCACTAGTTGGTGCGCCAATTTATAATACTATCTTTTTAATGGAATAATAACTCATGGATATGATTTAATAACATAATGATTTAATCGGTGTAACATAAATTCCAATTATTGGAAAATTCCATTCGATACATACAGTAGTCACAGGGTCGATATTTATCTCAGGATTTATAATTAAATAATTTTAATATATTTCGTGGGAATTCTTGTGGCTGCTACGAAAAGTTCCTTTGCATGTTGATTAATAATAGAGAGTACCTTTACAAACAATATATTACTTATAATCTAAAAATTTACACAAATTATATATTAAGTTACATACAAGTTTGATGATATTCAATTTGTCCGTCTCAGAAAATAATGTAGTTTATTAATGTGTACAATAAATGTTTTCCTTGTAATCACTGTTAGCATATATATTGAATTTGGTTGCACTTTAAAATGTTGACTAGTGATTAGTGTTAGTGTAAATTGTTATATTGTCTAGTGGTTGTTCCTTGTTGAAAAAAAAATATTTAACTAAAAATGAACTTTTATCATGTGAAAAACTTACTATTTTATTGTATGCGTTTCGGCTTAGTATCCGCCTTCTTGTGGTGGATACTAAGCCGAAACGCGTACAATAAAATAGTAAGTTTTTCACATGAAAAAAGTTCATTTTTAGTTAAGTGTTAGTGCTGTGAAAGAAGAGATGAATAATCAAGACAACTAAAAAAAATATTGTCAAATTATACTTTACACATCTAGACGATATTGCTGAAGGGTTCCTGGTCTATTCTGAATATTTTTCTTGATTGTGTGTATTATTTGTTCATGAAAATGGTAGTGGAAGGATTATTATCTTCGATGATGGTCCTTCAGATCTTCTTTCACACACGGGTTATCTATTTTTATATACTTTTAATTACCTCTAGACACGCACTATTCAACTGCTTTCCATCACAATTAACAATTAAGTGTTATTTCTTCTTTCTTTTAGTTACCTAACTCATACAAATTTCTTAAATTTTGATTGGTCATTTATGTACAGTTTAAATGTTATAGGATCAACACCCATTACCTACATTATATTTTATAAATTACCTTTAATAGATAATTTTATTATTATACTCTAATTATATATGCAATGTTTATACAATTATTAATTAGATAATTATAAACAATTTGATACTAAACATGCCTCAGTTTATAACTGTAAAACCTTATTAATTTGAATTTCTATGATATGTGGTGGAACAATTTGGTATGGTTGATTGTAATTTCTACTTTGACTACCTGAGATAAACATATTTACATAAATTAACTGGTGACATAAAATCTTATAACATATAACAAAACTTTTAATAATAATAATTGTTTTTGACAGTTTTAGTTTATTTATACTGCTAAACTATTGTCTGTATGATAAACTAAAATTCTGTCTAATAATAACAAAACACTTTCATCAAAAATAATTACACTGTTTAACGGTAGTCTGTGTCGCTATTTCTTATGATCACACTCATTACTTTAAAGGTTTGTGTCCCTTTTTCTTTCCTTGATTATAGGCCTATATGATTATAATTAATACAATTTTATTATATGGATTAGGTACTCTTTATTGGGTTTGGATTATTATTCAGGGTAAGTTGATTTGGCCTACTAGGTTTATTTATTTCACTTTTTCCTGTTTACTGCCCTATTCTACTGGGTTATTTCTGGGTTTCTGGATAATATTATATAAGTCAAACCAAATAGTTTTCCTTTAATTTGCTTTCAATTATTATTTCTTGTTTCTTCTCTGGATCGGATTTCACTATTATTTACTATTCTTTTGTAACATTTTGTTTCGTTACAAATTGCCTCCCTTCAGAAGTAATTATTTCTGAACACTTCATTAGGTGTGAGGACATAATTACTTATGTTTCATTTGTGACATTCTGCTGGTTCTTTAAATTGTATTCTACACTGATAGTTTTTTACTTTTCCTGGTTTTTCTGAAAATACATGTTTATACTTCTTATATATCATAATGAGATCTTCTACTTGTTTTGCTGTCAAATTATTTGTGCCTTGGTGTCTAAACTCTCTTATCTCCTGTAATTTACTGTTCCACAAGTCTTCATTTGTCATATTATAGATTATTTTTCTGCATTGGGTGTCATTATTTAAAAAATTTAATTCCCTAACTTGGTGATGGGTACTGTTCAGAGGGGCACCATCGCTTCCTATTAACTCTGCCGTCCACATAACACCTTCTGAGTTCAAGGACACCTTCTCCTTGCTCAAATCAATAATGGCTGAGTATTTCCTCAGCATATCGCATCCGATTAATAATTCGAATGGTAGGCCGATTGCGACCAAACATATAATATTAATTGTAACACCTTTGCTTCCTATTTCCAATGACACTTGTTTTCTCACTGTTTTATTTTGACGCCCAGTGGCACCTATTAAAATAACATTATTGACAGGTAAGGTAGGTATTATATTTTTACTTTGTTTCTGTATTCTCTCCAGTTCAGCGTCGTTAATAAGTGATACATTTGCACCAGTATCTATCATTATTCGTGTAGGAATTCCTTCAATTTGAGCGATTATGTATAAAATTTCATTATGCTGGTTGATTCTACTTGTCACCGTTTCCTCCAACAGTTCTTCTCGAAGATTTTTCAAATAATAATTGTAAATAATAGTAAGATTTTGACTATCTGTCCTTAAACTTTGGTTGTTGTTGTACTTCAAAATTCTTTTATTTTCCATAATTAGTTTTTCATAATTAGTTGGTAGTAATTTGTTATTACTATATTTTTGAATTTGGTGGTTATTGTACCCAGTAGTTAGTAGCAGTAAGGGGTCGCGAGGGTTTATTACTGCCTCACTCCGTTTAAATTAAGGCTATCATGATTATTTTCCGGGCATGACTGTTGATTTGCCTGGACTGGTGTGCTGGTTCCTGGTTGTTCAACCTCTCGGTTGTCTAATTGTTCACTTCCCCTTGATTCTCGGAAGTCCTCCTGGCTTCTACTTCTGACTCGGTTGTAATGGTGACTCATCCCTCT
Source organism: Magicicada septendecula (assembly GCA_034769895.1). Classification (NCBI taxonomy): domain Eukaryota; kingdom Metazoa; phylum Arthropoda; class Insecta; order Hemiptera; family Cicadidae; genus Magicicada; species Magicicada septendecula. The sequence goes on along the minus strand of CM068369.1, from coordinate 69,181,879 downwards.
GGAATTTCCTCTTTGATCATAACTGTTATTAAAACTGTTCCTCCGAGGTTGATGGTATCTCCAGTAATCCCCTTCTTCGGCACTGATGTAATTTATTCGGGGTCGGTACGAACGATTATTAGTATAATTACCCTGATTATTATTGTTATTAACTCCCGAGTTACTCCTAAAATTATTATAATTTTGGTTTGTTTGGTAGTTATTATAATTATTATTGTTTCTATTACCCGGATGGTAATTTTGATTGGGCCTGTTGTTATCATTATTGTTAATTGGGTTTCGATTGAAGTTTGCTGGTTGGTTATTATTTGGGGTAAAATTTTGGTTGTAATTACGATCGTTGACATAACTATTCCGGTTATTCATGTTATTATATTGATTATGATTCATACCATGGTTATTATTTTTTGAACCGCACTGATCAGTTCGTTGTCTGCTTCTTTTGTAGTAACCCTCGTGTTCATAATTTTCTAATAAGTCAGCCGTTGCGTGGACCGTTTTAATCTGGCTTCCCAGGCGTGCTCTGGCAATTCCTGTGTCATAATGGTATGCCATTTTAGTTACTAGGGATTCTTCTGGTATTCTTGGCTCTAGGTGTCTCGCCAAACACACCTTTCCCCAGAAGTAAGTAGTTGGAGATGTACCTCTATTTCCATCATATCTTCCCTGACAAATGTTGTCCCTTATAATATTTTGTATCGCTTCGGACCAGTATTTTTCTTTAAACAGTTTTTTAAATTGAGCGTAGTCCACTATCTCATTCCTGGTTGCTGTCCACCAGTTGTCCGTAATCTCCCTAAAATGCTCATCCAACATCTCTCTAATCAAGCTCCAGATAGTTATTCGATGTTTATTAAAATGTTCCTCAATTCTGGCCAGGAATTCCATGGGGTTTCTGCGATAATTTTTGAAATTAATTCCTTCTCTAGTTTCATTTATGGAAACATGAGTAATATTATTTGGTCTGGTTCTAATTAACTCAATTTCTTCTTGATTTTGGCGTACCTGACCAGTTAAATTATTCACCGTAGTGTTAATATTGTCACACCTTTCTCCAGTTTGTTTCTGTAAATTCACTAAATTTTCTTGTTCCTTTTGTATTCCTTCTATTTGAATACGACTATTTTCTTGGACCTGGTCTATTCTAGTACTTATCACTGCTTTATTTTGTATGATGGTTTCGTTAGCTTTTCTCAATCTCTCATTAGTGTCAGCTATTTCTTGCTTCCTTTCCTCATCGATTTTGTCCATCTTCTGGTTAATTGTATCATTGACTTGTTCAATTCTACCATTAATTCTTCTTAAATTCTCTTCATTGATTTGTCTGAACTCTTCCTTCATTTGGTTATTATTTTCACTTATAGTTTGCTTCAAAGTTTCATTAGTACTTTCCTTAATACTATCAATTTTCTCATTTATCCGTTTTAAACTCTCATTAGTGGTTTCGTTTTGTTTCCTAAAATTTTCGTTAGTTTCTTCTTTGTTTTGGTCAAATCTCTCCTCCATCTGTTTTATTAAATTTTCACTCGTTTTCTCATTTTGTACCCTTGAGTTCTCGTTAATCTCTTCCTTCATACCGTCTATTTTCTCGTTTGTTTGTCTGTTATCTTCCTTGATACTATCAATTTTCTCATTTGTTTGTCTATGATCTTCCTTGATGCTCTTCAAATCTTCCTTCGTTTGCTTGTTATCTTCCTTGATGCTATCAATTTTTTCATTCGTTTGTCTGTTATCTTCCTTGATGTTATCGAATTTTTCCTCCATTTGTTTTAATAAGTTTTGACTCAAAATTTCATTTTGTTTCTTTGAGTTTTCAGTGAATTCTTCCTTGATGCTCTTCAAATCTTCCTTCATTTCTTCCTTCTGCTTCTTAGAGTCTTCTTTAATTAATTCCCATAGTTGTTGTAAATCCAGGCCTCCTCTGGCTTCCTCTCTTACTACCGTTTCTACATCCTCCACCGATGTTACTTCTTTCTCTTCCATCCTGACTTCCTTCTCTGCCTCCTTCGTCCGTTTCAATGATGTAGCCCTCTTACGCATCTTTATTATTTTTTGGAACATGTAGCAGTCGCCAGCTAAAAATTAGGAAATTAATTTGGTTGTTTCAATTTCTTCACCTAATATTCCCTAATTTCAGCCTCACTAGTTGGTGCGCCAATTTATAATACTATCTTTTTAATGGAATAATAACTCATGGATATGATTTAATAACATAATGATTTAATCGGTGTAACATAAATTCCAATTATTGGAAAATTCCATTCGATACATACAGTAGTCACAGGGTCGATATTTATCTCAGGATTTATAATTAAATAATTTTAATATATTTCGTGGGAATTCTTGTGGCTGCTACGAAAAGTTCCTTTGCATGTTGATTAATAATAGAGAGTACCTTTACAAACAATATATTACTTATAATCTAAAAATTTACACAAATTATATATTAAGTTACATACAAGTTTGATGATATTCAATTTGTCCGTCTCAGAAAATAATGTAGTTTATTAATGTGTACAATAAATGTTTTCCTTGTAATCACTGTTAGCATATATATTGAATTTGGTTGCACTTTAAAATGTTGACTAGTGATTAGTGTTAGTGTAAATTGTTATATTGTCTAGTGGTTGTTCCTTGTTGAAAAAAAAATATTTAACTAAAAAAGTTCATTCATGTTAAGTGTTAGTGCTGTGAAAGAAGAGATGAATAATCAAGACAACTAAAAAAAATATTGTCAAATTATACTTTACACATCTAGACGATATTGCTGAAGGGTTCCTGGTCTATTCTGAATATTTTTCTTGATTGTGTGTATTATTTGTTCATGAAAATGGTAGTGGAAGGATTATTATCTTCGATGATGGTCCTTCAGATCTTCTTTCACACACAGGTTATCTATTTTTATATACTTTTAATTACCTCTAGACACGCACTATTCAACTGCTTTCCATCACAATTAACAATTAAGTGTTATTTCTTCTTTCTTTTAGTTACCTAACTCATACAAATTTCTTAAATTTTGATTGGTCATTTATGTACAGTTTAAATGTTATAGGATCAACACCCATTACCTACATTATATTTTATAAATTACCTTTAATAGATAATTTTATTATTATACTCTAATTATATATGCAATGTTTATACAATTATTAATTAGATAATTATAAACAATTTGATACTAAACATGCCTCAGTTTATAACTGTAAAACCTTATTAATTTGAATTTCTATGATATGTGGTGGAACAATTTGGTATGGTTGATTGTAATTTCTACTTTGACTACCTGAGATAAACATATTTACATAAATTAACTGGTGACATAAAATCTTATAACATATAACAAAACTTTTAATAATAATAATTGTTTTTGACAGTTTTAGTTTATTTATACTGCTAAACTATTGTCTGTATGATAAACTAAAATTCTGTCTAATAATAACAAAACACTTTCATCAAAAATAATTACACTGTTTAACGGTAGTCTGTGTCGCTATTTCTTATGATCACACTCATTACTTTAAAGGTTTGTGTCCCTTTTTCTTTCCTTGATTATAGGCCTATATGATTATAATTAATACAATTTTATTATATGGATTAGGTACTCTTTATTGGGTTTGGATTATTATTCAGGGTAAGTTGATTTGGCCTACTAGGTTTATTTATTTCACTTTTTCCTGTTTACTGCCCTATTCTACTGGGTTATTTCTGGGTTTCTGGATAATATTATATAAGTCAAACCAAATAGTTTTCCTTTGATTTGCTTTCAATTATTATTTCTTGTTTCTTCTCTGGATCGGATTTCACTATTATTTACTATTCTTTTGTAACATTTTGTTTCGTTACACTGTTGAAAAGTCCAGCAATCAAATAAACTGAGCAGAGATGATGTGCCTCTGGTCTCAGAAAAATGAGTAGTAATGGGAGAAACCAGCTACTAAAGTTAGGAAAAAAAATTGTGTATAAGGGAGAACACACCAATGGAAATAAAGTAAAAAACAGATCCAAATAAAATGGATCGAATTCAGTAAGAAGAGAAACAAAGAATGGGGAAACAACCAAGAAAGAAAAGGAAAAAGATTATGTATAACTGATAATTTCATAAAAAACTATGCTAGTGTTTTATCAAAATGATCAATTTTAAAGGAGAGGCATTATGTTACGACGCAAATAGCCAACCCAGTACCAGGGATAAAAAATATATTTATAAATGTAAAAATACTTCTTATCAAATAAACTGATTGATTTTAATTAAAATATAAGGAATATGACACGACAATACGACGACTTTGGCCTAACCCAAGTGATTGACCCAACAACAAGAAACAAATGAAGAAGGGAACCACACAAATAAACAACGAGAATAAGGAAGTAATAAACCCAAACCAAAAGGAAACAAGTTCATGGGTTTAAACGACCCCAAAATATCCAAAGAAACGGATGAAAAAACAATGTATTAATCAAATATGGAAAATGAAGAAGGAGGGAAACAAGCAGAAGTGAAAACCAATAATGGTTCACAAAACAAATAATAAAGCACTCAACAAGAATATTGAAACCAAAACAATGGTTATCCGGAGAAAGGAGAGATAACGGTTACTACCCATTAAAAAAGGCAACCTAAACCACAGATAAAAATTGTTATTAGTTAGTAAGTATTAATTGTCAATAGTATTAAGGAGATGAAAGAGAAATAAGTATAGGGATCACCCACTATAAAACAAACGATATAAACAGTGATACAGTGCAATAGTGTAGGTGTAAAAACCCCAAAGTGAAGTGTGACACTAGTGAAGTTATAATTAACAATAAATAATTTACAAGTGAAGGTAAGATAAAGGTTGGAAATTAACAGTGAATAAATAGCTGATGAATAAATAGTATTAAGTGTGAATTATAGTATAAGGTATAGTAAACACTAGAAGTGATGATGACTTTTTTATTTAAGAAAAGATGTCCAATAGAGTTAAGTTTAATTATAGCCGGTAGTAAGTAAAAAGGGAGGATTCCAGAATAGAATAAATTGAAGGTGTTACCATGGAGGGAATATAAAAATTGTTTAGAGAGTAAGAAATCAAAAACTAACAAAGACACCTAAGTTATAAGGGACTGTTATTAATTTAATAGAAAGTGATGTTGTTTATCACAACAAAAATAATATGTGTTATAAACAAAAGAAATTAGCAAATAAGGATAAGTTAGAAGGGAGTGATGATATTTCTTAATCAAAATAATAACTCTAATAACTTATAAAAAATTGTTCATGTTAATGTTATGAATAGGATATGGCTGAATGAAATGTGCAGTCCATAAGCCTAATGTTATGTTTTAAAGATTGAAATAGAGAAAGCAATATTGAACAATAAACAACATGCCTACAGACTCAAAACACAACACAACTAATAAAAATAACAAAGTAAAGCCCAATAGGCTGAACCAAAATGTAATTTGAACGAAATAAGTAAATTATTATAATGGCTACTTAAGCCTAGAAAAAACATAACTGTCAGAACCAAACAACCAAAAATTATAACAAATTGAATAAGAATTTAGAAAATCTGAGGTGAAGGAATCACCAAGAATAAATTGTAAAGCATTTATAACGCAAAATATTGTAATAGGCATTATTATAAAAAAAGAAATGTAATTAACAAGCATTAACATAATTGTAAAAACTTAAAATCTGAAATTACCCAAGCTTGTGGGGTATCAAAATAATCTATGAACGAGAATAAATACTATAGTGACAATATTTAATAACCAGGAAGGAAGATGGAGGAATAACAGTGATCAGAAGATATACGAAGAATTCGAATTTTTGATAACAATACATCATCTCAAAATCAACCAATCAGAATAATACTGTTACTATGGAAACGGCGGTTGGAAATTAACAAGAAGTGAAGCGTCATTAAGCCAATGCAGATGCAAAAATTTGGAAGAGCGTTTTTTCTGTGTAAATCATGCAAATAGTTATTCAAAGTTCCTGAACTTGATCATTGAAGAAGCAGATGACCACTGTAGCAGATATTTCAAGACCCAAGACCAATTAAATAGAAATTATCCATGAAAAGAATGTCAAAACCCATGACGAAAAAGACGCCACATTTAGTGAAGCCCAAAATCCATGAAAACTGAATTTATGCAGCCAAATCCTACCTCGAATAAACTACGAAGGCACCTAGACACGTTGAGGTGTTAAGTACTATCCAATTATTTATTTTCCACCAACCCTAATCACTTTAAATAATTTTGAAAGGTAAAATTACCACACTATAGAAACAATATTTCTCTTTCATAGAATATTTGAGCAAATTAAAACTTAATAGAAACTTTGTTAACATTGATATAACCTATGAATTAAACACGAACTTACAGAACACTTTTACGATACAACACAACAGATTGTAACAGCACAGTTTATTCTTTATGTACACTTAGATTAAGGTAATTTATATTTTTATTGTAACCATTGGAGTTCTTTAACTCATAGCCAAAAGGATCCACAATTTGGAAAACCAATAATAACTGTAATATGCTTCATGTAATCAACGACGCAAGGTTAAATGGTTTCTAAATCACTTCGCCAAACCTGAAGGCAAGATCTCATGTAATCAGCCGGAGCGAATTGATAATTATTTTGTTGTAAATGTAAATGTTTTCAGTTATCACCCATTAAAAATTATTTATTACAGGGAGTAACCAGCGTTATCATTTCATAGGGAGTGCTATATATTAATTACTTGTGTATAAGAATAAATCGTATCAGAAGGCAGGTTGTCAGACATACAGCAGAAGCGACGATTGGGGCGGCTGTGCAAGCGGGAACTATTTGAATGCACCAACCCGCAACACTGATAACTTGTTTAAACATAATTTTAGTTGTTTTGTAAAACGACTTGGCGCCACCCGGGATTATCACACCTCCTATGAATAACAGGTAAGGTTACTGCCGTAGTATACAGATGATCATATCTACGCTACGAACATCGCTAGCCACAACATTACTGTAACGACCCAGTGCGAGGCGAACGCACTAATTATACATAACATATACAAATTGTACACATTTTGCAGGTACGTCTTCTATTATTCGTTACAGATTGACGAATACCAGGTGAGGTTTGAACGTAGACGGGACGACCGCAATTACTACGTTACAATATATATATATATATATATATATATATATATATATTACATTTAATATTTATAATTAAATTTACCTCAAGATGTTATTTTTACCTTGAGGTAAATTTAATTATAAATATTAAATGTATTATATATATCAAGAAACGGACTGTAGCAAAAAGTGACTAATATATATATATATATATTGTAATAAAACCTGTTTCTGGGCGTTTTAGAATTTAGTGTTTTTCTGTAAGTCGTTCTATTTTCGTATAGTAAATGTGTGCGTGTCGAGCGTTTGTTAACTCGGTCGTTGGGTTCGTGGTATAGAATGGGTGTATGATTGACGTTATTAATAAGTTCAATAATATCTGTCACTGTTATTTGCATGTAGGGAGTCGAATAGTACCTTCTCTTACTATTTACGGGTAAACCGTATCTCTCGGGGTTTGGTTTGAATATTGCCGCCTCGCCACCTGATTGGCGCACGCTTTCCTTCAGTGTCGACTTCGCTAACGTCTTGTTTTGATGTTTTCACTTCGATAAATTTTTATTTATTATCTTAATTTACTCGAATCAAACATACAGTGTTGCAGAATAATAATATTTATTAACACTTTGATAGTTTTCAGTTAGTTAGTAGTACATTATTTTATCTTTGCACCGGCTTTCACATTTGCTCAGTTGGCATGCTCAGTTTGAATGTGTTTGGTATACGCCGTCTAGCGGATACCGTTTATTACAATAAAATGTTTTACTCAGGGCTGTTAATAAGTCCTTTTGGCTACAGAAGTATTGGACTACGGCTAAAATACACAAATTTATAATAATTCTTAATACTAGGTACACAAAAATTAATATTTTAATACATTCGAGTAAGTAATCATCAATGAGATTTAGTAAAAATTTTGGTTAGGATTTGTCAATTAGTTATGTTTGTTAACTATTTATTATATCTCAGTTTAAATAATTATCAATTGATTAAAGTTCAAATAGTGATATTACTAATACCTTCAGTTCTAAATCAGAATAGTGATCAGTGAAGTGAAAATTGTGGTTTGTTATCTTTGATAGAAAAATTTGGAATTCGTTTAATGGGATTATTGTTTATACTCATCAATTCTCGATGGAGCTTCTGCGATGCCTTCTTCTTCTTCCAGATGGATCCAGTCGTCTTCTATCTTCGGAATCTCATTAATCTCGTCCAGACGGTTTTTCCCGTAAACTTCGGCTTCGTACTCGTTCTGCGAACGTCCGTCTTCTTGGGTTGAAGTAGGTCCCTATGATCTTCCTTCGGGATGAGTCGTCATCTATTCTTCCAGACGTCTTCTTGATTTCCTCGGGTAATTATGGTTTGTGAAAAAATTTAATAAATAATATATTATCCGGTATTCCCTGGGCTGCTATTACAATCTTCCTTTCCTTTGATTTTAGTCAAAATTCACTTATTTGGAATTAAATTTGGGGTGAGAGCTACATCAATCCGCCCTCGGCGTCGGTCAATAATGGACTAACGAAAATCAAACGGTTTTTTGGCAATAAATTTCGGTTGCTATGGTTACCTAATAAATTATGCTAATTCTCATTGGTCATTAATTTATGTCATTGTTATATTTTAACGTCTTATTTTAGTTTAATTTTACAAAATATCTTCAAATGAAGATTTCCTTCTTATGTTACTAGCTAGGTTTATTACATGAATACCATTGTTCGTAATTTTTGATAAGGGTCATTTTGATACCCCTCATGGTCACTTTTGAGTAGCTAATTACATTTTTGTTATTTTTCTTATTTATATTTTATATATATTTTAGTCAAAATTGGCTGTTATTTATACATTTTGGTATTAGGAATACCCACTTAACTTGTTTAAACATTTGGTATACTCTGCTTTGATATTGGACTATTATTTATTCTCAAATTTACTAAATTCTTATTTAACAGTTAGGCCTAGAGCCTAGATTTTACTATACTACTATCTAACATTTCTTAATAGCTTCTTACCTTTATATTTGGTATTTTTAAAACAATTTTTTAACAGAAACAAGTAATAAACATTGGTGTTCCTAACTACACCTCTTATTATAATAGTAAACATTTTCTTTACAGGTTCAAGCCTGAAATAACTTCTAACTACCTTTCTGTTCCCTTCTACTATCTGGTTCAATTAATAATTCATTACATTATATTGGTTCTTTTAAAACAATAATAACATCCTTATTATACTAACATTAAACTATACTTTACACAATATATACTGTTCCCCCATTCCTTTACTAGAAAAAGTGTCTATCGTTCTTGTTTGCCCTTCATTCCAATGACTTAATTTCTATCTTATCCTATAATCCTTATTACCTATGGCTTACCTTAATCACATTATAATGAGTTCCTCTTACTTACTAGTACAAAGTTTATCACTGGTCTTCCTGTTATTCTAATACAGTTTACTAATTAGAATACTTTTTGAAGTTCACCAACTACACTTTTTCCTTCATAGAAGGTTTTTGACTTATACACTTTCACTTACTATGTGCAACATGCTGTCACTACATGTCACCACTTTATATTAATATACTCCTTCTTCCACTCACTTGATTACTCACTGGGTTGTTTATTGATGTTAATATCATCATGGGGTTACTGGTTATAATTGTTTATTTTATTTTCCCTTCACTAATGATCACTTTTGGTAATTAACTGTGGCCTTTATTTGCCTTAGGGTATGTTTACTAGTTTTGATTATATTTATCACTATTTATTAGGGTGTGTGTATTATTAATTCCCTAACTTATATTTATAAACACATTCCTTCATCAATAAAATATACATAACATTATTATCTTTCATTAACATTATTACCCTAGGTAAATCTCATCTACACTCTAATTACATTAGTTCATTTGTCATTATACATTTTAATGGTCATTATTAGGGATTTACAATGTTCATTCTTAATGTCTTGATTACATTTAGTTCTTAGCTTCTTCTTCATTGTTCCGTGGTTCCTTCTGTATTTATCCGATCTATTGTGTCAGGTCATTGTCAGTTTATCAGTCATTTGTCATTTGGGTTATTGGGTTATTCATCTCTGAGTTTATAAGTTTTTGCCTTTTATTCTTGTCTTCAGCTTCTTTAATTTATAGTTAATTATCATGGATCTTCACTACCTTATGTCATGTTACATAATGCATCGCCACCAAAATTGATTATTTCGAAACAAAGATTATTATATTTTTTCTGAAATCATCAATATAGTTCCTTTTATCAAGTTGTTATTATTCAGGAATTCATCAATCGCTACTTTCTTCTTTATTCATTTTTATTAAGTCATGGTTCATAAAATGGTATTTGGTATTATTTTATTACGAGTGTTATCCCTTGTATGTTCTATTCCCTAAAATTTTTCTTCTCTCCCCTTCATATAAATTGGTACTAGCCAGAGGGCACGTGTGGCTCTATTACTCTGCTATCCATTTATACACATTTTGAGTTCAGAGCCCTTGCCTATCTGCTCAATAACATAAATAATTGTTGGACGTATCTCAACATAAAATCATCACATAATAATATTCATAATAATCATAATAATAGTCGTTCATTTCCGACTCACATAATATCAATACAATAAAACACTTTTGGGATTAATTATTCTCTCTTTTATACATCTCATGACCTTTTCATCTCAGTGACTTATTGTGATTCCTTTTTCTAAGCTTATGGCTATATTTAATAGGCATTTTGTATTGTTTCATTAGCTTACTTCATATGGTAGTGATTTTATTTGTTATCACTTTATTTTTCATTTATATTCACACTTAACATTGTAGCTGGTTTCTGGCTCACTTATATTTTTTTGTCATCATTGATTGTTCAGTTAATATGTCAGTGTTATTTTTTATGTGATTGTCTTGTCTTTTCTTTTGTGAAACGTTAATTTTTTATTATTCCCTTTTGTGATAGGGTTAGTTAATGATGTTATGTAGCATCGTCATTATTTGTGTAACATTTTATTATTTTTTATCAATTTTTTATGATATTTCATTATACATATTTTTTTCCAAAATTACATTGGTTTACACATTTTGTTTCACACTTGGTTGTAAGTTTGTACTTACTTTGTTTTGAATTTAGCTTATCTTTCTTCTAAATTCCTTTTCATTCATATAATAATTTCAATCAAATACTTAATGTAAGTTGTGCTTACTTTAATTTTTTGAATTTTGTTAATGGTTACACTCCAAATTCTCTTTAACTTTCTGACACTGTTTCATAATATTTTTTCAAAGAAGACTGGTTGTAAGTCCCTTTGATTTTCTTGGCTGTTATCTCACTTATGACATAGGTATTGTTTTGGTTGTCTTTTACAATGAGAAAGGGTCCATTGTACAATAATAGCAATTTCTTTGTGATTCCCTCTCTGGAACATGGTAACTCTCGGTTCCGTATTAGCACTTTTTCTCCTTCATGATACCGGATTGCTTTCGGTTGAATTCTGTGATACTTAGCCTTTTTCTTTTCTATTTGTTCCGCTATCTTGCTATAGAATCTAGCGTTATCGAATTGGTATTCCGGATTGGCGGGGAAGTTGACAAGTTCCTCTATAGCTCGAGGTGGTGGCTTTCCGTACATGATGGTGTAAGGGTATCCTTAATGGATTCGTGATAAGCGAGATTTATGAAATTTTCTGTGGCTTCGAGGTATTCACTCCACTTACGTTGCTGATCGTGGCAGTATGTTCGAAGAATCCTTCCAACTTCACGGAGCACTCTTTCAGCTGGGTTGCTGTTCGGGTGGTAAATTGAAGTTTTGTATGTTCGGATGCCCAGATCCATCAATGTGTCTTTCCATCGTCTTCCCCGAAATTGGGTACCATGGTCAGTGATAATGTTCGTGGGACTCCCCACCTCTGTAATTTACCTCTGCGTTATAATGTTCAACACTTTTTGTTTGTAGTAGCACGGTTGATAGGGTATAATTTTACAAATTTGGTGTAATGGTCCATGATAATGACTATGAACTTGTGCTGCTTTCTCCCTCCACTTCGTGGCATGGGTCCACATATGTCTAAGAAGACTCGTTCCAGTTTATTAGCAGAATTTATTAGTTGCATTACCTCTTCTTTCTTGTCGTTGTTGCACTTAACAAGTTGACATATGTGACAGCTTCTTATGGTCTTCCTTACCCTCCGGTTAATGTCTTTCAGGTAGGTATGCTCTTCTAATGCTTTTGTCACCTTCAGTGCTCCCATGTGTCCGTACCTGAGGTGGTATTCCATTATAATCTCAGCTTCGGTTCCTTTAGGTATTATCAGTTTCCATGTATTCTGGTTGGGTTTAGTTTTAACAAATAAAATATCTTCATGCAAACAATAAAAATGTGTGGCTCTTTCTTCTTGTTGGTTCAGCCGCTCTCGGATTTGATTTAATTTCTTATCCTCCTTCTGGTTTTGTTTTACTCTATTCAATATCACTTCTAGGTCGGATCTACTTTTCATAATATTAAATACTTTTACTATGGTCTCCTTTTCTCCATCGAAGGTTTGCTGTTCTGTGTTAATGCGAGATAGCACATCAGCTGCTGTGTTTTTACTGCCAGGGATATACTCCCAGTTGATGTGATATTCTTGGAGAGCAAGAATCCATCTGGTTAATCGACCATGGCTGAGCTTGTAGTTCTTTAAGAAGGAAATAGACTTATGGTCGGTGCGCACTGTGATAGGATATCCAAGAAGACAAGTTCGAAATTTTCCACAAGAAAAGACCACCCTCAACAGCTCTTTTTCGGTTACATGATAATTACGCTCACACTGGTTTAACGTTCTGCTGGCGAAACTTATTACTTGGTGGTTTCCATCCTTGTCCTCTTGGTAAAGCACCGATCCCAAGCTAATGTCGCTTGCATCGCAGTTCATGTAAAAGGGTCTATTGAAATCGGGGTGGTTTAACATGATTGTGTCGAGGAAGTGTTTTTTAATGGTGTTGAAAATCGTTTCCTGTTCTGGGCCCCACATCCACTTGGTCTTGGATGATAGCTGTGGTGATAGTTTGGTAGTCAGCTCAGAATAATTTTGCTGAAATTTTCTGTAGTAGTTACAGATGCCCAGGAACGACTGTAACTGTTTCTTATTTTTAGGGGTAGGGAAACGTTGAATAGCATCTACTTTGTCGATTGATGGTGTTATTCCTTGTCGTGACAGGTTGAATCCAAGGAATTGGACTTCTGCTGCTATCAGCTTTGACTTTTCTAATTTTAATGTTACATTGTTGATGGATAATTTTTCTAGTACTCTCTCTACTCTCATACAATGCTCCTCCCAGTTGGATGAAGTGATCAGCAAATCATCAACGTACACAGTTGTATAGTTTATAGTTTCAGGACCCAGTATCTGGTCCATGCAGCGGACAAATATTGCTACCGAGTTTACCAGCCCAAAAGGTAGTCGCTTGAACTGGTAGTTCCTGCCTTCAAATATGAACGCTACGTATTTTCTACTGGCTGGGTGCAATTCTACTTGCCAGTACCCGCAAACTGTATCCCAGGTACTGATAAATTGAGTCCCATGAAACTTTTTGATGATCTCCTCAATTTCACCAGGAGATGTCCTGTCGTGATTAGGATTTTATTTATTTCTCGGGCGTCGAGACAAGCGTACCCTTCCATCCTTGTTGGTAACAGCTACTATAGGACTGGTGTACTGCGAACAATTGTACTCAATTATGTCTTCCTCCAGCATTTTATTAATTTCTATGCGTACTGCTTCCTTTGCTGCATACGCTATCGGGTAGGATTTTTTATTAAAGTTGGCCACTTCTTTGAATTTCAACTCGCACTGATACCCCCGTACCTTTCCTGGTTGGTCGGAAAATACATGTCGATACTTGTTATAAATCATTATTAATTTCTCCACCTCTTGATCCGTTAATGGCTTCCCGTCTTGGGTCCCTCGAAACTGTCGGATTTCCTCTAACTTCTGATTCCATAGGATGTCACTGTTTATTTGACTGTCTGGTTTCACTTCCCACCTTCGGTCTGGTGAATCACAAATCGTTCTTATATTATATATTGTACTGATTGGGATGACCCCCTTGCTACCAGTTAATTCTGCTATCCATTCTCTGTCTTCATTTTTCATAGTTACCTTTGATAGTCTCATATCGATAACTGCAGAGTACTTTCTCAGGATATCACAACCAATTAGAATTTCGAATGGTAAGTTATGAGCAATTAGGAATATCATTGGCAGTGTCTCACCATTACTTATGACTTCTAGAGACACTTGTCTCTTAATGGTTTTGTTCTGCCTTCCAGTGGCTCCAATTAAAACAATGTTACTTACTGGTAACGTGGGTAAGCTGATCTTACTCTCTTTTTGAATTTTCTCATACATGTTTGTATCAATTAAAGACACATTTGCACCTGTGTCAATCATAAATTTTACTGTTACACCATATACCTTGGCGATAACATAGGCAATTTCGTTATCCGGGTGCTTGATTAATGTGGAATTTTCTTCCATTAGCTCCTCACGGATGTTCTTCAGATAGTGGTTCTGAATTATTGTTATTGTGTCGTCATTAGTCTCGTTTGTCTGTCTTGTTAATAGCCCAATAGATCGGATCAGTGACGGGTCCTGTGGTATTCTCACTGCCGCTGCTCGTTTAAATGTTGGGCGTTGCCTTCGGCGCGGTCCTCTGATCTGATGGGGTGATTAACCTCAGTGGTTTGCATTCTCTCGATCGAGTGGTCATTGCGAGTCATTCGTTCTCGACTCCTGTTTTCTTCAGCACTCCGGCTCCTCGGTCTTCTATAACCACGTCTCCCGTCGTTTCTACTCTCTGCATTTATATAGTTTACCCGTCGCCTGTATGTTTGATTCGGTCCCGACTGGTTATTATTGTGGTATTGATTATTGGGCCTGTTATAACCATCTCCGTTTTGGTTATTTCCCCTGTTGTAGGAATTATTTGGATTGTTATTGTTGTTGGGGTAATTCTGGTTGTAATTTCTCGGGTAATTATGATTGTTATTATTGTTATTAAAACCTCGATAATTATTGGGGTTGGCTGGCGGATGATTAGCCGGTGTGTGGTTTCCTTGCGGCCCACTTGGATGATTTCGGTTATCGTAATTTCTGTAGTTCGGTGTGTTCTTTTGTCGGTTCAACACATAATGCTTTTCCTGCTCATATTCCCCCAATAACGCGGCCATCTCTTGAATCGTCTTGATTCTTCCACTCAAACGGCTTTTTGTGATTTCCCCGTCGTAGTGGTATGCCAATTGTGTCACCAGGCACTCTTCAGGGATGTTAGGTTCGAGGTTCCTCGCTATGCTAACCTTACCTAAAAAGTAAGCGGTTGGGGACTGTCCCAGGTAAGGGTCGTATCGGCCGTTGCTGGTGTTATTTCTGACCATGTGCTGTGTCGCCTCCGACCAGTATTTGTCCTTGAATAAGTTTTTAAACTCACTAAAATTATGTATATCTGGTCTCACAGCCGTCCACCAATTGTCGTGAACTTCTTTGAACATGTCATCGATCATGCCCTTGATTACCGTCCACCATGTCTCCCTGGTTCGGGCTAAGTTCTCCTCTACTCGTTCTATGAATTCAATTGGGTTGCGTTTGTAATTTTTAAAGTTTATTGTTTCTCTATTTTCGCTACATGATATGTGTGAGCTCATGATTGGTCGGTCCTTCAACGCATTAATCTCTTCCTGTAGGCGTAGTTCTCTTGCCCTAAATTCTGCTATTTTCCCTTCTTGGGCGGTCGTGGTGTCCTTCACCTCACTTACCGATGCATCCAATCTGCTGTAATTCTCTTCGACTCTGGTCTGTATTTGTTCCAATCTGTTATTCGTTTCTTTTTTGAGTCCTTCAACCCTCCTCTTACCTTCACCTTCAACTTCATTCACCTTGATCAAAATTTCTTCTCGGACTTGCAACACTACTTCGCTGGTTTTCTCTATCTTCTCTTCCGTCTCCATTACAGTCTGTTTCAACTCTTCTCTGTACTCTGTTAATTGTTGCTGTAATGTATCCTGGTTGTATTCAATCTTATCATTCAGCGTCTCAATATCTTCTTTCATTAGTCTCAAGGCTTCGCTGGTTTTCTCATTACTTCTCTCTATCTTTTCACTGATCAGTTTATTCTCCTCCTTCATTTTCTGTGTCAGGGTTTCATTTAATGATTCGAATTTCTTGTCTAATTCTTCCTTGTCTTCCCTTCTGGTTTTCTTTAATTCTTCTTTGTCTTCTCTTCTGGTTTTCTTTAATTCTTCTTTGTCTTCTCTTCTCCTTCTCTCATTGTCCTCATTAATTTCTTCCTTGGTGCTGTCCAATTTTTCCTTCATTAATTGCCATAATTGCAGCAAGTCTATGCCTGTTCTGGCTTCCGCCTGTTGTGTGGGTTTATCTGTTTCCATAGGAGTTAATAATTCTTCTACATCTTCCACCGAAGTTATCTCCTTTTCCTCCATTCTGACGTCTTTCTCAACCTCCTTTTCTGATCTCTTGGCTCTCTTTTCCGCCTCCTTCTCGCGTGTCTTCGTCTGGTATCTCGTATCGTGCTTTGCCGGTTCCATTTCTGTAGTCACCGCTAGAATCTGTAAAGTTTACTGGTATGGTTTTTTAGTTATCCTAGCCCTACTAGTTGGCGCGCCACTTTGTAATAAAACCTGTTTCTGGGTGTTTTAAAATTTAGTGTTTTTCTGTAAGTCGTTCTATTTTTGTATAGTAAATGTGTGCGTGTCGAGCGTCTGTTAACTCGCTCGTTGGGTTCGTGGTATAGAATGGGTGTATGATTGACGTTATTAATAAGTTCAATAATATCTGTCACTGTTATTTGCGTGTAGGGAGTCAAATAGTACCTTCTCTTACCATTTTCAGGTAAACCGTATCTCTCAGCGTTTGGTTTGAATATTGCCGCCTCGCCACCTGATTGGCGCACGCTTTCCTTCAGTGTCGACTTCGCTAACATCTTGTTTTGATGTTTTCACTTCGATAAATTTTTATTTATTATCTTAATTTACTCGAATCAAACATACAGTGTTGCAGAATAATGATATTTATTAACACTTTGATAGTTTTCAGTTAGTTAGTAGTACATTATTTTATCTTTGCACCGGCTTTCACATTTGCTCAGTTGGCATGCTCAGTTTGAATGTGTTTGGTACACGCCGTCTAGCGGATACCGTTTATTACAATAAAATGTTTTACTCAGGGGTGTTAATAAGTCCTTTTGGCTACAGAAGTATTGGACTACAGCTAAAATACACAAATTTATAATAATTCTTAATACTAGGTACACAAAAATTAATATTTTAATACATTCGAGTAAGTAATCATCAATGAGATTTAGTAAAATTTTTGGTTAGGATTTGTCAATTAGTTATGTTTGTTAACTATTTATTATATCTCAGTTTAAATAATTATCAATTGATTAAAGTTCAAATAGTGATATTACTAATACCTTCAGTTCTAAATCAGAATAGTGATCAGTGAAGTGAAAATTGTGGTTTGTTATCTTTGATAGAAAAATTTGGAATTCGTTTAATGGGATTATTGTTTATACTCATCAATTCTCGATGGAGCTTCTGCGATGCCTTCTTCTTCTTCCAGATGGATCCAGTCGTCTTCTATCTTCGGAATCTCATTAATCTCGTCCAGACGGTTTTTCCCGTAAACTTCGGCTTCGTACTCGTTCTGCGAACGTCCGTCTTCTTGGGTTGAAGTAGGTCCCTATGATCTTCCTTCGGGATGAGTCGTCATCTATTCTTCCAGACGTCTTCTTGATTTCCTCGGGTAATTATGGTTTGTGAAAAAATTTAATAAATAATATATTATCCGGTATTTCCTGGGCTGCTATTACAATCTTCCTTTCCTTTTAATTTAGTCAAAATTCACTTATTTGGAATTAAATTTGGGGTGAGAGCTACATCAATCCGCCCTCGGCGTCGGTCAATAATGGACTAACGAAAATCAAATGGTTTTTTGGCAATAAATTTCGGTTGCTATGGTTACCTAATAAATTATATTAATTCTCATTGGTCATTAATTTATGTCATTGTTATATTTTAACGTCTTATTTTAGTTTAATTTTACAAAATATCTTCAAATGAAGATTTCCTTCTTATGTTACTAGCTAGGTTTATTACATGAATACCATTGTTCGTAATTTTTGATAAGGGTCATTTTGATACCCCTCATGGTCACTTTTGAGTAGCTAATTACATTTTTGTTATTTTTCTTATTTATATTTTATATATATTTTAGTCAAAATTGGCTGTTATTTATACATTTTGGTATTAGGAATACCCACTTAACTTGTTTAAACATTTGGTATACTCTGCTTTGATATTGGACTATTATTTATTCTCAAATTTACTAAATTCTTATTTAACAGTTAGGCCTAGAGCCTAGATTTTACTATACTACTATCTAACATTTCTTAGTAGCTTCTTACCTTTATATTTGGTATTTTTAAAACAATTTTTTAACAGAAACAAGTAATAAACATTGGTGTTCCTAACTACACCTCTTATTATAATAATAAACATTTTCTTTACAGGTTCAAGCCTGAAATAACTTCTAACTACCTTTCTGTTCCCTTCTACTATCTGGTTCAATTAATAATTCATTACATTATATTGGTTCTTTTAAAACAATAATAACATCCTTATTATACTAACATTAAACTATACTTTACACAATATATACTGTTCCCCCATTCCTTCACTAGAAAAAGTGTCTATCGTTCTTGTTTGCCCTTCATTCCAATGACTTAATTTCTATCTTATCCTATAATCCTTATTATCTATGGCTTACCTTAATCACATTATAATGAGTTCCTCTTACTTACTAGTACAAAGTTTATCACTGGTCTTCCTGTTATTCTAATACAGTTTACTAATTAGAATACTTTTTGAAGTTCACCAACTACACTTTTTCCTTCATAGAAGGTTTTTGACTTATACACTTTCACTTACTATGTGCAACATGCTGTCACTACATGTCACCACTTTATATTAATATACTCCTTCTTCCACTCACTTGATTACTCACTGGGTTGTTTATTGATGTTAATATCATCATGGGGTTACTGGTTATAATTGTTTATTTTATTTTCCCTTCACTAATGATCACTTTTGGTAATTAACTGTGGCCTTTATTTGCCTTAGGGTATGTTTACTAGTTTTGATTATATTTATCACTATTTATTAGGGTGTGTGTATTATTAATTCCCTAACTTATATTTATAAACACATTCCTTCATCAATAAAATATACATAACATTATTATCTTTCATTAACATTATTACCCTAGGTAAATCTCATCTACACTCTAATTACATTAGTTCATTTGTCATTATACATTTTAATGGTCATTATTAGGGATTTACAATGTTCAATCTTAATGTCTTGATTACATTTAGTTCTTAGCTTCTTCTTCATTGTTCCGTGGTTCCTTCTGTATTTATCCGATCTATTGTGTCAGGTCATTGTCAGTTTATCAGTCATTTGTCATTTGGGTTATTGGGTTATTCATCTCTGAGTTTATAAGTTTTTGCCTTTTATTCTTGTCTTCAGCTTCTTTAATTTATAGTTAATTATCATGGATCTTCACTACCTTATGTCATGTTACATAATGCATCGCCACCAAAATTGATTATTTCGAAACAAAGATTATTATATTTTTTCTGAAATCATCAATGTAGTTCCTTTTATCAAGTTGTTATTATTCAGGAATTCATCAATCGCTACTTTCTTCTTTATTCATTTTTATTAAGTCATGGTTCATAAAATGGTATTTGGTATTATTTTATTACGAGTGTTATCCCTTGTATGTTCTATTCCCTAAAATTTTTCTTCTCTCCCCTTCATATAAATTGGTACTAGCCAGAGGGCACGTGTGGCTCTATTACTCTGCTATCCATTTATACACATTTTGAGTTCAGAGCCCTTGCCTATCTGCTCAATAACATAAATAATTGTTGGACGTATCTCAACATAAAATCATCACATAATAATATTCATAATAATCATAATAATAGTCGTTCATTTCCGACTCACATAATATCAATACAATAAAACACTTTTGGGATTAATTATTCTCTCTTTTATACATCTCATGACCTTTTCATCTCAGTGACTTATTGTGATTCCTTTTTCTAAGCTTATGGCGATATTTAATAGGCATTTTGTATTGTTTCATTAGCTTACTTCATATGGTAGTGATTTTATTTGTTATCACTTTATTTTTCATTTATATTCACACTTAACATTGTAGCTGGTTTCTGGCTCACTTATATTTTTTTGTCATCATTGATTGTTCAGTTAATATGTCAGTGTTATTTTTTATGTGATTGTCTTGTCTTTTCTTTTGTGAAACGTTAATTTTTTATTATTCCCTTTTGTGATAGGGTTAGTTAATGATGTTATGTAGCGTCGTCATTATTTGTGTAACATTTTATTATTTTTTATCAATTTTTTATGATATTTCATTATACATATTTTTTTCCAAAATTACATTGGTTTACACATTTTGTTTCACACTTGGTTGTAAGTTTGTACTTACTTTGTTTTGAATTTAGCTTATCTTTCTTCTAAATTCCTTTTCATTCATATAATAGTTTCAATCAAATACTTATTGTAAGTTGTGCTTACTTTAATTTTTTGAATTTTGATAATGGTTACACTCCAAATTCTCTTTAACTTTCTGACACTGTTTCATAATATTTTTCAAAGAAGACTGGTTGTAAGTCCCTTTGATTTTCTTGGCTGTTATCTCACTTACGACATAGGTATTGTTTTGGTTGTCTTTTACAATGAGATAGGGTCCATTGTACAATAATAGCAATTTCTTTGTGATTCCCTCTCTGGAACATGGTAACTCTCGGTTCCGTATTAGCACTTTTTCTCCTTCATGATACCGGATTGCTTTCGGTTGAATTCTGTGATACTTAGCCTTTTTCTTTTCTATTTGTTCCGCTATCTTGCTATAGAATCTAGCGTTATCGAATTGGTATTCCGGATTGGTGGGGAAGTTGACAAGTTCCTCTATAGCTCGAGGTGGTGGCTTTCCGTACATGATGGTGTAAGGGTATCCTTAATGGATTCGTGATAAGCGAGATTTATGAAATTTTCTGTGGCTTCGAGGTATTCACTCCACTTACGTTGCTGATCGTGGCAGTATGTTCGAAGAATCCTTCCAACTTCACGGAGCACTCTTTCAGCTGGGTTGCTGTTCGGGTGGTAAATTGAAGTTTTGTATGTTCGGATGCCCAGATCCATCAATGTGTCTTTCCATCGTCTTCCCCGAAATTGGGTACCATGGTCAGTGATAATGTTCGTGGGACTCCCCACCTCTGTAATTTACCTCTGCGTTATAATGTTCAACACTTTTTGTTTGTAGTAGCACGGTTGATAGGGTATAATTTTACAAATTTGGTGTAATGGTCCATGATAATGACTATGAACTTGTGCTGCTTTCTCCCTCCACTTCGTGGCATGGGTCCACATATGTCTAAGAAGACTCGTTCCAGTTTATTAGCAGAAGTTATTGGTTGCATTACCCCTTCTTTCTTGTCGTTGTTGCACTTAACAAGTTGACATATGTGACAGCTTCTTATGGTCTTCCTTACCCTCCGGTTAATGTCTTTCAGGTAGGTATGCTCTTCTAATGCTTTTGTCACCTTCAGTGCTCCCATGTGTCCGTACCTGAGGTGGTATTCCATTATAATCTCAGCTTCGGTTCCTTTAGGTATTATCAGTTTCCATGTATTCTGGTTGGGTTTAGTTTTAACAAATAAAATATCTTCATGCAAACAATAAAAATGTGTGGCTCTTTCTTTTTGTTGGTTCAGCCGCTCTCGGATTTGATTTAATTTCTTATCCTCCTTCTGGTTTTGTTTTACTCTATTCAATATCACTTCTAGGTCAGATCTACTTTTCATAATATTAAATACTTTTACTATGGTCTCCTTTTCTCCATCGAAGGTTTGCTGTTCTGTGTTAATGCGAGATAGCACATCAGCTGCTGTGTTTTTACTGCCAGGGATATACTCCCAGTTGATGTGATATTCTTGGAGAGCAAGAATCCATCTGGTTAATCGACCATGGCTGAGCTTGTAGTTCTTTAAGAAGGAAATAGACTTATGGTCGGTGCGCACTGTGATAGGATATCCAAGAAGACAAGTTCGAAATTTTCCACAAGAAAAGAACACACTCAACAGCTCTTTTTCGGTTACATGATAATTACGCTCACACTGGTTTAACGTTCTGCTGGCGAAACTTATTACTTGGTGGTTTCCATCCTTGTCCTCTTGGTAAAGCACCGATCCCAAGCTAATGTCGCTTGCATCGCAGTTCATGTAAAAGGGTCTATTGAAATCGGGGTGGTTTAACATGATTGTGTCGAGGAAGTGTTTTTTAATGGTGTTGAAAATCGTTTCCTGTTCTGGGCCCCAAATCCACTTGGTCTTGGATGATAGCTGTGGTGATAGTTTGGTAGTCAGCTCAGAATAATTTTGCTGAAATTTTCTGTAGTAGTTACAGATGCCCAGGAACGACTGTAACTGTTTCTTATTTTTAGGGGTAGGGAAACGTTGAATAGCATCTACTTTGTCGATTGATGGTGTTATTCCTTGTCGTGACAGGTTGAATCCAAGGAATTGGACTTCTGCTGCTATCAGCTTTGACTTTTCTAATTTTAATGTTACATTGTTGATGGATAATTTTTCTAGTACTCTCTCTACTCTCATACAATGCTCCTCCCAGTTGGATGAAGTGATCAGCAAATCATCGACGTACACAGTTGTATAGTTTATAGTTTCAGGACCCAGTATCTGGTCCATGCAGCGGACAAATATTGCTACCGAGTTTACCAGCCCAAAAGGTAGTCGCTTGAACTGGTAGTTCCTGCCTTCAAATATGAACGCTACGTATTTTCTACTGGCTGGGTGCAATTCTACTTGCCAGTACCCGCAAACTGTATCCCAGGTACTGATAAATTGAGTCACATGAAACTTTTTGATGATCTCCTCAATTTCACCAGGAGATGTCCTGTCGTGATTAGGATTTTATTTATTTCTCGGGCGTCGAGACATAAGCGTACCCTTCCATCCTTGTTGGTAACAGCTACTATAGGACTGGTGTACTGCGAACAATTGTACTCAATTATGTCTTCCTCCAGCATTTTATTAATTTCTATGCGTACTGCTTCCTTTGCTGCATACGCTATCGGGTAGGATTTTTTATTAAAGTTGGCCACTTCTTTGAATTTCAACTCGCACTGATACCCCCGTACCTTTCCTGGTTGGTCGGAAAATACATGTCGATACTTGTTATAAATCATTATTAATTTCTCCACCTCTTGATCCGTTAATGGCTTCCCGTCTTGGGTCCCTCGAAACTGTCGGATTTCCTCTAACTTCTGATTCCATAGGATGTCACTGTTTATTTGACTGTCTGGTTTCACTTCCCACCTTCGGTCTGGTGAATCACAAATCGTTCTTATATTATATATTGTACTGATTGGGATGACCCCCTTGCTACCAGTTAATTCTGCTATCCATTCTCTGTCTTCATTTTTCATAGTTACCTTTGATAGTCTCATATCGATAACTGCAGAGTACTTTCTCAGGATATCACAACCAATTAGAATTTCGAATGGTAAGTTATGAGCAATTAGGAATATCATTGGCAGTGTCTCACCATTACTTATGACTTCTAGAGACACTTGTCTCTTAATGGTTTTGTTCTGCCTTCCAGTGGCTCCAATTAAAACAATGTTACTTACTGGTAACGTGGGTAAGCTGATCTTACTCTCTTTTTGAATTTTCTCATACATGTTTGTATCAATTAAAGACACATTTGCACCTGTGTCAATCATAAATTTTACTGTTACACCATATACCTTGGCGATAACATAGGCAATTTCGTTATCCGGGTGCTTGATTAATGTGGAATTTTCTTCCATTAGCTCCTCACGGATGTTCTTCAGATAGTGGTTCTGAATTATTGTTATTGTGTCGTCATTAGTCTCGTTTGTCTGTCTTGTTAATAGCCCAATAGATCGGATCAGTGACGGGTCCTGTGGTATTCTCACTGCCGCTGCTCGTTTAAATGTTGGGTGTTGCCTTCGGCGCGGTCCTCTGATCTGATGGGGTGATTATCCTCAGTGGTTTGCATTCTCTCGATCGAGTGGTCATTGCGAGTCATTCGTTCTCGACTCCTGTTTTCTTCAGCACTCCGGCTCCTCGGTCTTCTATAACCACGTCTCCCGTCGTTTCTACTCTCTGCATTTATATAGTTTACCCGTCGCCTGTATGTTTGATTCGGTCCCGACTGGTTATTATTGTGGTATTGATTATTGGGCCTGTTATAACCATCTCCGTTTTGGTTATTTCCCCTGTTGTAGGAATTATTTGGATTGTTATTGTTGTTGGGGTAATTCTGGTTGTAATTTCTCGGGTAATTATGATTGTTATTATTGTTATTAAAACCTCGATAATTATTGGGGTTGGCTGGCGGATGATTAGCCGGTGTGTGGTTTCCTTGCGGCCCACTTGGATGATTTCGGTTATCGTAATTTCTGTAGTTCGGTGTGTTCTTTTGTCGGTTCAACACATAATGCTTTTCCCGCTCATATTCCCCCAATAACGCGGCCATCTCTTGAATCGTCTTGATTCTTCCACTCAAACGGCTTTTTGTGATTTCCCCGTCGTAGTGGTATGCCAATTGTGTCACCCAGGCACTCTTCAGGGATGTTAGGTTCGAGGTTCCTCACTATGCTAACCTTACCTAAAAAGTAAGCGGTTGGGGACTGTCCCAGGTAAGGGTCGTATCGGCCGTTGCTGGTGTTATTTCTGACCACGTGCTGTGTCGCCTCCGACCAGTATTTGTCCTTGAATAATTTTTTAAACTCACTAAAATTATGTATATCTGGTCTCACAGCCGTCCACCAATTGTCGTGAACTTCTTTGAACATGTCATCGATCATGCCCTTGATTACCGTCCACCATGTCTCCCTGGTTCGGGCTAAGTTCTCCTCTACTCGTTCTATGAATTCAATTGGGTTGCGTTTGTAATTTTTAAAGTTTATTGTTTCTCTATTTTCGCTACATGATATGTGTGAGCTCATGATTGGTCGGTCCTTCAACGCATTAATCTCTTCCTGTAGGCGTAGTTCTCTTGCCCTAAATTCTGCTATTTTCCCTTCTTGGGCGGTCGTGGTGTCCTTCACCTCACTTACCGATGCATCCAATCTGCTGTAATTCTCTTCGACTCTGGTCTGTATTTGTTCCAATCTGTTATTCGTTTCTTTTTTGAGTCCTTCAACCCTCCTCTTACCTTCACCTTCAACTTCATTCACCTTGATCAAAATTTCTTCTCGGACTTGCAACACTACTTCGCTGGTTTTCTCTATCTTCTCTTCCGTCTCCATTACAGTCTGTTTCAACTCTTCTCTGTACTCTGTTAATTGTTGCTGTAATGTATCCTGGTTGTATTCAATCTTATCATTCAGCGTCTCAATATCTTCTTTCATTAGTCTCAAGGCTTCGCTGGTTTTCTCATTACTTCTCTCTATCTTTTCACTGATCAGTTTATTCTCCTCCTTCATTTTCTGTGTCAGGGTTTCATTTAATGATTCGAATTTCTTGTCTAATTCTTCCTTGTCTTCCCTTCTGGTTTTCTTTAATTCTTCTTTGTCTTCTCTTCTGGTTTTCTTTAATTCTTCTTTGTCTTCTCTTCTCCTTCTCTCATTGTCCTCATTAATTTCTTCCTTGGTGCTGTCCAATTTTTCCTTCATTAATTGCCATAATTGCAGCAAGTCTAAGCCTGTTCTGGCTTCTGCCTGTTGTGTGGGTTTATCTGTTTCCATAGGAGTTAATAATTCTTCTACATCTTCCACCGAAGTTATCTCCTTTTCCTCCATTCTGACGTCTGTCTCGACCTCCTTTTCTGATCTCTTGGCTCTCTTTTCCGCCTCCTTCTCGCGTATCTTCGTCTGGTATCTCGTATCGTGCTTTGCCGGTTCCATTTCTGTAGTCACCGCTAGAATCTGTAAAGTTTACTGGTATGGTTTTTTAGTTATCCTAGCCCTACTAGTTGGCGCGCCACTTTGTAATAAAACCTGTTTCTGGGTGTTTTAAAATTTAGTGTTTTTCTGTAAGTCGTTCTATTTTCGTATAGTAAATGTGTGCGTGTCGAGCGTTTGTTAACTCGCTCGTTGGGTTCGTGGTATAGAATGGGTGTATGATTGACGTTATTAATAAGTTCAATAATATCTGTCACTGTTATTTGCGTGTAGGGAGTCGAATAGTACCTTCTCTTACTATTTACAGGTAAACCGTATCTCTCAGCGTTTGGTTTGAATGTTGCCGCCTCGCCACCTGATTGGCGCACGCTTTCCTTCAGTGTCGACTTCGCTAACATCTTGTTTTGATGTTTTCACTTCGATAAATTTTTATTTATTATCTTAATTTACTCGAATCAAACATACAGTGTTGCAGAATAATGATATTTATTAACACTTTGATAGTTTTCAGTTAGTTAGTAGTACATTATTTTATCTTTGCACCGGCTTTCACATTTGCTCAGTTGGCATGCTCAGTTTGAATGTGTTTGGTACACGCCGTCTAGCGGATACCGTTTATTACAATAAAATGTTTTACTCAGGGGTGTTAATAAGTCCTTTTGGCTACAGAAGTATTGGACTACGGCTAAAATACACAAATTTATAATAATTCTTAATACTAGGTACACAAAAATTAATATTTTAATACATTCGAGTAAGTAATCATCAATGAGATTTAGTAAAATTTTTGGTTAGGATTTGTCAATTAGTTATGTTTGTTAACTATTTATTATATCTCAGTTTAAATAATTATCAATTGATTAAAGTTCAAATAGTGATATTACAAATACCTTCAGTTCTAAATCAGAATAGTGATCAGTGAAGTGAAAATTGTGGTTTGTTATCTTTGATAGAAAAATTTAGAATTCGTTTAATGGTATTATTGTTTATACTCATCAATTCTCGATGGAGCTTCTGCAATGCCGTCTTCTTCTTCCGGATGGATCCAGTCGTCTTCTATCTTCGGAATCTCATTAATCTCGTCCAGACGGTTTTTCCCGTAAACTTCGGCTTCGTACTCGTTCTGCGAACGTCCATCTTCTTGGGTTGAAGTAGGTCCCTATGATCTTCCTTCTTCCAGACGTCTTCTTGATTTCCTCGGGTAATTATGGTTTGTGAAAAAATTTAATAAATAATATATTATCCGGTATTCCCTGGGCTGCAATTACAATCTTTCTTTCCTTTGATTTTAGTCAAAATTCACTTATTTGGAATTAAATTTGGGGTGAGAGCTACATCAATCCGCCCTCGGCGTCGGTCAATAATGGACTAACGAAAATCAAACGGTTTTTTGGCAATAAATTTCGGTTGCTATGGTTACCTAATAAATTATATTAATTCTCATTGGTCATTAATTTATGTCATTGTTATATTTTAACGTCTTATTTTAGTTTAATTTTACAAAATATCTTCAAATGAAGATTTCCTTCTTATGTTACTAGCTAGGTTTATTACATGAATACCATTGTTCGTAATTTTTGATAAGGGTCATTTTGATACCCCTCATGGTCACTTTTGAGTAGCTAATTACATTTTTGTTATTTTTCTTATTTATATTTTATATATATTTTAGTCAAAATTGGCTGTTATTTATACATTTTGGTATTAGGAATACCCACTTAACTTGTTTAAACATTTGGTATACTCTGCTTTGATATTGGACTATTATTTATTCTCAAATTTACTAAATTCTTATTTAACAGTTAGGCCTAGAGCCTAGATTTTACTATACTACTATCTAACATTTCTTAGTAGCTTCTTACCTTTATATTTGGTATTTTTAAAACAATTTTTTAACAGAAACAAGTAATAAACATTGGTGTTCCTAACTACACCTCTTATTATAATAATAAACATTTTCTTTACAGGTTCAAGCCTGAAATAACTTCTAACTACCTTTCTGTTCCCTTCTACTATCTGGTTCAATTAATAATTCATTACATTATATTGGTTCTTTTAAAACAATAATAACATCCTTATTATACTAACATTAAACTATACTTTACACAATATATACTGTTCCCCCATTCCTTCACTAGAAAAAGTGTCTATCGTTCTTGTTTGCCCTTCATTCCAATGACTTAATTTCTATCTTATCCTATAATCCTTATTACCTATGGCTTACCTTAATCACATTATAATGAGTTCCTCTTACTTACTAGTACAAAGTTTATCACTGGTCTTCCTGTTATTCTAATACAGTTTACTAATTAGAATACTTTTTGAAGTTCACCAACTACACTTTTTCCTTCATAGAAGGTTTTTGACTTATACACTTTCACTTACTATGTGCAACATGCTGTCACTACATGTCACCACTTTATATTAATATACTCCTTCTTCCACTCACTTGATTACTCACTGGGTTGTTTATTGATGTTAATATCATCATGGGGTTACTGGTTATAATTGTTTATTTTATTTTCCCTTCACTAATGATCACTTTTGGTAATTAACTGTGGCCTTTATTTGCCTTAGGGTATGTTTACTAGTTTTGATTATATTTATCACTATTTATTAGGGTGTGTGTATTATTAATTCCCTAACTTATATTTATAAACACATTCCTTCATCAATAAAATATACATAACATTATTATCTTTCATTAACATTATTACCCTAGGTAAATCTCATCTACACTCTAATTACATTAGTTCATTTGTCATTATACATTTTAATGGTCATTATTAGGGATTTACAATGTTCATTCTTAATGTCTTGATTACATTTAGTTCTTAGCTTCTTCTTCATTGTTCCGTGGTTCCTTCTGTATTTATCCGATCTATTGTGTCAGGTCATTGTCAGTTTATCAGTCATTTGTCATTTGGGTTATTGGGTTATTCATCTCTGAGTTTATAAGTTTTTGCCTTTTATTCTTGTCTTCAGCTTCTTTAATTTATAGTTAATTATCATGGATCTTCACTACCTTATGTCATGTTACATAATGCATCGCCACCAAAATTGATTATTTCGAAACAAAGATTATTATATTTTTTCTGAAATCATCAATGTAGTTCCTTTTATCAAGTTGTTATTATTCAGGAATTCATCAATCGCTACTTTCTTCTTTATTCATTTTTATTAAGTCATGGTTCATAAAATGGTATTTGGTATTATTTTATTACGAGTGTTATCCCTTGTATGTTCTATTCCCTAAAATTTTTCTTCTCTCCCCTTCATATAAATTGGTACTAGCCAGAGGGCACGTGTGGCTCTATTACTCTGCTATCCATTTATACACATTTTGAGTTCAGAGCCCTTGCCTATCTGCTCAATAACATAAATAATTGTTGGACGTATCTCAACATAAAATCATCACATAATAATATTCATAATAATCATAATAATAGTCGTTCATTTCCGACTCACATAATATCAATACAATAAAACACTTTTGGGATTAATTATTCTCTCTTTTATACATCTCATGACCTTTTCATCTCAGTGACTTATTGTGATTCCTTTTTCTAAGCTTATGGCGATATTTAATAGGCATTTTGTATTGTTTCATTAGCTTACTTCATATGGTAGTGATTTTATTTGTTATCACTTTATTTTTCATTTATATTCACACTTAACATTGTAGCTGGTTTCTGGCTCACTTATATTTTTTTGTCATCATTGATTGTTCAGTTAATATGTCAGTGTTATTTTTTATGTGATTGTCTTGTCTTTTCTTTTGTGAAACGTTAATTTTTTATTATTCCCTTTTGTGATAGGGTTAGTTAATGATGTTATGTAGCGTCGTCATTATTTGTGTAACATTTTATTATTTTTTATCAATTTTTTATGATATTTCATTATACATATTTTTTTCCAAAATTACATTGGTTTACACATTTTGTTTCACACTTGGTTGTAAGTTTGTACTTACTTTGTTTTGAATTTAGCTTATCTTTCTTCTAAATTCCTTTTCATTCATATAATAGTTTCAATCAAATACTTATTGTAAGTTGTGCTTACTTTAATTTTTTGAATTTTGATAATGGTTACACTCCAAATTCTCTTTAACTTTCTGACACTGTTTCATAATATTTTTCAAAGAAGACTGGTTGTAAGTCCCTTTGATTTTCTTGGCTGTTATCTCACTTACGACATAGGTATTGTTTTGGTTGTCTTTTACAATGAGATAGGGTCCATTGTACAATAATAGCAATTTCTTTGTGATTCCCTCTCTGGAACATGGTAACTCTCGGTTCCGTATTAGCACTTTTTCTCCTTCATGATACCGGATTGCTTTCGGTTGAATTCTGTGATACTTAGCCTTTTTCTTTTCTATTTGTTCCGCTATCTTGCTATAGAATCTAGCGTTATCGAATTGGTATTCCGGATTGGCGGGGAAGTTGACAAGTTCCTCTATAGCTCGAGGTGGTGGCTTTCCGTACATGATGGTGTAAGGGTATCCTTAATGGATTCGTGATAAGCGAGATTTATGAAATTTTCTGTGGCTTCGAGGTATTCACTCCACTTACGTTGCTGATCGTGGCAGTATGTTCGAAGAATCCTTCCAACTTCACGGAGCACTCTTTCAGCTGGGTTGCTGTTCGGGTGGTAAATTGAAGTTTTGTATGTTCGGATGCCCAGATCCATCAATGTGTCTTTCCATCGTCTTCCCCGAAATTGGGTACCATGGTCAGTGATAATGTTCGTGGGACTCCCCACCTCTGTAATTTACCTCTGCGTTATAATGTTCAACACTTTTTGTTTGTAGTAGCACGGTTGATAGGGTATAATTTTACAAATTTGGTGTAATGGTCCATGATAATGACTATGAACTTGTGCTGCTTTCTCCCTCCACTTCGTGGCATGGGTCCACATATGTCTAAGAAGACTCGTTCCAGTTTATTAGCAGAAGTTATTGGTTGCATTACCCCTTCTTTCTTGTCGTTGTTGCACTTAACAAGTTGACATATGTGACAGCTTCTTATGGTCTTCCTTACCCTCCGGTTAATGTCTTTCAGGTAGGTATGCTCTTCTAATGCTTTTGTCACCTTCAGTGCTCCCATGTGTCCGTACCTGAGGTGGTATTCCATTATAATCTCAGCTTCGGTTCCTTTAGGTATTATCAGTTTCCATGTATTCTGGTTGGGTTTAGTTTTAACAAATAAAATATCTTCATGCAAACAATAAAAATGTGTGGCTCTTTCTTTTTGTTGGTTCAGCCGCTCTCGGATTTGATTTAATTTCTTATCCTCCTTCTGGTTTTGTTTTACTCTATTCAATATCACTTCTAGGTCAGATCTACTTTTCATAATATTAAATACTTTTACTATGGTCTCCTTTTCTCCATCGAAGGTTTGCTGTTCTGTGTTAATGCGAGATAGCACATCAGCTGCTGTGTTTTTACTGCCAGGGATATACTCCCAGTTGATGTGATATTCTTGGAGAGCAAGAATCCATCTGGTTAATCGACCATGGCTGAGCTTGTAGTTCTTTAAGAAGGAAATAGACTTATGGTCGGTGCGCACTGTGATAGGATATCCAAGAAGACAAGTTCAAAATTTTCCACAAGAAAAGAACACACTCAACAGCTCTTTTTCGGTTACATGATAATTACGCTCACACTGGTTTAACGTTCTGCTGGCGAAACTTATTACTTGGTGGTTTCCATCCTTGTCCTCTTGGTAAAGCACCGATCCCAAGCTAATGTCGCTTGCATCGCAGTTCATGTAAAAGGGTCTATTGAAATCGGGGTGGTTTAACATGATTGTGTCGAGGAAGTGTTTTTTAATGGTGTTGAAAATCGTTTCCTGTTCTGGGCCCCAAATCCACTTGGTCTTGGATGATAGCTGTGGTGATAGTTTGGTAGTCAGCTCAGAATAATTTTGCTGAAATTTTCTGTAGTAGTTACAGATGCCCAGGAACGACTGTAACTGTTTCTTATTTTTAGGGGTAGGGAAACGTTGAATAGCATCTACTTTGTCGATTGATGGTGTTATTCCTTGTCGTGACAGGTTGAATCCAAGGAATTGGACTTCTGCTGCTATCAGCTTTGACTTTTCTAATTTTAATGTTACATTGTTGATGGATAATTTTTCTAGTACTCTCTCTACTCTCATACAATGCTCCTCCCAGTTGGATGAAGTGATCAGCAAATCATCGACGTACACAGTTGTATAGTTTATAGTTTCAGGACCCAGTATCTGGTCCATGCAGCGGACAAATATTGCTACCGAGTTTACCAGCCCAAAAGGTAGTCGCTTGAACTGGTAGTTCCTGCCTTCAAATATGAACGCTACGTATTTTCTACTGGCTGGGTGCAATTCTACTTGCCAGTACCCGCAAACTGTATCCCAGGTACTGATAAATTGAGTCACATGAAACTTTTTGATGATCTCCTCAATTTCACCAGGAGATGTCCTGTCGTGATTAGGATTTTATTTATTTCTCGGGCGTCGAGACATAAGCGTACCCTTCCATCCTTGTTGGTAACAGCTACTATAGGACTGGTGTACTGCGAACAATTGTACTCAATTATGTCTTCCTCCAGCATTTTATTAATTTCTATGCGTACTGCTTCCTTTGCTGCATACGCTATCGGGTAGGATTTTTTATTAAAGTTGGCCACTTCTTTGAATTTCAACTCGCACTGATACCCCCGTACCTTTCCTGGTTGGTCGGAAAATACATGTCGATACTTGTTATAAATCATTATTAATTTCTCCACCTCTTGATCCGTTAATGGCTTCCCGTCTTGGGTCCCTCGAAACTGTCGGATTTCCTCTAACTTCTGATTCCATAGGATGTCACTGTTTATTTGACTGTCTGGTTTCACTTCCCACCTTCGGTCTGGTGAATCACAAATCGTTCTTATATTATATATTGTACTGATTGGGATGACCCCCTTGCTACCAGTTAATTCTGCTATCCATTCTCTGTCTTCATTTTTCATAGTTACCTTTGATAGTCTCATATCGATAACTGCAGAGTACTTTCTCAGGATATCACAACCAATTAGAATTTCGAATGGTAAGTTATGAGCAATTAGGAATATCATTGGCAGTGTCTCACCATTACTTATGACTTCTAGAGACACTTGTCTCTTAATGGTTTTGTTCTGCCTTCCAGTGGCTCCAATTAAAACAATGTTACTTACTGGTAACGTGGGTAAGCTGATCTTACTCTCTTTTTGAATTTTCTCATACATGTTTGTATCAATTAAAGACACATTTGCACCTGTGTCAATCATAAATTTTACTGTTACACCATATACCTTGGCGATAACATAGGCAATTTCGTTATCCGGGTGCTTGATTAATGTGGAATTTTCTTCCATTAGCTCCTCACGGATGTTCTTCAGATAGTGGTTCTGAATTATTGTTATTGTGTCGTCATTAGTCTCGTTTGTCTGTCTTGTTAATAGCCCAATAGATCGGATCAGTGACGGGTCCTGTGGTATTCTCACTGCCGCTGCTCGTTTAAATGTTGGGTGTTGCCTTCGGCGCGGTCCTCTGATCTGATGGGGTGATTATCCTCAGTGGTTTGCATTCTCTCGATCGAGTGGTCATTGCGAGTCATTCGTTCTCGACTCCTGTTTTCTTCAGCACTCCGGCTCCTCGGTCTTCTATAACCACGTCTCCCGTCGTTTCTACTCTCTGCATTTATATAGTTTACCCGTCGCCTGTATGTTTGATTCGGTCCCGACTGGTTATTATTGTGGTATTGATTATTGGGCCTGTTATAACCATCTCCGTTTTGGTTATTTCCCCTGTTGTAGGAATTATTTGGATTGTTATTGTTGTTGGGGTAATTCTGGTTGTAATTTCTCGGGTAATTATGATTGTTATTATTGTTATTAAAACCTCGATAATTATTGGGGTTGGCTGGCGGATGATTAGCCGGTGTGTGGTTTCCTTGCGGCCCACTTGGATGATTTCGGTTATCGTAATTTCTGTAGTTCGGTGTGTTCTTTTGTCGGTTCAACACATAATGCTTTTCCCGCTCATATTCCCCCAATAACGCGGCCATCTCTTGAATCGTCTTGATTCTTCCACTCAAACGGCTTTTTGTGATTTCCCCGTCGTAGTGGTATGCCAATTGTGTCACCCAGGCACTCTTCAAGGATGTTAGGTTCGAGGTTCCTCACTATGCTAACCTTACCTAAAAAGTAAGCGGTTGGGGACTGTCCCAGGTAAGGGTCGTATCGGCCGTTGCTGGTGTTATTTCTGACCACGTGCTGTGTCGCCTCCGACCAGTATTTGTCCTTGAATAATTTTTTAAACTCACTAAAATTATGTATATCTGGTCTCACAGCCGTCCACCAATTGTCGTGAACTTCTTTGAACATGTCATCGATCATGCCCTTGATTACCGTCCACCGTGTCTCCCTGGTTCGGGCTAAGTTCTCCTCTACTCGTTCTATGAATTCAATTGGGTTGCGTTTGTAATTTTTAAAGTTTATTGTTTCTCTATTTTCGCTACATGATATGTGTGAGCTCATGATTGGTCGGTCCTTCAACGCATTAATCTCTTCCTGTAGGCGTAGTTCTCTTGCCCTAAATTCTGCTATTTTCCCTTCTTGGGCGGCCGTGGTGTCCTTCACCTCGCTTACCGATGCATCCAATCTGCTGTAATTCTCTTCGACTCTGGTCTGTATTTGTTCCAATCTGTTATTCGTTTCTTTTTTGAGTCCTTCAACCCTCCTCTTACCTTCACCTTCAACTTCATTCACCTTGATCAAAATTTCTTCTCGGACTTGCAACACTACTTCGCTGGTTTTCTCTATCTTCTCTTCCGTCTCCATTACAGTCTGTTTCAACTCTTCTCTGTACTCTGTTAATTGTTGCTGTAATGTATCCTGGTTGTATTCAATCTTATCATTCAGCGTCTCAATATCTTCTTTCATTAGTCTCAAGGCTTCGCTGGTTTTCTCATTACTTCTCTCTATCTTTTCACTGATCAGTTTATTCTCCTCCTTCATTTTCTGTGTCAGGGTTTCATTTAATGATTCGAATTTCTTGTCTAATTCTTCCTTGTCTTCCCTTCTGGTTTTCTTTAATTCTTCTTTGTCTTCTCTTCTGGTTTTCTTTAATTCTTCTTTGTCTTCTCTTCTCCTTCTCTCATTGTCCTCATTAATTTCTTCCTTGGTGCTGTCCAATTTTTCCTTCATTAATTGCCATAATTGCAGCAAGTCTAAGCCTGTTCTGGCTTCTGCCTGTTGTGTGGGTTTATCTGTTTCCATAGGAGTTAATAATTCTTCTACATCTTCCACCGAAGTTATCTCCTTTTCCTCCATTCTGACGTCTGTCTCGACCTCCTTTTCTGATCTCTTGGCTCTCTTTTCCGCCTCCTTCTCGCGTATCTTCGTCTGGTATCTCGTATCGTGCTTTGCCGGTTCCATTTCTGTAGTCACCGCTAGAATCTGTAAAGTTTACTGGTATGGTTTTTTAGTTATCCTAGCCCTACTAGTTGGCGCGCCACTTTGTAATAAAACCTGTTTCTGGGTGTTTTAAAATTTAGTGTTTTTCTGTAAGTCGTTCTATTTTCGTATAGTAAATGTGTGCGTGTCGAGCGTTTGTTAACTCGCTCGTTGGGTTCGTGGTATAGAATGGGTGTATGATTGACGTTATTAATAAGTTCAATAATATCTGTCACTGTTATTTGCGTGTAGGGAGTCGAATAGTACCTTCTCTTACTATTTACAGGTAAACCGTATCTCTCAGCGTTTGGTTTGAATATTGCCGCCTCGCCACCTGATTGGCGCACGCTTTCCTTCAGTGTCGACTTCGCTAACATCTTGTTTTGATGTTTTCACTTCGATAAATTTTTATTTATTATCTTAATTTACTCGAATCAAACATACAGTGTTGCAGAATAATGATATTTATTAACACTTTGATAGTTTTCAGTTAGTTAGTAGTACATTATTTTATCTTTGCACCGGCTTTCACATTTGCTCAGTTGGCATGCTCAGTTTGAATGTGTTTGGTACACGCCGTCTAGCGGATACCGTTTATTACAATAAAATGTTTTACTCAGGGGTGTTAATAAGTCCTTTTGGCTACAGAAGTATTGGACTACGGCTAAAATACACAAATTTATAATAATTCTTAATACTAGGTACACAAAAATTAATATTTTAATACATTCGAGTAAGTAATCATCAATGAGATTTAGTAAAATTTTTGGTTAGGATTTGTCAATTAGTTATGTTTGTTAACTATTTATTATATCTCAGTTTAAATAATTATCAATTGATTAAAGTTCAAATAGTGATATTACAAATACCTTCAGTTCTAAATCAGAATAGTGATCAGTGAAGTGAAAATTGTGGTTTGTTATCTTTGATAGAAAAATTTAGAATTCGTTTAATGGTATTATTGTTTATACTCATCAATTCTCGATGGAGCTTCTGCAATGCCGTCTTCTTCTTCCGGATGGATCCAGTCGTCTTCTATCTTCGGAATCTCATTAATCTCGTCCAGACGGTTTTTCCCGTAAACTTCGGCTTCGTACTCGTTCTGCGAACGTCCATCTTCTTGGGTTGAAGTAGGTCCCTATGATCTTCCTTCTTCCAGACGTCTTCTTGATTTCCTCGGGTAATTATGGTTTGTGAAAAAATTTAATAAATAATATATTATCCGGTATTCCCTGGGCTGCAATTACAATCTTTCTTTCCTTTGATTTTAGTCAAAATTCACTTATTTGGAATTAAATTTGGGGTGAGAGCTACATCAATCCGCCCTCGGCGTCGGTCAATAATGGACTAACGAAAATCAAACGGTTTTTTGGCAATAAATTTCGGTTGCTATGGTTACCTAATAAATTATATTAATTCTCATTGGTCATTAATTTATGTCATTGTTATATTTTAACGTCTTATTTTAGTTTAATTTTACAAAATATCTTCAAATGAAGATTTCCTTCTTATGTTACTAGCTAGGTTTATTACATGAATACCATTGTTCATAATTTTTGATAAGGGTCATTTTGATACCCCTCATGGTCACTTTTGAGTAGCTAATTACATTTTTGTTATTTTTCTTATTTATATTTTATATATATTTTAGTCAAAATTGGCTGTTATTTATACATTTTGGTATTAGGAATACCCATTTAACTTGTTTAAACATTTGGTATACTCTGCTTTGATATTGGACTATTATTTATTCTCAAATTTACTAAATTCTTATTTAACAGTTAGGCCTAGAGCCTAGATTTTACTATACTACTATCTAACATTTCTTAGTAGCTTCTTACCTTTATATTTGGTATTTTTTAAACAATTTTTTAACAGAAACAAGTAATAAACATTGGTGTTCCTAACTACACCTCTTATTATAATAGTAAACATTTTCTTTACAGGTTCAAGCCTGAAATAACTTCTAACTACCTTTCTGTTCCCTTCTACTATTTGGTTCAATTAATAATTCATTACATTATATTGGTTCTTTTAAAACAATAATAACATCCTTATTATACTAACATTAAACTATACTTTACACAATATATACTGTTCCCCCATTCCTTCACTAGAAAAAGTGTCTATCGTTCTTGTTTGCCCTTCATTCCAATGACTTAATTTCTATCTTATCCTATAATCCTTATTACCTATGGCTTACCTTAATCACATTATAATGAGTTCCTCTTACTTACTAGTACAAAGTTTATCACTGGTCTTCCTGTTATTCTAATACAGTTTACTAATTAGAATACTTTTTGAAGTTCACCAACTACACTTTTTCCTTCATAGAAGGTTTTTGACTTATACACTTTCACTTACTATGTGCAACATGCTGTCACTACATGTCACCACTTTATATTAATATACTCCTTCTTCCACTCACTTGATTACTCACTGGGTTGTTTATTGATGTTAATATCATCATGGGGTTACTGGTTATAATTGTTTATTTTATTTTCCCTTCACTAATGATCACTTTTGGTAATTAACTGTGGCCTTTATTTGCCTTAGGGTATGTTTACTAGTTTTGATTATATTTATCACTATTTATTAGGGTGTGTGTATTATTAATTCCCTAACTTATATTTATAAACACATTCCTTCATCAATAAAATATACATAACATTATTATCTTTCATTAACATTATTACCCTAGGTAAATCTCATCTACACTCTAATTACATTAGTTCATTTGTCATTATACATTTTAATGGTCATTATTAGGGATTTACAATGTTCATTCTTAATGTCTTGATTACATTTAGTTCTTAGCTTCTTCTTCATTGTTCCGTGGTTCCTTCTGTATTTATCCGATCTATTGTGTCAGGTCATTGTCAGTTTATCAGTCATTTGTCATTTGGGTTATTGGGTTATTCATCTCTGAGTTTATAAGTTTTTGCCTTTTATTCTTGTCTTCAGCTTCTTTAATTTATAGTTAATTATCATGGATCTTCACTACCTTATGTCATGTTACATAATGCATCGCCACCAAAATTGATTATTTCGAAACAAAGATTATTATATTTTTTCTGAAATCATCAATGTAGTTCCTTTTATCAAGTTGTTATTATTCAGGAATTCATCAATCGCTACTTTATTCTTTATTCATTTTTATTAAGTCATGGTTCATAAAATGGTATTTGGTATTATTTTATTATGAGTGTTATCCCTTGTATGTTCTATTCCCTAAAATTTTTCTTCTCTCCCCTTCATATAAATTGGTACTAGCCAGAGGGCACGTGTGGCTCTATTACTCTGCTATCCATTTATACACATTTTGAGTTCAGAGCCCTTGCCTATCTGCTCAGTAACATAAATAATTGTTGGACGTATCTCAACATAAAATCATCACATAATAATATTCATAATAATCATAATAATAGTCGTTCATTTCCGACTCACATAATATCAATACAATAAAACACTTTTGGGATTAATTATTCTCTCTTTTATACATCTCATGACCTTTTCATCTCAGTGACTTATTGTGATTCCTTTTTCTAAGCTTATGGCGATATTTAATAGGCATTTTGTATTGTTTCATTAGCTTACTTCGTATGGTAGTGATTTTATTTGTTATCACTTTATTTTTCATTTATATTCACACTTAACATTGTAGCTGGTTTCTGGCTCACTTATATTTTTTTGTCATCATTGATTGTTCAGTTAATATGTCAGTGTTATTTTTTATTTGATTGTCTTGTCTTTTCTTTTGTGAAACGTTAATTTTTTATTATTCCCTTTTGTGATAGGGTTAGTTAATGATGTTATGTAGCGTGTAACCGAACGAAATACGGTGTGTATTTCTGCCACACGGTGTATGAGTCGTAGTTGTAATACAAGAAAAGATTCACGGTTGTTATTTAAAATTATGTTTATGTTTAAAA
This sequence comes from Magicicada septendecula, assembly GCA_034769895.1. Lineage (NCBI taxonomy): Eukaryota > Metazoa > Arthropoda > Insecta > Hemiptera > Cicadidae > Magicicada > Magicicada septendecula. The sequence goes on along the minus strand of CM068369.1, from coordinate 69,142,326 downwards.
TATTATTATCCACACTGTTTATGTTTATGTTTACAATCCACACTGCTGGATTCGTCAATTAGTACTATAACGAATGTGATGTGGTTTAATGTTCGAAAATGGTTATTTAGAATATTAAATATCGTGTTTAAACAAAATTTGATTAAGTGTACTATATTATTTTTTAAAGATATTGAAGATTGTGGTCGTTGAAGGTTACTAATTTTGTAAAGCAATTTAAAATGTAACATTCGAGGTTACCTAAAGTGTGTTTACAATTGTCTAATTATATTTGTCTGAAAAGAATTCCCTTTGATAGAACAATAAAATAGTTGTGTTGATAATATTTAAATACTAGTTTTACTTAATTTTAAAAGTACAGTATAATAGTTGGTCGCTTGATGATGCTGATCGTCTTGTTGATTCTGGCTGTGAAACTTCTCCTCCAGGTCGAGATTAGTCTACGTACGTTGCGTCTAGTAATGTCTGGACAATAGAATAGATATAATATGCTTTCACGTACCTGGTCGTGTTTTCTAGAAGTTCGATAAGCTGTCAACTGAATTCACAAACACCAACTCACTTTAGTTGCAAGGTTAAGTTGCCTTGTTTGATTGTGGGCGCCACATGGATTTATTTTGGGGAAATCTCGTGTAAAACCCAAGAATAGAATCAATTATTGATTCAAAAAATTTATAATAATTGTTTAATACCTTTATGGCAATGCTATTCCAAAATATTTGATTACAACTGAAGGTTGTTTGAGCTTTCTGAATAAAATATTTAACTATCTGTTAGAAATAAATTGAGTCGAGTTATTCTGTTAATAATGGGGTTTATTTATACCCTTGATAGAGAAATTCAAACAAATATAGTTAAAATATACAATGAAATACAATTGTAAATAAGATATTATATACCCTGTAAGGCTGCTCAAAGCATGAACGTTAAATCTGGCTAAGTCCAGATATTCTTTAACTTTAACATTAATATTATTAAAATCTCAGATATGAGTTCTTTGAGACACGAAAAAGAAAGTCATGCCTACACAATAGCTAATAGCTTTCTGATATGATATTGATCAATAATGTTTTTGACGTTACTTTTATAAAGTAAACAAATAAAAATAACCTATTTGATAGGTTGTGCGTTCGTCACGCCTGATTTATGAATTATAAAGTTTACAATTTGAGAACACTTACAACTAACATTCAGCTTAATTAATAATAACAAATTCATCAAATAAATTGAGACATGGTGTAATATTGAAATGTTTCTGTGTTTTGCGTCAGTACAGATCAGTGTATACAAACGTACAGGTTATAGCGCTCGTAGAAAAAATGAAATAATGGTTACACTGTTACCTTTTGGTTTTAATTATTTAATTAAAACTCATTTAGCACCTTGATAATCGGATTATAGTGATTATCATTTTTCACAGCACACGCACAAGAACAGAGTATTTCGATCCGCTTCTAACTTAATGGATCATAAATAATATTATTTAATTACTTCTGTTCATTATTTTCCCGCACAAAATTGAAATAATACTGCACATAATCACTATTGTTTTCTGTAGAATAAGTTGAAGTAACTGTAGGTTATTGTCGAATGGTTTCCTTTGATGTGTTCTGGAGATGACGCTATCGGTTATTAAAAAGGTTGAGACAGCGGACACATGTTCTGCACTGAATGAAGTTGATTAATGTCTGGCGAGAATCGGTTGCATTCTCTTATATACTCCTCTCTTCGATCGGCCTTAGGCAAAAATGTTAATTACTAACTAATTTTGTGATTGGTCCTTGCAGGTGTGATGAGTATGACGTATTTTTATTTTGGCCGTTAACCCTGCGTTAGTCGCAACCTTTTTTCCTCATGAATAGTCGCTATGTATCTCACAGATACACTTTTTTTTTTTTAAATGTTTTCGTCTGTTTTTTTTTTCATTGCCATTGTAGGTGATCTGATGAACCCATTCCTAAATTACCTGAAACTAATAAGAATTACTTATAAATGCAAATAGTGCTGGAGTAGATTACAATAAGCTACAGTATTAAAAATTTTACTTGGGAGAGACATTAAAGAAAGTCATAAACTACATGGCCATTTTTTAATAAGTTTAATCTGTTTTTCCTTTTTAATAACACAAGGCAAACATCTAAAGTACAGATATTACAAACTGTAAAGCAGAATAATGTTAACTTTGACATTCATAATTCTATGACAAATCTAACCAAAACGTACAAAGATTCACACTCCTAGGACAACATTCCACACTTACAGTTTTCACAAAGCGTACAAACATTCAGACTCCTAGGACAAAATGGCACTTTTACAGTTTTCACAAAGGCCTCTCATATGTTGTAAGCAAAGTGCTTTATCACATAAATCACATCTGTACTGAGTTAGTCTGTTTTTCTTTTGGCTTTGGCATTCTACACAGCGTTTTCGTTTCCTTTGCGTTTCTCCATAAGCAGATGTTGCTTCAGCAGCAGGTGTTCCTCCACCATTAGCAGCAGCTGTTGCACCCTGAGAAGATTCCTGACGAGCATCCTTGTACCTCTTTATTTTATCCTGGATACTGAGAGGTATCCCACGAAAAGAATCACTTCGTCACACGATGAGATCATGAGTAAGTTCATTAGCCAATGTTCTCAAAAATTATCTTCGAGATAGCACTGTATTACCATTTCCAATGTAAAGGAGTCTAGAGTTTATTTCAGCTACATTTAGCATTGAAAAAAACACTGCCATTGTCCATCGTTTTGTATTTCAGGCTACATTGTAAGTTTCACTCATTTGGTCGACCGCATCAACACCAGCCTTAGTACTATTGTAGAATGTAATAACTGAAGACTTCTTTGCTTCTCCACTCTCCGGATCAATTCCATCATCATCATGCAAACTGGACAACAAAATGACATTTTTCCCTTTTTTGGGGATGTAGGATAAGACCATACCTTCTTTGCGGAAGCCAAAAAGAGTAGAGGAAACAGGGCGATCCCGAATGGTTGTGAAGTCAGAAGGAATTTGGATTTTATTCTTCTTTAGGGTACCGACAAGGGATAACTTCTGCTCTCCCAAGTCCTTCAGTAAATTAAAGTCTGTAAACCAGTTGTCCATGGTAATGTTTCTACCACTTCCATAAATCGGTGTTGCTAATCGTTTTACCACATCCACTGGCTTGTTACTCAAATCCTGCTGCTGCTTGCTGGCATATACTGTATCTCCATATTGTAAGTGTAGAACAGCTTAGCATCCACCAAACTAAATACCTTGATGCCGTACTTTCTTGGTTTTGAGGGAATGTACTGCCTAAAGCCGCGTCTACCTCGGAATCCAACTAACATTTCGTCAATTGTTGTATTGCATCCCAGTGAGTAGTTGTTTTGGAAGTTGACAATAAACTTCTCAAAAATTTCTCGAATAGGCGCAAGACGATCAGTAGCTCTCCTTTCAGGTCTTGAGTCTCTATCATCAAACCGCAAACATCGCATCAGGAATCAAAATCTTCTTTGGCTCATTGTTAGACGAAATTTTTCGATCCCATCACCATCACTGCTCCACAATTTATCCAAATTCAATCTGTTGGCTCGGTAGACACCAAGGAGATACAGCAGACCAAGGCATCCTCTAATCTCGACCTCAACAGTTGTGCGAGCATCTCTTTGTCTGATAAATTTGTCTTTTACACTGGTGATGTACTGGTTAGTGAATACCACTATATCTCTGATCATTGCATCATCAATTAGACACATCCAGGTTTCCCGAACATTTGTGAGACCTTTAGCATTACCCACTACTCCTGGAAGTTTCACTAGAATATTATGAGGCGCCTTTTTTCTTTTGCTACCGAAGGGGGTTTTCTTCCATTTCCAAGACTCCACCACTTTCTGATTATTTCTTTTGTAGGCTGTGAAATAACCTTCTTCACCATCTCCATCATCTTCTGCTTCAGATGAGGTGTCATCTTGTTCAGTTTCAGAATTGTCTGTGCGCTCTTCGTCTTCATATTCATTGTCAGTCTCATTTTCTTCTTCACTGTCTGTCTTTTCTTCTTCTGAATCATTTGCGTTAATAAATATTGTTGTATAATATCTACATCTTTTGGATTATTGAGATCAAAAGTTCTGTTTGGAAGTGCCATCCTCAAAACTGAAACACAAAGAAAAGCAATAATAACCAAAGTGAATTTCTACTCCACAAGCTGACATTTCAAAAGCATTTAACATTATAGAACAAAATTAGCATTGCTTTTTGATCCTCCTAAGTAAAATTACAATACTGTAGCTTATTTAATCTACTCCAGCACTATTTGCAACTATAAGCAATTATCATTGGTTTGGCACTGTCATCAAACTAAAAAACAAAATAAACTTAACATGGTTAGTCGCAATGTATCACTCAGATACTATAGGCAAAAACAGTTTATAAAAATACCTTTGACAGAAATAAGCAAATGTAAAACTTCATTTGATATTACTAAACAACAAAAATATATAAATTTAAATAAAAAACAAAATAATGAATACTTACGTCTTCAGTCGCAATGTATCTAACAGATAAAATGCCCCCTGGCACAAGACGTCTGAACGCTAGGAAGGATCACACACTACTGAGCTGTGGAGTGGAGAGAGGTAGGAAGATACCTAAGAGGGCGGGTTCGTAAATGAATCAGCACAGCAGTCGTGACTCATTTTGAAAAGAAGGTGTATCTGTGGGATATTGCGACTAACGGAGGGTTAATAACGGTTTCCAACCGCCAAACTCTGAAATGATTGACAGCTTGTCGTTATTGTTGTTATTAGCATCCAGATTTCTGATGCTTATTTCGTAAATGATGCTAACACTTTTCACGCACTTAATACAGTTGCGATTGGGGCGATATTACCGTCAAATTAAAGATCGTTTTGTCCTCTTTAATTTGATATCACTTGATACCGATTTAATTTCACTTGCACTGACATTGCTATATAATCAATGTTCAGGTACACTATTTTGCACTGTCGTCTGTTTACCTGAATCGACGATTTTACACTTTGATTAATATTGTTTGTGTTCACATAGCATTTTATTACTCAAACGTTTATGTGAGTACACTATCAACTCTGTACTGACATTTTTACTGAAAATTATGGATAAACCTTAACTTAATACATGGTAATGAACGATTCTTATTACTATGACATTTCGTTTTACGCTAACTCGTTCTATTCTACTACTTAACAATTGAATTATGATTAAATATATCATTTTAATAATGTTTTTTGCTATGTTGGAGCATAACAATTGTTCTGTGTATTTAATTTACACCTACGTTACCTCCCAATAATCAACTCGCTGATTATTGTTTGGTCTAGGCCTTGTTAAGACCTATCGCTCATATAGGAATTCTGCCTTTAAAAGCTTTCATTATTTCGTACTTTGTTAATTTGTTGAGGTACCCTATTTGTACAAGGTTCCCTCTTACAAATGTTTTTTCTTTCTCATAAGTATATTCGATATTGAAATATATCTTTGTTCTCACTTTGTAGCCATTGCTAATTTTAGTTTTTGGCATTCATAATTTACTAGTCATGGTTAAATTTGTTATCACCAAAATGCTAATTCTGATTTCACAGTATTCAGATTCTTATTGATTCACTTTTTATTTACATACCATATTCGGTTCATATCATCTACTGATTCGCTTGACAGCTTAAAGTACATTTACTCTGTCCATCAGTTTGTGTTAGTCATTGTCTGGTTGTAGTGTCAAACAGTATTTGGGTTTACTGTTTCAGGTGGCACTTCTGCTTCATTCTTCTTCCATGATTTCTCTCTTCTTGGTTATTCTTATCACTATATTCCCTATTTACATTATTGTTATGTACTTATTAAACCTGATAGTATACGTTTAGGTTAGGTAACATTTTGTTATGTTACATATACCCCTTCCTCAAAATTGATCATTTGAGAAAAAATTTATTTTTTATAAAATTATCATTTCATGTCAGTTTCTTAGTATATTTCTATGGTTTTTTTTTTTTTTTTTTTTTTTTTTTTTTTTTTTTGGTACTCTTTGATTTTTTAACATATTATCAGTGTGTTACTCTAGCTTGATTTTTTGTCTAGTGAAACAATTCTTAACTTGCTAGTATTTTCAAGATGCTTACTTTTTAAGTCATTTAATCACAATAGGTCATATCTCTTAAATTAACAATTTCCTGTCTTATACACATTTTCCTTTCTTATTACATATCTTTACATTCGTGATTATCTTAATGGTTATTATATTTTATACCTCACAGATTCTTTCATAATAGTCCTTGATACATTAATACAATATAACTCCCTAACTTTTGTAGTGGGTTCGGAATCAGAGTGGCTCACTGTGGCTTACATTCTCTGCCGTTCCTCAATACACATACTCAGATTCAGAGGCATTACTCTTCTCTGTCTGAGAAAAAAAATAAACATTGCACCAGGCAATAGTTGCACTATCACAACTCATAAAATATCACATATCATTCATTTACAATAATATAATATATTCAATACAATATTCAAGGTATCAGAGGTTTTCATTTATATCACATTTCCATCTTTATACTTGCTAACATGCTTTCCTTCTGTTGGTAATTATTTCTTTTCAGACTTGACATTCTCAGCTATGCTTTTTATCCGCCGTATTGTTACTGTTTATACTAGTTGACAATTTGCTTTGGTTCACTCGAGTATTCTTAAGATTACGCACTTATTTTGCTGCTTATATACTTATGCAGTGGTTTTCACACATAGAGTCTACAATATTTTATTCTCACATTAGTTTACAAGTTTTCTTTTTCTTAATCATTTATACTTATCCTGAATTATCAGGATCTACACTATTCATATACTGACTGGTTTTTTGTTAGATGTTCTCTGACATATCTGGTGCTGTACAATATTTGATAATTAATAAACATTTTTCTCTTTTCATTCCATTATGACAATAGCTATCTTTACAATTAACTCACTTTGTTATGCTTCTTCTCTACTCCTTCAAGTGATGGTGGTTTTCACTTATTCTAGGTGATTTTACATAATATACAATATTCGATAATTACAATTTAATGTGATAATATAATAACATACTAATATCTAATTTTATAGACATTCTTGAGGTTACATGGTTCATTGAATAAACATTTTTTCTCTCTTTACTTTCCATAATAATATCCTCCTTTCTTTATACTCTTTGATCTTCTGCCTCTCTACTCCTTCAAGGTTCGTTGGGTGAACCTTTATTCTGGATGATTTTACATAATATTTTACTTTTATAAGAGGTACCCAATAATCATTTGATAAACATTTAGTTATATTTAGTATTCATTTGGATAAACATTTTTTTTTTTTTTCTAAGTATAGCATAGTAATTTTAGTTATATGCCACTACTGGCTCTTTATGACATAATAGATGTCTTCTTTCTCATTAAATCTTTTAGTTTACAATACATATCTTTCTATCCTCTGGTGTGATAGATCTGGTTCCTTTTTAACAAGTAACAAATAGTTTGGCTTGTAACTTAATCCTACACACTTTTGTAACTCAATAGGACAAATAGATTTGTTATAGTCAATTAGTTACCTTCAATCATGTGGGCCTTATATGTGATTCTTTTAACCACTAAATGAGTCTGTTTCTAGTAATCGTTTTTTTAAAACATATTTTTTCTTTTATACTCTAAATATTCGGACGATAATTGTCGCCTACCATTATATTTTATTTGCTCTTAATAGTAATCACTTTTCATGGTTTACGTACATGGGGTTATCTTGGGCCTTTCCACTCTATTCCTATCCTGCGGTTCTTCCACTTGGTGGCTACCAGATAGTCATCGGCTTCCCGTTTCCTTGCCTTCTTCCTCTCATCATTTCTGGTATCCATGTTTCCGGTGTACTCTGGGCCTTGGTTATTATTGACGTCTAATACCTCTTCTGATTCGGGTTGACCGTCGTTAATTTCCTGGTTGGATTTTTCCATTGATTGGTCCCTCTTCCTTCGTAATTCTCTTATTTCTTGGGCGTACCCTTCAATGATCCGGTCCAGTTGTTCTTGATCATTTTCCTTCTTCTTGTGAAGCATCTTTCTTCTAGGAGTATTCACTTTAAATACCTCATTGTTTATAACCTTCTCCGTCATAACATAGTCACTGGCATGTAACGTTGTCTTCATCGTTCCGTCATCTGGATTATTAATTAAATAGTTTAATGGTCGGTTATTCATTAAGGAATCAATTGACCTTGTCTGGTGTATTTCATTTGTTGGTATATTTAATTTAATTGTATTCTTATTTAAGTTTTTACCCGTGGTTTTATGGTGATTTACTTTTAACATTTTTATGCAGTCCCGTTCATACTTCTTACCGTCGATTCTTGCTCTATGACGAATAATTGGGTTGTCCACGAAGTTAATTAATCCACTCCTAGTCATCTCTAATATTTCCTTTGTAATCCGTGTCTTCTTGGAGCGTATTATTCCTTTTATTTTGGTCTCTTTCTCTCCTGTTTTCTTTATTACCTTGTTCTTTACATTTTTAATGATGGCTTCTTTATGCTGAATATCCTCTTCATTCCTGTGGTATGTATCCTCAGGCACCAATGCTTTCGAGTTTTCTTCACTCTCAGTTTGTTTATCAGTGTCTTCAGGGTGTAGACTTAATTCTTCCATGGTTTCATCATTTGGTACTTCTTCTATCTCTGAGTTGTTGTCGTTTCGTAATTCTCCTCTTGTTGTCTGATCCACCTCTTTCGTATATTTCTTACTCATTTCATCCATTTTTTGGTTAATCTTATTTAATGCGGTTTTCAATTCTTCTCTGATGGCTCTACTGTTGTCATCTATTTTCCTGTTCAGCATGTCCATGGATTTGTGGGTACTGTCAATCTTTTTATTCAAGTCTTCTTTCATGGATTCTATATTTTTATTTAAGTCACGATGATCCTCCTTCATTGACTCTATATTTTTATTTAATAACTCGATATTCCTTTGATTCTCTTCCCGGGATTTCCTACCATCTTCCTTTAATGATTCTATGTCCTTTTTTGAATTTTCATTAATTTTCGTGAAATTATTATTAACCTGTCCGAATTGTTCCATCATCATTCTCATCATGTGATCCCATCTTGCCTCTTCGGACGGTCTGTCCGGTCGGTCGCCGACTATTATTTCCATCTCTGGTTCTATATGAGGTGTTTCATCGGTACGAGTTTCGATATTATTTATTGTAATGACTTCCATCTCGTCTGTGGGTGGCGCTTCGTATGTCTCCGTATCTAGTTGTCCTTCTCCTACCCGACTGTCCTTATATCTCTTATCATATTGATGGGTGTGCGGCATGTTTATTCTTTCGTGTCTACCGGGCTGTTTATCAATCTAAAAAATATTTTTATTTAATATTTTTAAGCCACACTAGTTGGTGCGCCAATTTGTAACCGAACGAAATACGATGTGTATTTCTGCCACACGGTGTATGAGTCGTAGTTGTAATACAAGAAAAGATTCACGGTTGTTATTTAAAATTATGTTTATGTTTAAAATATTATTATCCACACTGTTTATGTTTATGTTTACAATCCACACTGCTGGATTCGTCAATTAGTACTATAACGAATGTGATGTGGTTTAATGTTCGAAAATGGTTATTTAGAATATTAAATATCGTGTTTAAACAAAATTTGATTAAGTGTACTATATTATTTTTTAAAGATATTGAAGATTGTGGTTGTTGAAGGTTACTAATTTTGTAAAGCAATTTAAAATGTAACATTCGAGGTTACCTAAAGTGTGTTTACAATTGTCTAATTATATTTGTCTGAAAAGAATTCCCTTTGATAGAACAATAAAATAGTTGTGTTGATAATATTTAAATACTAGTTTTACTTAATTTTAAAAGTACAGTATAATAGTTGGTCGCTTGATGATGCTGATCGTCTTGTTGATTCTGGCTGTGAAACTTCTCCTCCAGGTCGAGATTAGTCTAAGTACGTTGCGTCTAGTAATGTCTGGACAATAGAATAGATATAATATGCTTTCACGTACCTGGTCGTGTTTTCTAGAAGTTCGATAAGCTGTCAACTGAATTCACAAACACCAACTCACTTTAGTTGCAAGGTTAAGTTGCCTTGTTTGATTGTGGGCGCCACATGGATTTATTTTGGGGAAATCTCGTGTAAAACCCAAGAATAGAATCAATTATTGATTCAAAAAATTTATAATAATTGTTTAATACCTTTATGGCAATGCTATTCCAAAATATTTGATTACAACTGAAGGTTGTTTGAGCTTTCTGAATAAAATATTTAACTATCTGTTAGAAATAAATTGAGTCGAGTTATTCTGTTAATAATGGGGTTTATTTATACCCTTGATAGAGAAATTCAAACAAATATAGTTAAAATATACAATGAAATACAATTGTAAATAAGATATTATATACCCTGTAAGGCTGCTCAAAGCATGAACGTTAAATCTGGCTAAGTCCAGATATTCTTTAACTTTAACATTAATATTATTAAAATCTCAGATATGAGTTCTTTGAGACACGAAAAAGAAAGTCATGCCTACACAATAGCTAATAGCTTTCTGATATGATATTGATCAATAATGTTTTTGACGTTACTTTTATAAAGTAAACAAATAAAAATAACCTATTTGATAGGTTGTGCGTTCGTCATGCCTGATTTATGAATTATAAAGTTTACAATTTGAGAACACTTACAACTAACATTCAGCTTAATTAATAATAACAAATTCATCAAATAAATTGAGACATGGTGTAATATTGAAATGTTTCTGTGTTTTGCGTCAGTACAGATCAGTGTATACAAACGTACAGGTTATAGCGCTCGTAGAAAAAATAAAATAATGGTTACACTGTTACCTTTTGGTTTTAATTATTTAATTAAAACTCATTTAGCACCTTGATAATCGGATTATAGTGATTATCATTTTTCACAGCACACGCACAAGAACAGAGTATTTCGATCCGCTTCTAACTTAATGGATCATAAATAATATTATTTAATTACTTCTGTTCATTATTTTCCCGCACAAAATTGAAATAATACTGCACATAATCACTATTGTTTTCTGTAGAATAAGTTGAAGTAACTGTAGGTTATTGTCGAATGGTTTCCTTTGATGTGTTCTGGAGATGACGCTATCGGTTATTAAAAAGGTTGAGACAGCGGACACACGTTCTGCACTGAATGAAGTTGATTAATGTCTGGCGAGAATCGGTTGCATTCTCTTATATACTCCTCTCTTCGATCGGCCTTAGGCAAAAATGTTAATTACTAACTAATTTTGTGATTGGTCCTTGCAGGTGTGATGAGTATGACGTATTTTTATTTTGGCCGTTAACCCTGCGTTAGTCGCAACCTTTTTTCCTCATGAATAGTCGCTATGTATCTCACAGATACACATTTTTTTTTTTTAAATGTTTTCGTCTGTTTTTTTTTCATTGCCATTGTAGGTGATCTGATGGACCCATTCCTAAATTACCTGAAACTAATAAGAATTACTTATAAATGCAAATAGTGCTGGAGTAGATTACAATAAGCTACAGTATTAAAAATTTTACTTGGGAGAGACATTAAAGAAAGTCATAAACTACATGGCCATTTTTTAATAAGTTTAATCTGTTTTTCCTTTTTAATAACACAAGGCAAACATCTAAAGTACAGATATTACAAACTGTAAAGCAGAATAATGTTAACTTTGACATTCATAATTCCATGACAAATCTAACCAAAACGTACAAACATTCACACTCCTAGGACAACATTCCACACTTACAGTTTTCACAAAGCGTACAAACATTCAGACTCCTAGGACAAAATGGCACTTTTACAGTTTTCACAAAGGCCTCTCATATGTTGTAAGCAAAGTGCTTTATCACATAAATCACATCTGTACTGAGTTAGTCTGTTTTTCTTTTGGCTTTGGCATTCTACACAGCGTTTTCATTTCCTTTGCGTTTCTCCATAAGCAGATGTTGCTTCAGCAGCAGGTGTTCCTCCACCATTAGCAGCAGCTGTTGCACCCTGAGAAGATTCCTGACGAGCACCCTTGTACCTCTTTATTTTATCCTGGATACTGAGAGGTATCCCACGAAAAGAATCACTTCGTCACACGATGAGATCATGAGTAAGTTCATTAGCCAATGTTCTCAAAAATTATCTTCGAGATAGCACTGTATTACCATTTCCAATGTAAAGGAGTCTAGAGTTTATTTCAGCTACATTTAGCATTGAAAAAAACACTGCCATTGTCCATCGTTTTGTATTTCAGGCTACATTGTAAGTTTCACTCATTTGGTCGACCGCATCAACACCAGCCTTAGTACTATTGTAGAATGTAATAACTGAAGACTTCTTTGCTTCTCCACTCTCCGGATCAATTCCATCATCATCATGCAAACTGGACAACAAAATGACATTTTTCCCTTTTTTGGGGATGTAGGATAAGACCATACCTTCTTTGCGGAAGCCAAAAAGAGTAGAGGAAACAGGGCGATCCCGAATGGTTGTGAAGTCAGAAGGAATTTGGATTTTATTCTTCTTTAGGGTACCGACAAGGGATAACTTCTGCTCTCCCAAGTCCTTCAGTAAATTAAAGTCTGTAAACCAGTTGTCCATGGTAATGTTTCTACCACTTCCATAAATCGGTGTTGCTAATCGTTTTACCACATCCACTGGCTTGTTACTCAAATCCTGCTGCTGCTTGCTGGCATATACTGTATCTCCATATTGTAAGTGTAGAACAGCTTAGCATCCACCAAACTAAATACCTTGATGCCGTACTTTCTTGGTTTTGAGGGAATGTACTGCCTAAAGCCGCGTCTACCTCGGAATCCAACTAACATTTCGTCAATTGTTGTATTGCATCCCAGTGAGTAGTTGTTTTGGAAGTTGACAATAAACTTCTCAAAAATTTCTCGAATAGGCGCAAGACGATCAGTAGCTCTCCTTTCAGGTCTTGAGTCTCTATCATCAAACCGCAAACATCGCATCAGGAATCAAAATCTTCTTTGACTCATTGTTAGACGAAATTTTTCGATCCCATCACCATCATTGCTCCACAATTCATCCAAATTCAATCTGTTGGCTCGGTAGACACCAAGGAGATACAGCAGACCAAGGAATCCTCTAATCTCGACCTCAACAGTTGTGCGAGCATCTCTTTGTCTGATAAATTTGTCTTTTACACTGGTGATGTACTGGTTAGTGAATACCACTATATCTCTGATCATTGCATCATCAATTAGACACATCCAGGTTTCCCGAACATTTGTGAGACCTTTAGCATTACCCACTACTCCTGGAAGTTTCACTAGAATATTATGAGGCGCCTTTTTTCTTTTGCTACCGAAGGGGGTTTTCTTCCATTTCCAAGACTCCACCACTTTCTGATTATTTCTTTTGTAGGCTGTGAAATAACCTTCTCCATCATCCCATCATCTTCTGCTTCAGATGAGGTGTCATCTTGTTCAGTTTCAGAATTGTCTGTGCGCTCTTCGTCTTCATATTCATTGTCAGTCTCATTTTCTTCTTCACTGTCTGTTTTTTCTTCTTCTGAATCATTTGCGTTAATAAATATTGTTGTATAATATCTACATCTTTTGGATTATTGAGATCAAAAGTTCTGTTTGGAAGTGCCATCCTCAAAACTGAAACACAAAGAAAAGCAATAATAACCAAAGTGAATTTCTACTCCACAAGCTGACATTTCAAAAGCATTTAACATTATAGAACAACATTAGCATTGCTTTTTGATCCTCCTAAGTAAAATTACAATACTGTAGCTTATTTAATCTACTCCAGCACTATTTGCAACTATAAGCAATTATCATTGGTTTGGCACTGTCATCAAACTAAAAAACAAAATAAACTTAACATGGTTAGTCGCAATGTATCACTCAGATACTATAGGCAAAAACAGTTTATAAAAATACCTTTGACAGAAATAAGCAAATGTAAAACTTCATTTGACATTACTAAACAACAAAAATATATAAATTTAAATAAAAAACAAAATAATGAATACTTACGTCTTCAGTCGCAATGTATCTAACAGATAAAATGCCCCCTGGCACAAGACGTCTGAACGCTAGGAAGGATCACACACTACTGAGCTGTGGAGTGGAGAGAGGTAGGAAGATACCTAAGAGGGCGGGTTCGTAAATGAATCAGCACAGCAGTCGTGACTCATTTTAAAAAGAAGGTGTATCTGTGGGATATTGCGGCTAACGGAGGGTTAATAACGGTTTCCAACCGCCAAACTCTGAAATGATTGACAGCTTGTCGTTATTGTTGTTATTAGCATCCAGATTTCTGATGCTTATTTCGTAAATGATGCTAACACTTTTCATGCACTTAATACAGTTGCGATTGGGGCGATATTACCGTCAAATTAAAGATCGTTTTGTCCTCTTTAATTTGATATCACTTGATACCGATTTAATTTCACTTGCACTGACATTGCTATATAATCAATGTTCAGGTACACTATTTTGCACTGTCGTCTGTTTACCTGAATCGACGATTTTACACTTTGATTAATATTGTTTGTGTTCACATAGCATTTTATTACTCAAACATTTATGTGAGTACACTATCAACTCTGTACTGACATTTTTACTGAACATTATGGATAAACCTTAACTTAATACATGGTAATGAACGATTCTTATTACTATGACATTTCGTTTTACGCTAACTCGTTCTATTCTACTACTTAACAATTGAATTATGATTAAATATATCATTTTAATAATGTTTTTTGCTATGTTGGAGCATAACAATTGTTCTGTGTATTTAATTTACACCTACGTTACCTCCCAATAATCAACTCGCTGATTATTGTTTGGTCTAGGCCTTGTTAAGACCTATCGCTCATATAGGAATTCTGCCTTTAAAAGCTTTCATTATTTCGTACTTTGTTAATTTGTTGAGGTACCCTATTTGTACAAGGTTCCCTCTTACAAATGTTTTTTCTTTCTCATAAGTATATTCGATATTGAAATATATCTTTGTTCTCACTTTGTAGCCATTGCTAATTTTAGTTTTTGGCATTCATAATTTACTAGTCATGGTTAAATTTGTTATCAGCAAAATGCTAATTCTGATTTCACAGTATTCAGATTCTTATTGATTCACTTTTTATTTACATATCATATTCGGTTCATATCATCTACTGATTCGCTTGACAGCTTAAAGTACATTTACTCTGTCCATCAGTTTGTGTTAGTCATTGTCTGGTTGTAGTGTCAAACAGTATTTGGGTTTACTGTTTCAGGTGGCACTTCTGCTTCATTCTTCTTCCATGATTTCTCTCTTCTTGGTTATTCTTATCACTATATTCCCTATTTACATTATTGTTATGTACTTATTAAACCTGATAGTATACGTTTAGGTTAGGTAACATTTTGTTATGTTACAAGCGTCATCATTATTTGTGTAACATTTTATTATTTTTTATCTATTTTTTATGATATTTCATTATACATATTTTTTTCCAAAATGACATTGGTTTACACATTTTGTTTCACACTTGGTTGTAAGTTTGTACTTACTTTGTTTTGAATTTAGCTTATCTTTCTTCTAAATTCCTTTTCATTCATATAATAGTTTCAATCAAATACTTATTGTAAGTTGTTCTTACTTTAATTTTTTGAATTTTGATAATGGTTACACTCCAAATTCTCTTTAACTTTCTGACACTGTTTCATAATATTTTTTCAAAGAAGACTGGTTGTAAGTCCCTTTGATTTTCTTGGTTGTTATCTCACTTACGACATAGGTATTGTTTTGGTTGTCTTTTACAATGAGGTAGGGTCCATTGTACAATAATAGCAATTTCTTTGTGATTCCCTCTCTGGAACTTGGTAACTCTCGGTTCCGTATTAGCACTTTTTCTCCTTCATGATACCGGATTGCTTTCGGTTGAATTCTGTGATACTTAGCCTTTTTCTTTTCTATTTGTTCCGCTATCTTGCTATAGAATCTAGCGTTATCGAATTGGTATTCCGGATTGGCGGGGAAGTTGACAAGTTCCTCTATAGCTCGAGGTGGTGGCTTTCCGTACATGATGGTGTAAGGGTATCCTTAATGGATTCGTGATAAGCGAGATTTATGAAATTTTCTGTGGCTTCGAGGTATTCACTCCACTTACGTTGCTGATCGTGGCAGTATGTTCGAAGAATCCTTCCAACTTCACGGAGCACTCTTTCAGCTGGGTTGCTGTTCGGGTGGTAAATTGAAGTTTTGTATGTTCGGATGCCCAGATCCATCAATGTGTCTTTCCATCGTCTTCCCCGAAATTGGGTACCATGGTCAGTGATAATGTTCGTGGGACTCCCCACCTCTGTAATTTACCTCTGCGTTATAATGTTCAACACTTTGTTTGTAGTAGCACGGTTGATAGGGTATAATTTTACAAATTTGGTTTAATGGTCCATGATAATGACTATGAACTTGTGCTGCTTTCTCCCTCCACTTCGTGGCATGGGTCCACATATGTCTAAGAAGACTCGTTCCAGTTTATTAGCAGAAGTTATTGGTTGCATTACCCCTTCTTTCTTGTCGTTGTTGCACTTAACAAGTTGACATATGTGACAGCTTCTTATGGTCTTCCTTACCCTCCAGTTAATGTCTTTCAGGTAGGTATGGTCTTCTAATGCTTTTGTCACCTTCAGTGCTCCCATGTGTCCGTACCTGAGGTGGTATTCCATTATAATCTCAGCTTCGGTTCCTTTAGGTATTATCAGTTTCCATGTATTCTGGTTGGGTTTAGTTTTAACAAATAAAATATCTTCATGCAAACAATAAAAATGTGTGGCTCTTTCTTCTTGTTGGTTCAGCCGCTCTCGGATTTGATTTAATTTCTTATCCTCCTTCTGGTTTTGTTTTACTCTATTCAATATCACTTCTAGGTCGGATCTACTTTTCATAATATTAAATACTTTTACTATGGTCTCCTTTTCTCCATCGAAGGTTTGCTGTTCTGTGTTAATGCGAGATAGCACATCAGCTGCTGTGTTTTTACTGCCAGGGATATACTCCCAGTTGATATGATATTCTTGGAGAGCAAGAATCCATCTGGTTAATCGACCATGGCTGAGCATGTAGTTCTTTAAGAAGGAAATAGACTTATGGTCGGTGCGCACTGTGATAGGATATCCAAGAAGACAAGTTCGAAATTTTCCACAAGAAAAGACCACACTCAACAGCTCTTTTTCGGTTACATGATAATTACGCTCACACTGGTTTAACGTTCTGCTGGCGAAACTTATTACTTGGTGGTTTCCATCCTTGTCCTCTTGGTAAAGCACCGATCCCAAGCTAATGTCGCTTGCATCGCAGTTCATGTAAAAGGGTCTATTGAAATCGGGGTGGTTTAACATGATTGTGTCGAGGAAGTGTTTTTTAATGGTGTTGAAAATCGTTTCCTGTTCTGGGCCCCACATCCACTTGGTCTTGGATGATAGCTGTGGTGATAGTTTGGTAGTCAGCTCAGAATAATTTTGCTGAAATTTTCTGTAGTAGTTATAGATGCCCAGGAACGACTGTAACTGTTTCTTATTTTTAGGGGTAGGAAAACGTTGAATAGCATCTACTTTGTCGATTGATGGTGTTATTCCTTGTCGTGACAGGTTGAATCCAAGGAATTGGACTTCTGCTGCTATCAGCTTTGACTTTTCTAATTTTAATGTTACATTGTTGATGGATAATTTTTCTAGTACTCTCTCTACTCTCATACAATGCTCCTCCCAGTTGGATGAAGTGATCAGCAAATCATCGACGTACACAGTTGTATAGTTCATAGTTTCAGGACCCAATATCTGGTCCATGCAGCGGACAAATATTGCTACCGAGTTTACCAGCCCAAAAGGTAGTCGCTTGAACTGGTAGTTCCTGCCTTCAAATATGAACGCTACGTATTTTCTACTGGCTGGGTGCAATTCTACTTGCCAGTACCCGCAAACTGTATCCCAGGTACTGATAAATTGAGTCCCATGAAACTTTTTGATGATCTCCTCAATTTCACCAGGAGATGTCCTGTCGTTGATTAGGATTTTATTTATTTCTCGGGCGTCGAGACATAAGCGTACCCTTCCATCCTTGTTGGTAACAGCTACTATAGGACTGGTGTACTGCGAACAATTGTACTCAATTATGTCTTCCTCCAGCATTTTATTAATTTCTATGCATACTGCTTCCTTTGCTGCATACGCTATCGGGTAGGATTTTTTATTAAAGTTGGCCACTTCTTTGAATTTCATCTCGCACTGATACCCCCGTACCTTTCCTGGTTGGTCGGAAAATACATGTCGATACTTGTTATAAATCATTATTCATTTCTCCACCTCTTGATCCGTTAATGGCTTCCCGTCTTGGGTCCCTGGAAACTGTCGGATTTCCTCTAACTTCTGATTCCATAGGATGTCACTGTTTATTTGACTGTCTGGTTTCACTTCCCACCTTCGGTCTGGTGAATCACAAATCATTCTTATATTATATATTGTACTGATTGGGATGACCCCCTTGCTACCAGTTAATTCTGCTATCCATTCTCTGTCTTCATTTTTCATAGTTACCTTTGATAGTCTCATATCGATAACTGCAGAGTACTTTCTCAGGATATCACAACCAATTAGAATTTCGAATGGTAAGTTATGAGCAATTAGGAATATCATTGGCAGTGTCTCACCATTACTTATGACTTCTAGAGACACTTGTCTCTTAATGGTTTTGTTCTGCCTTCCAGTGGCTCCAATTAAAACAATGTTACTTACTGGTAACGTGGGTAAGCTGATCTTACTCTCTTTTTGAATTTTCTCATACATGTTTGTATCAATTAAAGACACATTTGCACCTGTGTCAATCATAAATTTTACTGTTACACCATATACCTTGGCGATAACATAGGCAATTTCGTTATCCGGGTGCTTGATTAATGTGGAATTTTCTTCCATTAGCTCCTCACGGATGTTCTTCAGATAGTGGTTCTGAATTATTGTTATTGTGTCGTCATTAGTCTCGTTTGTCTGTCTTGTTAATAGCCCAATAGATCGGATCAGTGACGGGTCCTGTGGTATTCTCACTGCCGCTGCTCGTTTAAATGTTGGGCGTTGCCTTCGGCGCGGTCCTCTGATCTGATGGGGTGATTATCCTCAGTGGTTTGCATTCTCTCGATCGAGTGGTCATTGCGAGTCATTCGTTCTCGACTCCTGTTTTCTTCAGCACTCCGGCTCCTCGGTCTTCTATAACCACGTCTCCCGTCGTTTCTACTCTCTGCATTTATATAGTTTACCCGTCGCCTGTATGTTTGATTCGGTCCCGACTGGTTATTATTGTGGTATTGATTGTTGGGCCTGTTATAACCATCTCCGTTTTGGTTATTTCCCCTGTTGTAGGAATTATTTGGATTGTTATTGTTGTTGGGGTAATTCTGGTTGTAATTTCTCGGGTAATTATGATTGTTATTATTGTTATTAAAACCTCGATAATTATTGGGGTTGGCTGGCGGATGATTAGCCGGTGTGTGGTTTCCTTGCGGCCCACTTGGATGATTTCGGTTATCGTAATTTCTGTAGTTCGGTGTGTTCTTTTGTCGGTTCAACACATAATGCTTTTCCCGCTCATATTCCCCCAATAACGCGGCCATCTCTTGAATCGTCTTGATTCTTCCACTCAAACGGCTTTTTGTGATTTCCCCGTCGTAGTGGTATGCCAATTGTGTCACCAGGCACTCTTCAGGGATGTTAGGTTCGAGGTTCCTCGCTATGCTAACCTTACCTAAAAAGTAAGCGGTTGGGGACTGTCCCAGGTAAGGGTCGTATCGGCCGTTGCTGATGTTATTTCTGACCACGTGCTGTGTCGCCTCCGACCAGTATTTGTCCTTGAATAATTTTTTAAACTCACTAAAATTATGTATATCTGGTCTCACAGCCGTCCACCAATTGTCGTGAACTTCTTTGAACATGTCGTCGATCATGCCCTTGATTACCGTCCACCGTGTCTCCCTGGTTCGGGCTAAGTTCTCCTCTACTCGTTCTATGAATTCAATTGGGTTGCGTTTGTAATTTTTAAAGTTTATTGTTTCTCTATTTTCGCTACATGATATGTGTGAGCTCATGATTGGTCGGTCCTTCAACGCATTAATCTCTTCCTGTAGGCGTAGTTCTCTTGCCCTAAATTCTGCTATTTTCCCTTCTTGGGCGGTCGTGGTGTCCTTCACCTCACTTACCGATGCATCCAATCTGCTGTAATTCTCTTCGACTCTGGTCTGTATTTGTTCCAATCTGTTATTCGTTTCTTTTTTGAGTCCTTCAACCCTCCTCTTACCTTCACCTTCAACTTCATTCACCTTGATCAAAATTTCTTCTCGGACTTGCAACACTACTTCGCTGGTTTTCTCTATCTTCTCTTCCGTCTCCATTACAGTCTGTTTCAACTCTTCTCTGTACTCTGTTAATTGTTGCTGTAATGTATCCTGGTTGTATTCAATCTTATCATTCAGCGTCTCAATATCTTCTTTCATTAGTCTCAAGGCTTCGCTGGTTTTCTCATTACTTCTCTCTATCTTTTCACTGATCAGTTTATTCTCCTCCTTCATTTTCTGTGTCAGGGTTTCATTTAATGATTCGAATTTCTTGTCTAATTCTTCCTTGTCTTCCCTTCTGGTTTTCTTTAATTCTTCTTTGTCTTCTCTTCTGGTTTTCTTTAATTCTCCTTTGTCTTCTCTTCTCCTTCTCTCATTGTCCTCATTAATTTCTTCCTTGGTGCTGTCCAATTTTTCCTTCATTAATTCCCATAATTGCAGCAAGTCCATGCCTGTTCTGGCTTCCGCCTGTTGTGTGGGTTTATCTGTTTCCATAGGAGTTAATAATTCTTCTACATCTTCCACCGAAGTTATCTCCTTTTCCTCCTTTCTGACGTCTTTCTCGACCTCCTTTTCTGATCTCTTGGCTCCCTTTTCCGCCTCCTTCTCGCGTATCTTCGTCTGGTATCTCGTATCGTGCTTTGCCGGTTCCATTTCTGTAGTCACCGCTAGAATCTGTAAAGTTTACTGGTATGGTTTTTTAGTTATCCTAGCCCTACTAGTTGGCGTGCCACTTTGTAATAAAACCTGTTTCTGGTGTTTTAAAATTTAGTGTTTTTCTGTAAGTCGTTCTATTTTCGTATAGTAAATGTGTGCGTGTCGAGCGTTTGTTAACTCACTCGTTGGGTTCGTGGTATAGAATGGGTGTATGATTGACGTTATTAATAAGTTCAATAATATCTGTCACTGTTATTTGCGTGTAGGGAGTCGAATAGTACCTTCTCGTACTATTTACGGGTAAACCGTATCTCTCAGCGTTTGGTTTGAATATTGCCGCCTCGCCACCTGATTGGCGCACGCTTTCCTTCAGTGTCGACTTCGCTAACATCTTGTTTTGATGTTTTCACTTCGATAAATTTTTATTTAATATCTTAATTTACTCGAATCAAACATACAGTGTTGCAGAATAATGATATTTATTAACACTGATAGTTTTCAGTTAGTTAGTAGTACATTATTTTATCTTTGCACCAGCTTTCACATTTGCTCAGTTGGCATGCTCAGTTTGAATGTGTTTGGTACACGCCGTCTA
This sequence comes from Magicicada septendecula, assembly GCA_034769895.1. Taxonomy (NCBI): domain Eukaryota; kingdom Metazoa; phylum Arthropoda; class Insecta; order Hemiptera; family Cicadidae; genus Magicicada; species Magicicada septendecula. Next base: position 69,120,685 of record CM068369.1, on the reverse strand, counting down.
GCGGATACCGTTTATTACAATAAAATGTTTTACTCAGGGGTGTTAATAAGTCCTTTTGGCTACAGAAGTATTGGACTACGGCTAAAATACACAAATTTATAATAATTCTTAATACTAGGTACACAAAAATTAGTATTTTAATACATTCGAGTAAGTAATCATCAATGAGATTTAGTAAAATTTTTGGTTAGGATTTGTCAATTAGTTATGTTTGTTAACTATTTATTATATCTCAGTTTAAATAATTATCAATTGATTAAAGTTCAAATAGTGATATTACAAATACCTTCAGTTCTAAATCAGAATAGTGATCAGTGAAGTGAAAATTGTGGTTTGTTATCTTTGATAGAAAAATTTGGAATTCGTTTAATGGTATTATTGTTTATACTCATCAATTCTCGATGGAGCTTCTGTGATGCCGTCTTCTTCTTCCGGATGGATCCAGTCGTCTTCTATCTCCGGAATTTCATTAATCTCGTCCAGACGGTTTTTCCTGTAAACTTCGGCTTCGTACTCGTTCTGCGAACGTCCATCTTCTTGGGTTGAAGTAGGTCCCTATGATCTTCCTTCTTCCAGACGTCTTCTTGATTTCTCGGGTAATTATGGTTTGTGAAAAAATTTAATAAATAATATATTATCCGGTATTCCCTGGGCTGCTATTACAATCTTCCTTTCCTTTGATTTTAGTCAAAATTCACTTATTTGGAATTAAATTTGGGGTGAGAGCTACATCAATCCGCCCTCGGCGTCGGTCAATAATGGACTAACGAAAATCCAATGGTTTTTTGGCAATAAATTTCGGTTGCTGTGGTTACCTAATAAATTATATTAATTCTCATTGGTCATTAATTTATGTCATTGTTATATTTTAACGTCTTATTTTAGTTTAATTTTACAAAATATCTTCAAATGAAGATTTCCTTCTTATGTTACTAGCTAGGTTTATTACATGAATACCATTGTTCATAATTTTTGATAAGGGTCATTTTGATACCCCTCATGGTCACTTTTGAGTAGCTAATTACATTTTTGTTATTTTTCTTATTTATATTTTATATATATTTTAGTCAAAATTGGCTGTTATTTATACATTTTGGTATTAGGAATACCCACTTAACTTGTTTAAACATTTGGTATACTCTGCTTTGATATTGGACTATTATTTATTCTCAAATTTACTAAATTCTTATTTAACAGTTAGGCCTAGAGCCTAGATATACTACTATCTAACATTTCTTAGTAGCTTCTTACCTTTATATTTGGTATTTTTAAAACAATTTTTTAACAGAAACAAGTAATAAACATTGGTGTTCCTAACTACACCTCTTATTATAATAATAAACATTTTCTTTACAGGTTCAAGCCTGAAATAACTTCTAACTACCTTTCTGTTCCCTTCTACTATCTGGTTCAATTAATAATTCATTACATTATATTGGTTCTTTTAAAACAATAATAACATCCTTATTATACTAACATTAAACTATACTTTACACAATATATGCTGTTCCCCCATTCCTTCACTAGAAAAAGTGTCTATCGTTCTTGTTTGCCCTTCATTCCAATGACTTAATTTCTATCTTATCCTATAATCCTTATTACCTATGGCTTACCTTAATCACATTATAATGAGTTCCTCTTACTTACTAGTACAAAGTTTATCACTGGTCTTCCTGTTATTCTAATACAGTTTACTAATTAGAATACTTTTTGAAGTTCACCAACTTTTTCCTTCATAGAAGGTTTTTGACTTATACACTTTCACTTACTATGTGCAACATGCTGTCACTACATGTCACCACTTTATATTAATATACTTCTTCTTCCACTCACTTGATTACTCACTGGGTTGTTTATTGATGTTAATATCATCATGGGGTTACTGGTTATAATTGTTTATTTTATTTTCCCTTCACTAATGATCACTTTTGGTAATTAACTGTGGCCTTTATTTGCCTTAGGGTATGTTTACTAGTTTTGATTATATTTATCACTATTTATTAGGGTGTGTGTATTATTAATTCCCTAACTTATATTTATAAACACATTCCTTCATCAATAAAATATACATAACATTGTTATCTTTCATTAACATTATTACCCTAGGTAAATCTCATCTACACTCTAATTACATTAGTTCATTTGTCATTATACATTTTAATGGTCATTATTAGGGATTTACAATGTTCATTCTTAATGTCTTGATTACATTTAGTTCTTAGCTTCTTCTTCATTGTTCCATGGTTCCTTCTGTATTTATCCGATCTATTGTGTCAGGTCATTGTCAGTTTATCAGTCATTTATCATTTGGGTTATTGGGTTATTCATCTCTGAGTTTATAAGTTTTTGCCTTTTATTCTTGTCTTCAGCTTCTTTAATTTATAGTTAATTATCATGGATCTTCACTACCTTATGTCATGTTACAATATATATATATATATATATATATATATATATATGGGTTCCAGCGGGATATTTTTTTCATGGTTTATGACTTGAAAATGGTGGAAACACTGAAAGACCTGGTCCAGAACTTGACACTTAGCAGTTTAGCAAATAAGCACGACGAAGTTGGCATTTCTATTTTCCTGAATTGTAAAAGTAATAATTACCTTGTATGATTTGAATTTGTTATTTATGTCCTTTTTTCAGACATCTCCTTCTTCTTCTTCTTCTTCTTCTTCTTCTTCTTCTTCTTTACCACTACAGCCCAGTGTGATCCCTGGATTCCAACACCGATCTTCTCCAATGTCTCCTATCCATTGCCATTTCAGTGAAACCCCTCACATCCGTTCTTCTACCACCATATCACCCAACTGTCTTATCTTATCTTTCTGCTTTTATAAACTTGCACCCTCAGGATTTTCTTTGGCATATGCTGATCATTCATCTGCTCCAGGTGACCTATCCATTGTATTTGTTGAGCCTTTACGAATATTACAATGCCCTTATGCTTCAGTAAGGACAATAATATCTTAAATAATATGCTTCAATAAATATCTCCTGGTTATTTCTTATTCTCAATTTGTCATCTTCCTTAACCGGACCATAAACACATCATACAATCTTTCTTTCAAACCGTTGTAGTGTTTCATGTTCCTTTCTTGTCATTGTCCATGCCTTGCCTCCATAAGTAACAACCGGTCTGACAAATGTCTTATATATTTTTATTTTTGTGTTACGACTAACGAGTTTGCTTCTTAATAGTGTACTGTTGGCATAATATGACCCATTTCCTGTTTGTATTCTGTCATGTAATGTTGTGTTTACAGACCATTCATTATCTATCATGTTACCCAGGTATCTGAACGTATTAATTGCATCAAATGAATTATCCTGTGTATAAATTATAGAAATTTCTTCTCATTTCTGATGCAGAAATTAGCATGTACTTAGTTTTGCTGATATTTACATTCAGTCCCATTCCAGCGGATTTTTGATTCAGCTCCTTGTATACCACAACTAGCCATTGTCTTGATCTGGCTATTATCACATCATCTGTTTTTCAGACATAGTTAATAAAATAGATGGACTAGAATGAATTGTACATAAACTCAGTCTATGTGATAGCAATCCATTATCCAGTTTGGCTGTTCTGCATCTTAAATGATAATATTTTATTAGAAGTCTGTGAGATTACAGTAGTAAAATGTATTATGTTATGTGACTTATATATTGTTATATGGTACAAGCTTACTAACATTAACATTACTATTATATTTGAATTGGTCAGATTACAAATACTTTGAATGATGCCATGTATGTTTTGTGAATATAAATTTTGATCGAATGGATCTGTTACATATACATTTTCTACTGTTTTTTTTCAGGCTTATTCAAACGTGCGATTATACAGAGCGCATCATGTACTAATATGTGGGCATTATCATCATGTGCAAAAGAACGATCATTTCGTTTGGGTGAAATTTTGGGGCTTAAAACTGATGACCCAGGAGAATTACTAAAGTTTCTTCAACAAGTACCATCTCTGGACATTGTCAATTCTCAGTTTAAAACATTGACAAGCATGGTAATATAATTAGTGGAGGAACAGAAGCGTAGCTTGTTTTAGGTATAGCATCTATATATATATATTTGTATTATGTATGCCATTTTTAATTTCAGGATAAAAGAAATACAATAGCATTTCCGTTTGTTCCAAGTATTGAAGTGCCAGGTACGGGACACAACTTCTTGACTGTACACCCAAAGACTGCGGTGACTCGAGGGCATTTTGCGCACATCCCTGTACTGATAGGAGTTACCAGCAAAGAGGGAATGGTTTTATTGAATGGTAATTTCACAGTTAGGAGTACATATTGTAACATAACAAAATGTTACCTAACCTAAATGTATGTGATCAGACTTTATAAGGACAAAACAACAATGTAAATAGGGATATAGTATTAAGAATAACCAAGAAAGGAGAAATCAAGAAAGAAGAATGAAGCAGAAGTACCACATGAAACAGTAACCCAAAGACTGTTTGACACTACAACCATACAAAGACTAACACAAACTGATGGACAGAGTAAACGTACATTCAGCTGTCAGTCAAGTCAGTAGTTAATGTAAACCGAATATTATATGTAAATAAAAAATGAATCAATAAGCATCTAAATACTGTGAAATCAGAATTAGCATTTTGCTGATAATAAATTTGACCATGACTAGTAAATTATGAATGCCAAAAACTAAAATTAGCAATGGCTACATAGTGAGAACAAAGATGTATTTCAATATCAAATATACTTGTGAGAAAGAAAAACTATTTATAAGAGGGAATCTTATACAAATAAGGTACCTCCACAAATTACCGAATTGAGAACCAATGAACGTTGTTAAGGCAAAATTCCAATATAAGCGATATGTCTTAACAACGCCTAGACCAAGCATTAGTCAGTGAATTGTTTATTGGGAGTTAACATAAGTGTAAATTAAAATAAACACAACAATTGTTATGCTCTGATGTAACAAAAAACATTATTAAAATGATATATTTAATCATAATTCAATTGTTAAGTAGTAGACTAGAACGTGTTAGCATAAAACGAAATGTCATAGTAATTAGGATCATTCATTACAATGTATAAAGTTTAGGTGTACTCATAATGTTCAGTAAAAATGTCAGTACAGAATTAATGGTGTTCCCACATAAACGTTTGAATAATAAAATGATATGTGAACACAAACAATATTAACCCAAAGTGTAAAATCGGCGATTCAGAAAAAGCAGACGACAGTGAAAATGGTGTACCCGAACATTGATTTTATAACAATGTCAGTCAAAGTGAAAGTAATTCGATATCGAGTGATATCAAATTAAAGAAGAAAAAATGATCTTTAATTTGATAATGATATCGACCCAATCGCAACTGTATTTAGTGCGGGAAAGATGTTAGCATCATTTGCAAAATATGCACCAGAGATTTGTTTATGAATAACAACAACAATGAAAGCTATCTGTCACATCAGCGTTTGATGGTTAAAAAAACCGTTATCAACGGCCAAAATAATAATACGTCATACCCTTCACACCTGCAAGAACCAATCAGAAAATTAGTTAGTAATTAACATTTTTACCTATGACCGATGGACAAGGAGAGTATATAAGGGAGACGCGAGCGTTTCTCAACAGACACTAACCGACTTCATACAGCACAAGATGTGTGCTTGTTATCTCTGCATTTTTAATAACTATTAGCGTCATCTACATAATACATCGAAACAAATAGTTCAACACCAAGAAACAACTACTTCAAGTTAATCTACAGCAAACAACAGTGATTATGTGCAGTATCATTTCAATTTAGTGCGGGAAATAATGAACAGAAAATAATTAATTATTATCATTCATGATCCATTTAGTCAGAAGAGGATCGCAATATTCTGTTCTTGTGCGTGTGTTGTGCAAAACCTGGTAATCATTATAATCCGATTACCAAAGTGGTTAATGAGTTTTAATTAAATAATTAAAACCAGAAGGTAACAGTGCAATCATTATTCAATTTTTATCTGAGCGCCATAACCTGTACATTTTTCTACACTGATCTGTACTGACGCAAAACACAGAAACATTTCAAGATTACACCATGTCTCAATTTATTATATGAATTTGTTATTAGGAAATAAGCTGTATGATAGTTGTAAGTGTTCTCACATGATAATTTTTGTAAATCAAAAAGCAAGCGTTGACGAACGCAAGGCCATCAACAGGTCATTTTTACTTTGTTTACTTTATGAAAGTAACCTCAAAAAACGTTGTTGATCAATTTTATATCGAAAAGATTATTGGATATTGTGTAGGCATAATTTTCTTTTTTCGTGTTTCAAAGAATTCACATCTGAGATTTTCATATTTTTAATGTTAAAAATAAATAACATCTGGACTTAGCCAGATTTATAATTCATGTTCTGAGCAAGCCGTATAAGGCATATAATAACTGATTTATAATTGTACAACTTTGTGTATTTTCATTATATTTGTTTCTGAATTCTCTATAAGGGTGTAAATAAAACCCGTTATTAACAGCATCACTTGATTTGATTTATTTCTATAGGATAATTAAACATTTTATTTAGAAAACTTAAACAACCTTCAGTTGTGTTTTAATATTTTGGAATAGTATTGCCAAAAGGTGTTACACAATTATTTTAAATTTTTTAATCATTCAGTAATTCTATTTGTGGGTTTTACACGGGATTTTCCCTAAAATAAATCCGTGTGGCGCCCACTAACTAACAAACAAGGCAATCTAACCTTGCTACTAAAGTGAGTTGGTGTTTGTAAACTGAGTTGACAGCTTAGTGAACTTCTAGTAAACACGACCAGGTACGTAAAAGTATATTTTTGTTTATGATATTGTCCAGACATTACGAGACGTAACGTACTTAGACTACCTGCAATCTGGAGAAGAAGTTTTACAGCCAGTTTCAACCAGACGATCATCATTATCAAGCAACCAACTGTTGTACTTTACGTTTCAACTTAAGCTAATTTAGCATTTAATTATTATCAACCTAACTATTTTATTTGTTTAATATAAGGGAATTCTTTTCAAACAAGTATAATTAAACCGTTGTAAACACACTGTGAGTAACCTCGAATGTTACATTATAAATTACTTTACTACATTAGCAACCTTCAGTTAGAAACAACTATTTCAAATTTTGATTTACCTCAAAAGAATACTTCACACATAATTGAACTTTGTTTAAACAAGACCTTTAATATTTTAAACGTAAACATAATTTTAAATAACAACAGCAACACTTTTATTTTATTACAAGATAACGCATACACCGTGTGTACAAGAATAAACAAACCCCTAATTATTAGTGTGGTTACAAATTGGCGCACCAACTAGTGTGGCTTAAAAAATATTAAATAAAAATATTTTTTATATTTTATATCAGCCCGGTAGACACGAAAGAATTAACATGCCGCACACCCACCAATATGATACAAGATATAAGGACAGTCGGGTAGGAGAAGGACATATAGAGACTCCTGAAGCACAACCCATACGCGAAATGGAAGTCATTACAATCAATAATGTCGATACTCAACCTGAAGAGACACCCCAGGTAGAACCGGAAATAGAAGTGACTGTCGACAACCAACCCAGATGGCCTGAAGAACTCCCACAACCAAACAAGCCGACTGAAGAGACGAGGATGGAGAGTATGATGATGAGGATGATGGAACAGATGACAAAAAATAATGACTCGATGAATAAAAACCACGAATCATTAAAAGAAGATGGTAGGAAATCCCGGGAAGAGAACCAAAGAAATATCGAGTTATTAAATAGAAATATAGAGTCAATAAAGGAGGACCATCGTGACTTAAATAGAAATCTAGAGTCGCTTAGTAAAAATATGGAGTCGCTGAAAGAGGACTTGAACAAGAGGTAGACAATACCCATAAATCCATGGACGTGCTGAACAGTAAGATAGATGATAACAGTAGGGCCATCAGAGAAGAATTGAACACCACCTTGATTGAAATTAGCAGGAGGATGGAAGAAGGAAATGAGAAAATTAACACGAGAATAGACGTGGAAATCGCTGTTGTGAGGGAAGAAATAACGGAAGTAAACAAACGGTGCGAACAACACGACCAGGACTTGCAGCGAACTAGAGAAGAGGTCGACAGGAGGCTCAATACCATGGAGGAGGTGACTGAAGCAAGAATAGAATCTTTGAAAAGGATGAATCAAGATGAGATTAAACGGGTAAGGATAGACGTAGGGGAGCGCTGTGAAGAAGTAAGTACATCAGTAGACGCAGTAAGGAATTTAACTGTCGCTAATAGAGAGAGAATTGAGGAACTCAGACAACAGGAATTAGTGCAAATGCGGGAAGAGATTGAGGTTATCCGCAACCGTCCGGTCCAAGGTCAGTATCTGCTACCAAATGACAACCGCGACGCGATTAATTTTAAAAATTATCGAAGAAACCCAATCGAATTCTTAGCGCGTGTGGAAGAAAACTTAGCACGGATCAGAGAGACTAGATGGAACAACATAAGAAGCTTGATAGACGAATACTTCAAAGAAATATATGATAATTGGTGGACCGCAACGCGCCACGAAGTTCACAGTTACGAGGAATTCAAGACCCAATTCCGCGCAAAATATTGGTCCGAGGCTACGCAAAATATCGTACGCGATCATATATGTCACGGAAAGTACGATGCGAACAGAGGAGGAACCATGACTTCTTACTTTTTGGGTCAGGTATGTCTAGCACGGAATCTAGAGACAAAAATACCGGAAGAATGTCTCGTTACAAAACTGTCTTACCACTTTGAGGAGGGTGTCGCAAAGGCACGTCAGTGGGGGCAGATTAAGACTATAGCAGCTATGTCCGCATTGCTCGAGGATCAGGAGCATGAGGGATATTACCGAAGGAGTCGTCGGCGAAATGACCATTTTAACAATACGGGCGGTAACACGAACAATAATAATAACAACTCCAGAAATTATCGAAATAATTTTAATAATAATGGCCATACAAACCAAAATTATAATAACAGTAATTATAACAACAATAATAATAGGCCGAATAACCCGAGCAGTAATAATAACAATAATAATAATGGGAACCAGAATAACAATAATAATTACAACAACCGGAGACCCAATTTTAATAATAACACCAATCGACCATCAAACCAAGGCGGAAATAATCCACTGTCACAATATCGCCGAACCAATTATGTACAAGCCAATTACGACTCCGATAGAAGGCGACGATACCAACGAAGAAACAGTTACAGTGGAGACAGGAAGCATGAGAGGAGGACGATGGAGGAGTAGTAGCATTGAGGGCGATGACCGCAACAGCGACTACCGACCACATGTACATTTTGTTCCAGACCAGGAACCAGCCCATCAAGGAGGACGTACAACAACGGACGACAGGAGTCATGTAAGTGATCAAGACCGACGCCACGAGGAGAGTGCAAGCTCTTTAAACTCCTCGCGGCAGTGAAAAATTATGGTAACATAAACCCTTCGCTGAACCACTCTATTGGGTATGATTACGGCACCAGTACGAATAAAATCACCATATTGTATAACCATTACCTGAAAAATATACGGCAGGAATTGTTAGAAGAAGGAGTAACCGATCACCAGCAACACACTCACGATATCGTGTACGTGACGGCCACAATCAATGAAGTAACTGTCACATTAATGGTCGACACCGGGGCCAATGTTTCCCTAATGGATAGCACCGAGCTCAATCGTATTCAGGAGGAGAGCAGGGTTAACATACCGACGTTACCTGTTACGAACATCATCCTGATAGGAGCTACAGGACGACAAAATAAATCAGTAAAAAAGCAAGTTAGGTTAGAAGTAACCAGCCAAGGTGTGACAATACCAATGATTTTTCTAGTAGCAACAGGTCTACCATTTCGTAGCTTGATCGGCTGCGACCTTCTATGTAGGCACTCAGCCATAATCGATTTAAGTTTGGACAAATTAACTCTGAAAACGTCTGGCACGGGTTGGATTGCAGACATTGTAGGAAACAGAGAAGTTCCCCCAGAGAGAACGGTATACCATTTCCAGAGAACAACCAACCCTAGAAACCAAACATTTAGGCACGAGCTGGAGTACAACAACGATAACAATGATTTATGGGAAGAAAAAATCAGAGAAATAAGGCAATTCCAGTCAACTGACAGAACTAAATCGCCAAGTTCAAGCCAACTCGAAAAATTAATAACCATATATAATAGATATAGACATGTATTCTCAGACCTACCAGGAAAAGTTAAAAATTATCAATGTATATTGCATTTCAAGGAACCGGTAAATTTTAACCGCAAATCCTACCCCATTGCGTATTCCCTTAAAGAGGCGGTTCGGTCTGAAATCAATCAGTTAATAGAGGATGATATAATAGAACCCAGTCAGTCCCCTTATACCAGCCCTATAGTGGCTATTAAGAAGAAAAACGGTAAGGTAAGACTTTGTTTAGACGCACGAGAAATAAACAAACACCTCGTCAATAACCGGACATCTCCGGGTGAAATTGAGGAGATTCTAAAGAAGTTCCACGGTGTACAATACATAAGCTCGTGGGATACGGTCTGCGGATATTGGCAGGTCGAGCTGCATCCCAACAGTCGAAAATATGTTGCTTTTATATTTAAGGGACGCAACTATCACTTTAAGAGGTTGCCCTTCGGGCTAATAAATTCAGTAGCCATTTTCATACAATGCATGGATCAGGTGTTAGGACCGGAAGCACTTAAATTCACGACCGTCTATGTGGACGACCTGCTCATAACATCCACCAACTGGGAAGAACATTGTCAGAGAGTAGAACACGTGCTAAACAAGCTATCAGAAAATCATATTACCCTAAAATTGGAGAAATCTCAACTAATTGCAAAGGAAGTACAGTTTTTAGGTTTCCAGCTCACCGAATTAGGGATAACTCCTTCAACAGAAAAAATCGAGGCCATTCAAAAGTTCCCAACCCCCAAGAATAAAAAACAATTACAATCTTTTTTAGAATTGTGCAACTACTATCGAAAATTTCAAAATAATTATTCTGAACTAACCACCAGATTGTCTCCGCAATTGTCCTCGAAGGATAAATGGACATGGGGTCCAGCACAGGAAGGTATATTTCAAAAGATTAAAACAAAATTTTTAGAAACAGTAATATTACACCATCCGGACTTTGACAAACCTTTTTATTTGAATTGCGATGCCAGCGACATCAGTTTGGGCTCCACCTTATACCAAGAAGACGGCGAAGGAAACCACCTGGTAATAAGCTTTGCAAGCCGTACCTTGAATAAATGTGAAAGAAACTACAATGTCACTGAAAAAGAACTCCTGAGTGTAGTATTCGCATGTAATAAATTCCGCACATACATATTAGGATACTCGGTTACTGTTAGAACAGATCACAAGTCCATATCCTTTTTGAAGAGCTGCAAATTAAGTCATGGGCGATTAGCAAGGCGGACATTGGTCCTACAAGAGTATAACATTAATTGGGAATACGTCCCTGGCAGAAAGAATATAGCCGCTGACGTACTATCGCGGGTCAACCTTACAAATCAGACTTATGAAGGTGAAAAGGAGACACTAGCCAAAGTTTATAACATATTAAAAAGCCGAACAGAATTGGAAAGCATTATCAAAGAAATAGAGTTACATCAAAGACAAGACGATAGACTGGCACAAATCTTCCAGAGGTTGGATGAGCAAGATGTAAGGATAACTCCATATTACTGTGTAATTGATAATATATTATTTATTAAGACTAAGTATCACGATAACGGTTGGAAGTTGGTTGTACCTAAAACCATAGAGAAAGAAATAATCACAGATTACCATGTTCATTATGGGCACATGGGTGCTATCAAGGTAATCAAGGCGTTGGAAGAACATATGTATATAAAGGATATGAATAGAAGAGTGAGGCAGTGCATCAGAACCTGTCCAATTTGCCAGATGGTAAAATGCACGAATGAAAGAAAGGAGGGGCAGATGATTCCCATAACATCTTCGGGGAAACTAGAAAAAGTTTTTGTAGACATCTGCGGCCCATTTCCTAGGAGCGGAGGTCGTCACCAGTACAAGTATTTATTGATTATCTTAGACCATTACACTAAATATATAAAACTATACCCTATGAATCGAGCAACTACCCGGAAGATACTCAACCTAATAATACATAATTATTTACCTGAGGTAGGTTGTCCGAGAACCATGATCACAGACCACGGTACACAATTTAAAGGACGGAGGTGGAAGGACACACTGATGGAATATGGAATAAAAACATACAAGACTGCAGTGTACCATCCCAGTAGTAATCCCTCGGAGAGAGTATTAAGAGAGGTGGGACGAATACTTAGAACTTATTGTGCAACTCAACAAAGACAGTGGAGTGGATATGTCCCAGCTGCAGAGGATTTTATCAATCTAGCGTATCACCAATCAATTGATACAACCCCATACAACGCCATGTTCGAAAAACCTCCACCCAGAGAGATTAGTGACCTGATTAAATTCCCACAGAGTCCTGAATATCACTTTGATAAAGTCCAATACCATAATAAGATCATAGAAAAGTTAGAACAACGGAGGAGAAAGTATAAACGGCAAGCACCAGCCCGAATAATTAAATATAAAATAGGAGAACAAGTACTATTAAGAAATAGGGAGCTGCCCAGCACAATGGAGGGCATCACCAAGAAATTGTTGGTGTTATACGTCGGTGCCTATGTGATCACAAAAGACAATGAAAACAATACCTATGAACTCACTGACACGATAAATAACAAAGTTAAAGGGACATACCATCAAACATCGTTAAAAAGGTACTATAGTTAAAGGAAATTAATTAGGATAAGTAATTACAAAGTGCCAAATATTCCAAAAATGTAATACTAGAAACTGATATGGGAAAGGACACCTGTATGACGTAATCACCCCCAATAATACACCCAATAGAGTGGAAAGGCACAAATAACCCCATGAATATCAACTATTAAAAAATGATTACTATTAAGAACGGATAACATGTAGTAGTAGACAACATTTATCACCCGAATGTTTAGGGTATAAAAGAAAAATATATGTTTAAAAATAATTACTATAAACAAACTCATTTAATGTTTAACAGAATCACATGTTAAGCCACAAATTATTGAAGGTAACTAATTGACTATAACTAATCAATTTACCCTATCGAGTTACAAAAGTGTGTAGGATTAAGATATAAGCCAGACTATTTGTTACTGATGAAAAAAGAACCAAATCTATCACACCAAAAGATAGAAAATTATGTAATGTCAACTAAATGATTTAATAAGAAAAGGGACATCTATTATGTCACAAAGAGCCAGTAGTGGCATATAACTAAAATTACTATACTATACTTAGAAAAAAATGTGTATCCAAATGAATATTCTATGTAACTTAATGTTTATAAAATGATTATTGTGTACCTCTCATAAAACTCAAATATTAATTAAAATCATCCAGAATAAAGGTTCACCCAACTAACCTTTGAAGGAGTAGAGAGGCAGAATAACAAAGTGTGTAAAATAAAAGAAGGATATTATTATGGAAAGTAAGGAAAGAAAAAATATATGTTTGTAAAACAAACCATGTAAACCCCAAGAATGTCTATAAAATTAGATATTAGTATGTTATTATATTGTCACAGGAAATTGTAATTATAGAATATTGTATATTATATAAAATCATCCAGAATAAGTGAGAACCACCATCACTTGAAGGAGTAGAGAAGAAAAATAACAAAGAGTGTTAATTGTAAAGATAACTATTATTATAATGGAATGAAAGGAAAGAAAAATGTTTGTTAATTATCAAATATTGTACATCACAGAATATGTCAGAGAACATCAAACAAAAAAACCATTTGGTATACGAACAATGTACGCCCTGATAATTCAGGATGAATATAACTTATTAAAAAAAACTTAATGAACTATTGTGAAAATAAAAAATATTGTAAACTCTAGATAGAAAAAACCAACTGCATAATTACTATAAGCAGCAAAATAAGTGTATAATCTTAAGAATACTCAAGTGAACCAAAGCAAATTGTCAACTAGTACAAAAAGTAACAATATAGCTGATAAAAGCATAGCTAAGAATATCAAGTCTAAAAAAGAAATAATTACCTGTAAGAAAGAAAGTATGATTAGCTAGTATAAAGATGGAAATGTGATCTAAATGAAAACCTCTGATACCTTGAATATTATGTTGAAAATATTATATTATTGAAAATGAATGTTATGTGATATTTTATGAGTTGTGATAGTGCAACTATTGCCAGGTGCAATGTTTATTTTTTTCTCAGACAGAGAAGAGTAATGCCTCTGAATCTGAGAATGTGTATTGAGGAACGGCAGAGGATGTTAGCCACAGTGAGCCACCCTGATTCCGAACCCTCTACAACAGTTAGGGAGTTATATTGTACTAATGTATCAAGGACTATTATGGAAAAATCTGTGAGGTATAAATTATAATAACCATTAAGATAATCACGAGTGTAAAGATATGTAATAAGTAAGTAGAATGTGAATAGAACAGGAAATTGTTAACTTAAGGAATGAGATCTATTGTAGTTAAATGACTTAGAAAGTAAGCAACTTGAAAATACTAGTAAGTTAAGAGTTGTATCACTAGCCAAAAAATCAAGCTAGAGTAATACACCAATAGTATGTCAAAAAATCAAAGAGTACAAGAAAAAAAAAAGACTATAGAAGAATACTAAGAAACTGACATGAATTGATAATTTTATAAAAAATAAATTTTTCTCAAATGATCAATTTTAAGGAGGGTGTATATGTAACATAACAAAATGTTACCTAACCTAAATGTATGTGATCAGACTTTATAAGGACAAAACAACAATGTAAATAGGGATATAGTATTAAGAATAACCAAGAAAGGAGAAATCAAGAAAGAAGAATGAAGCAGAAGTACCACATGAAACAGTAACCCAAAGACTGTTTGACACTACAACCATACAAAGACTAACACAAACTGATGGACAGAGTAAACGTACATTCAGCTGTCAATCAAGTCAGTAGTTAATGTAAACCGAATATTATATGTAAATAAAAAATGAATCAATTAGCATCTAAATACTGTGAAATCAGAATTAGCATTTTGCTGATAATAAATTTGACCATGACTAGTAAATTATGAATGCCAAAAACTAAAATTAGCAATGGCTACATAGTGAGAACAAAGATGTATTTCAATATCAAATATACTTGTGAGAAAGAAAAACTATTTATAAGAGAGAATCTTATACAAATAAGGTACCTCCACAAATTACCGAATTGAGAACCAATGAACGTTGTTAAGGCAAAATTCCAATATAAGCGATATGTCTTAACAACGCCTAGACCAAGCATTAGTCAGTGAATTGTTTATTGGGAGTTAACATAAGTGTAAATTAAAATACACACAACAATTGTTATGCTCTGACGTAACAAAAAACATTATTAAAATGATATATTTAATCATATTCAATTGTTAAGTAGTAGACTAGAAAGTGTTAGCATAAAACGAAATGTCATAGTAATTAGGATCATTCATTACAATGTATAAAGTTTAGGTGTACTCATAATGTTCAGTAAAAATGTCAGTACAGAATTAATGGTGTTCCCACATAAACGTTTGAATAATAAAATGATATGTGAACACAAACAATATTAACCCAAAGTGTAAAATCGGCGATTCAGAAAAAGCAGACGACAGTGAAAATGGTGTACCCGAACATTGATTTTATAACAATGTCGGTCAAAGTGAAAGTAATTCGATATCGAGTGATATCAAATTAAAGAAGAAAAAATGATCTTTAATTTGATAATGATATCGACCCAATCGCAACTGTATTTAGTGCGGGAAAGATGTTAGCATCATTTGCAAAATATGCACCAGAGATTTGTTTATGAATAACAACAACAATGAAAGCTATCTGTCACATCAGCGTTTGACGGTTAAAAAAACCGTTATCACCGGCCAAAATAATAATACGTCATACCCTTCACACCTGCAAGAACCAATCAGAAAATTAGTTAGTAATTAACATTTTTACCTAAGACCGATGGACAAGGAGAGTATATAAGGGAGACGCGAGCGTTTCTCAACAGACACTAACCGACTTCATACAGCACAAGATGTGTGCTTGTTATCTCTGCATTTTTAATAACTATTAGCGTCATCTACATAATACATCGAAACAAATAGTTCAACACCAAGAAACAACTACTTCAAGTTAATCTACAGCAAACAACAGTGATTATGTGCAGTATCATTTCAATTTAGTGCGGGAAATAATGAACAGAAAATAATTAATTATTATCATTCATGATCCATTTAGTCAGAAGAGGATCGCAATATTCTGTTCTTGTGCGTGTGTTGTGCAAAACCTGGTAATCATTATAATCCGATTACCAAAGTGGTTAATGAGTTTTAATTAAATAATTAAAACCAGAAGGTAACAGTGCAATCATTATTCAATTTTTATCTGAGCGCCATAACCTGTACATTTTTCTACACTGATCTGTACTGACGCAAAACACAGAAACATTTCAAGATTACACCATGTCTCAATTTATTATATGAATTTGTTATTAGGAAATAAGCTGTATGATAGTTGTAAGTGTTCTCACATGATAATTTTTGTAAATCAAAAAGCAAGCGTTGACGAACGCAAGGCCATCAACAGGTCATTTTTACTTTGTTTACTTTATGAAAGTAACCTCAAAAAACGTTGTTGATCAATTTTATATCGAAAAGATTATTGGATATTGTGTAGGCATAATTTTCTTTTTTCGTGTTTCAAAGAATTCACATCTGAGATTTTCATATTTTTAATGTTAAAAATAAATAACATCTGGACTTAGCCAGATTTATAATTCATGTTCTGAGCAAGCCGTATAAGGCATATAATAACTGATTTATAATTGTACAACTTTGTGTATTTTCATTATATTTGTTTCTGAATTCTCTATAAGGGTGTAAATAAAACCCGTTATTAACAGCATCACTTGATTTGATTTATTTCTATAGGATAATTAAACATTTTATTTAGAAAACTTAAACAACCTTCAGTTGTGTTTTAATATTTTGGAATAGTATTGCCAAAAGGTGTTACACAATTATTTTAAATTTTTTAATCATTCAGTAATTCTATTTGTGGGTTTTACACGGGATTTTCCCTAAAATAAATCCGTGTGGCGCCCACTAACTTACAAACAAGGCAATCTAACCTTGCTACTAAAGTGAGTTGGTGTTTGTAAACTGAGTTGACAGCTTAGTGAACTTCTAGTAAACACGACCAGGTACGTAAAAGTATATTTTTGTTTATGATATTGTCCAGACATTACGAGACGTAACGTACTTAGACTACCTGCAATCTGGAGAAGAAGTTTTACAGCCAGTTTCAACCAGACGATCATCATTATCAAGCAACCAACTGTTGTACTTTACGTTTCAACTTAAGCTAATTTAGCATTTAATTATTATCAACCTAACTATTTTATTTGTTTAATATAAGGGAATTCTTTTCAAACAAGTATAATTAAACCGTTGTAAACACACTGTGAGTAACCTCGAATGTTACATTATAAATTACTTTACTACATTAGCAACCTTCAATTGGAAACAACTATTTCAAATTTTGATTTACCTCAAAAGAATACTTCACACATAATTGAACTTAGTTTAAACAAGACCTTTAATATTTTAAACGTAAACATAATTTTAAATAACAACAGCAACACTTTTATTTTATTACAAGATAACGCATACACCGTTTTCGATCGATTTATTTACAGTATAAACCTATATCGTAAACATACCGAATTACGGTTACTTACAATATTTAGAAATTTCATTTTAAATATAGACCTTAGTCAAGTGTATATGCACACATAAGTGTATAACAATACTTAGAATAAAGAAAAGAGAAAGTGAAGTCAAACTAAAGCTGCAGGAGATATTGATTATTAGTTGTAACAAAATATCTATAAAGTACAAATTAAAAAAAAAAAGAAAAACATTTGTGTGAAATATGTTCATAGTGAAAACAGATTTAATTTAAATGTGTGAATAAGTACATTTAATAAATGTACATTCTCTTTGTGCATCAAGGATTCTTTTTTTGTTAATGTATTGTGTCACCTGATTTGATACATATGTGTTTACAGCAATAGTTGTGTGTGTGAGACTGGGGCATATGGGATTATTTTGCCAGCAAAAATGATGACCTGGTGTAGATTGATGTTTTAGAGAGATAGCCCTCCCTTCAATCATAGCTCGTACAAGTCAGTTCTTGGTTTTCAGAGATGGTGCAACCCTGCTCATGGACTGTATTTATTTCCGACTTCATTGTCTGATTTTGGTTTCACATATTAGTTGATGTAAACCCATAGATACTTGAATTTGTCAGCTTGTTTTATTTTGACGTCATTACCTATGAGCACTACAAATTTTGCTAGTGAGTTAGTCTGTAAAATATTTTGTTTTGTAGAACCAAACTTGAAGCCCCTATTTTTCTTGTTTTTCTTATAAACGTTTGATCATGAATTCTAGGTTCTAGATCCTAAATCCTTTATTAAATCATTACAATTATTTTCCCATCATGGACCTAACGTTGCGATAAAGTCCCAGTCATTAATACACTCCTTACATCATCCTGTCCACATGACTATAAAACACCTCCCCTCCCCCACACACACAGTCAGTTTCTTGGAACAGAGATTGGGTGGGAGTCTGAAGGTGGAGTCTGTGTCCTCCTACATGAATCCATCATTTGGGAATGTCACCAATATTTTAATAACACTTGATTTGAGTACAACTGATGACAGACAATACTGTTTCTATTTATTCAATTTTTATTTGACTTTCGTAACAAAACTATATAGATGTTTCGTCTTCTTAAAGCTGATATTTAAGTCAAAACTAACTTTAACTAGTATTTAAAAAAAAAAAAAATGTGAACTATTTTCATGTATTTACCATTGGGTAAAAATAAAAGTTTTTGTGAAATTGAGGAAATGGTGACCATGCAGTTGCCCCAAAACAGATGTAGAAACTGAACAGAGCACTACAGGGAAGATGGAAACATCACAATGTGTGGTGTGTGCCGGAGGAGCCAACAAATACATTTTTTGTAGATGGTAATATATATGCAGTACTGTTGGAAAAAAAAGCCAGTACAATTAATTAATACTATCCAGTTAAAATCTGGATATACCGGAGTTCACCACTGTGACTGATAATAATATTTCTGATATTTTCTTTTCTGCTGACTTCTACGCATTATGTATTGTACAAGTGAACTGTTGATTATACATTACTACCTGTTTAAAAGAAATTAACTGCCTATAATTAATTAATCGATTAAACAATTCTGACACAATTTATACAACTTAACAGAACTAATTCTTCAAATATACTTGTAATTTTTAATGTGCAGAATATAACATTTTGTTTTATCATTTGTGACTACTGTATTTCATGGGTAGAAATCTTGTTTCAGATATACCACACACCACTGAATACTTCAAAGCATTGGATAGTAATTTTGAAAGAATTGTTCCATGTAATTTAGGAGTGCCTGATGACAGAATGGCAACGATAACAGAAAAGTTGAAACACCTGTATTTTGGTAACAAAAACATTTCGTGGGAGACACTGACTCATTATGTAGATGTAAGTTATGTTTATCAGTAATTTGTGATTTTTGTTATACATGGTGTGTTCAAAAACTATCAGACCTTTGCTCAGGAGAAATATATTTATTTATATGCAGGTTTTAAACATTTATCCCCTTCAAAGTACTCCCCTTTAGATTGCACACACTTCTTCCAGCAGTCCTGCCACTTTTGGAAACATGTCTGGAAGTTATCTTTTGGTATGGAGTACAGCTGTCTCGTATTTTGTATGATGTCTTCTATTGACTCAAATCAGGAATTATTGTCTTCTACTGACATAACCAAGGTAGCCATGTGAAGAGAGTAGGGAGGCTGGCATAGCTGGGGAGTGTTGTGTTTTACTAAGAAAGTCTGAATTAAGAATGGGCAGGTGCATTGTCATGATGGAGTTGCCAAGTTTGCACTGCCCACAGGTCTGGCCTTTAGTGCCGCACAGCATCATGCAGGTGATGCATAATCTCTAAATAGTATTCATTGGGAATTGTTTGGCCTTGTGGTGCGTACTCATGATGGACTATCCCACATGAGTCAAAAAACACAATCAACATGACTTTGATTTTGCTGCGCACTTGTCTTGCTTTTTTCAACCATGGGGATGATGAATGTTTCCATTGTGAAGACTGAACTTTGGTTTTGGGATCGTACCCATATGCCCATGTCTCATCGTCAGTGATCACAGTGTTGAGGAAACTTGGGTCAGTTTTTACACAGTCCAACATGTCCTGCAAAACTTCCAAACATAGTCCCTTCTGCTCCATTGTTAACAGCTTTAGCACAAATTTTGCAGACACTCTTCGCATAGCCAGATTTTTGGTCAAAATGGAATGTACTGAACCAATGCTTATTCCCACCTCTTCTTCAATCTCTTGGATGGTAATTCGACAATCGTCCATGACCAAAGTTTGCACTTAGTCAATGATTTCATCATTAAGACTTGTTGAGGGCCTGTCAGAATGCGATTAGCTGTCCACTGATGTGCAACCATCTTTGAAGTGATTATACCACTCCTTAATATGTGTGATACTCGTAGCATCGTCCCCAAAAGACTCCTGAATTTTTCGACTAGTATCCACTTGGCTATCACCAAGTCGGTAAAATTTAATGCAGTACCGCTGCTCAAGTTTTTTTTTGCCATTTTACAATAAATGAAATCCGATGGGCACTTGATACACATACTTATTGACATGCAGCCAAACAGCAACTGATTTGTTGTAGCGGGACGGTGGCAGTCAGCGCTTGTGTGCTAGGGTTCACTCCATACCTGTACTCAAGGTAAATGCCCATGCTTCATATGACCACGCATGAAAAAAAGGCGGATTCTTTTTGAACACACCTGGTATTTATTAATTATTATTAAATTGTAATAAGGGAAATAATTAGTAACTAAATTAATTTAGAGTATTTTGGGACTAAAAGAAATTGCTAACATAGCAATTACACACACTTTTTAAACAACCCTGTTGTAATTTAATAGACTCAATATCAGTTTTTCCAGAGTATGGACATGTTCTGTAGAAAGAATGTTGAAGTATAATCCCATATTTGTAGTTTATTGTGTTAACATGAAGCCATAGGATTACCAGTGAGTACAACTGGACATAATTGTTAATGCTTGTGTATGTAAATGCATAAGTTATGTCCTTGAAATCATTTTAATTACTTCCAATCAACACTTAGATTAAAGTCAACTACTGAAAAAACATTTATATTAATTGTGTTTTACAGTTTTTTGGAGACATTCTGTTTCATATTGGAGTTATTGAAACAGTCAAAGCACATGCAAGGCTATCAAAAGCTCCAACTTATTGTTATGAATTTACATATGAAGGAAACTTGGGTATGCTGAAAAATGTTCTTAAAATGAAATACCCAGAAGGGACAGATCTGTCAGGTAAAATTTTGTTATATATTGCAATAGACATTCTAATTATATATGCAATATAGTAGAGTTAAAGCATATGATAGCACATACAGACACTGTGTGAATAAGTAGACATTGCAGGTTTGAACATTATGTATTAGTTGATAAGGAACATTGTTAATAATATTAGTTTTAAGTGTTTTTAGGCTTATGAAACAATTTTAAGTGCTGTGAAATGGTGCGAAGTGATGTTTAGACGTGTGTGGAGTGCAGATGTGCAAGGGTACGTAATTATTTTACAGGGTATTGATAAAAAAACATGTTAATTTAAATAAATTTCATGATATGTGAAATTTTTATATGAGACATATCAGAATGTTTGTAATAAAAAGACCTAATGATGACAATAATAATTTGAAAATTCAGAAACTAAACGTATTCATATTTTAAGTAAAAAGGTTTTATAGCTATAATTTTGGTTATAAAAATTATCAAGTTTTTTGAACAAGAATTGTTCTGTTTGGAAGACTTCTTGAACAAGAGCATTGGTTATCTGTAGAAAAATCATGAGTAGGGATTACCGAAGAACCAATCAGATTATTAGAATTTAGTAGTGGATAATTATTTGAAACTGATAGATCAGTTTCTCTTGGGAGTCATTGATGTGTAAGCATCGCATGGTTCTAACGATCGGTCTTCTAATTGCGACTAACAAAAGATAAATTTCCTAGAGTTACTGCAAGTGCTATTCTGAGAAAGTTCAAGATATAAACACTACTCAAGGGTGTATTCTACTCAAGGGCTAGAGTAGAGTATAAACACTTTAAGCCTATTGGATAAAAAAACGTGTATGCAGAATACACTGATTTAGCGGTAACAACATCTGTTCGCTGTGAAAGTATATAACCGTGCTTGTGAGAAACATCTACATGCCCAAAAGTGACTCTGAGGGCGTACAGAGTATATAAACCCATGTACTCATCCAGATACAGGGTCAGCCTGTTGTCTGAAGGATCTACAGTCAACTGTAAAGGGAAGAGAATCTATCTTATTTATGTACAATAAAAAGAAATTATTTAAAATAAAGACTCTATCACATGAGTAAATACTTTATAGTAACTAAGACACAAAGAACTTTTAAATATTAATTCATTTCATTGTATAGAAAGAAATTTTTAGTTGCATTACAAAGGTCAACAGAGATAAATTATTTTTGTATAAACTGTATTAAAAGCTCAGTAGATTATTATAAAAGAATAACATCATTAATAAATCTTCATTCCAGTACAGTATCTCGATTACTTATTCTATGGGACACCTATATGTTGTATAATATAATGTTACAAAAATTAATTAACTATTAAAAATTACAAAATGTGAGTTCAGAATATTTCCTTTTATAAGAAGTTACAATGACAACATATTATATCTCTTATAATTAACACACAATGATAACTTATAAACATCGAAACATAAACACATAAAAAAAAAACTATAAAATCATTTAAATGGCTTGGGTCTTAATAATTTCATTTGTTATGTATTATTTTATGTAAAAATTGTGTAATCACTTATTATTACATTTAATTATTAAAATTTTAATTCATTTTATGCCTTACCTCTTAGTCCAAAGTCCGTTGCACGAAACTGCGACATACAAGTATGACCTTCAGGTTATCTGAATAACGTACTCAACTCGCTTTTCATTTGAAACAAATCTAATTTAATTGGATTTTTTACTTTCTTTAAATACACCACTCACTCCTTCTACTTTAATTCACATATTATTGCAACTCTTTCTTTCTTTAAAAAAAAAACAGATATAACAAAATTTCAGTTTACCATTGTAACTTATACTAATATATATATTTATGACCATAATAAAGCGACCCAGATTGCCCATCCACTCATTCATACAAAAACCCCCTTTTATATAATTACTTTACGTCCCCCTTTTATATATGATCATAACAAATTTGATTTGGATACAGTTTACCGTGGCGTCCCCGTTGACCGCATGGCGCGTCCACACTATTCCCTTCTTGATAAAAAAAAATTATTGTTCCACTGATTTCGGAAACCGCATTTAGTTACTGATTGATACTACTTTACTTTGATTTACACTATTTATTTATACATACTGTTATGGTCGTTTAAAATTTCCGGCCCGCTAACCGGTTATATTTATCCGGCTGCGGCCATGGTAGTTAGTCGACTGGGAAGAAAACTTTATTTGATGATGTTACATGCGGGCGGGCATCACTGCCTTGCCGGCGAACAAATTTCGTCACCGCACACAGCCTTAGTTGTCAGTGTCTTAGTGGCTGTACATGGGATACACAGGATTTTTTGAGTGTTGGCCGTTGACGATATTTCACTGCCTTTACTTTCGTTTAGCGTGGATTAGGCGCTCCGCAGATGTGGGTGCTTGTGCATTTGTGAGTGGATGTCACACAACCGCAAAGTTCTAGGAAGTGTGCTACAGTTGACAACACGACATTCTTTTGTAATTATTTCACCACAGTTACAGCGTACCTTTGCTTTGTTTAGACTGCGAGTTAAATTCAACCAAGGACTGGATACATATATGAAATGAATTTGAAATACTTTGAAAATGAAAACCAAAATTAATAAAATAAAAAACCCTTTTGATTCGCCCCATTACAATACCCCCCCCCAATGAGATATCTTCTGCCGAAACAGAAGAAATCTCATTGCTAACCCTCTAAGAGGACCGGTGAGGATTTGGTGCCAACAACCCCCCATTTGTTCTTATACATCATGGGTAAACTACACCCCTGGTTCGGTGACTATGGCCGCATCTGAACGAGATTACTGGACTTCTCTATACGAGATCCCAACACCATAAAATTGAACAGACACGCACCACAGCGCACCTCACCTTCTAACATGCCGCCCCAAAATCCAAACCCCTGGTCTTATACCATGCCAGATCCTCAACCGATGTTTCCCCTTTTCATGCACACTGGGTCGCCTTTGGCAAATACTGGGCTCGTACATACACCTATAATATTTTCTAAACAAACTCATCATTTAAAATCACAAAATATTCATCTTTAAATTCCTATTCTTTTAAGTTCAAAATCAGATTGTATCAAAACCAAAAAAAAAATCTCTTATCTGAATAATTCTCTTCGTTATTATTACTGACTAGAAAAACAAATAAATTGAAGATTTAATTAAAACATGAACTGCCTTATCCTAACATTTGATTATACATATATCCTAAACAATATAATTCAATAACACTATTAATACACACAAACAATAATACAACCAAAATTTAAAACATCAATTTGATGGCAGGCACAGAATTAAATATATATATTTTTTTCCTATTACCTCCCTTCTAATCCCTTAACCCTTGATACCCGTTACATATTGCTGTGTTCTGTGCTAGGGTTCTTGGCCATTTCCAGCCTCATCCTAGCCGTAAACCACATCTCCCTCGTGACCTGTAACTGGGTCACCGCCCATCCACACTCACTATTACCCCCCCCTGGACTGTAGCGCCCAGTTGCTTTCACAAGGACTGATGCGGAAGGGGTGGACATTTTTTTCTTTTATTCCACCCCCATCCTTGCTTCGGCGTTACAATAAAATTCAGTGTTACACTTACTCATAATGAATGATACGCCCCTAATGGACTACCACCTCTATCTGGGTGAAAATAGCCCTGTTCCAAAATTAGGTAGATTCCCCAAAAAATAACCCCCCTACTAAATCTAACAAACCACCGGGTTAACAAAATAAAACAAACCACAAGCCGGTTATATCAGGTAAAATTTATGATTTGCCACAATTAACTACTTTCACGGTCATGATCCGGTGAGGTCATGGCCGCACTTAGGTGGGGAATCTACAGTTAAAACATAAAACGTAGATTGTCAATTGATACAAGTTACTTGGACAGTAATATACACATCTTAGTTTCCAGACACTATCTTAGCCCAACCATTTCCTTTACATGAATATTTGTTTTCATCAATTATTATTTGTTTTATTTTCCTGACTCACGTTTGGATTCGAGTGGATTTCAAAATCACTCATACTATTTGATTCATTACAATTTTCGACACTAGTCGTTTCATTTATACTGCTTTCATTATTTCCTGCCATATCTATAAATTTATTAATCTAGATTTTCTTACTTAAAATATCTACCACTTCACTCTTAACCTCTGTACATTGATGTACTAATTTGTATGTGCTGCGTAATTTTTACGTATTGTTACTCAGCCTTTAAACCATACTTGTATTCGCTTTTAGGTGCCGATTTATAATTATTTTACAAATCGAGTCCCTGTTCGGGCGCCATTTGTGTAATCACTTATTATTACATTTAATTATTAAAATTTTAATTCATTTTATGCCTTACCTCTTAGTCCAAAGTCCGTTGCACGAAACTGCGACATACATGTATGACCTTCAGGTTATCTGAATAACGTACTCAACTCGCTTTTCATTTGAAACAAATCTAATTTAATTGCATTTTTTACTTTCTTTAAATACACCACTCACTCCTCCTTCTACTTTAATTCACATATTATTGCAACTCTTTCTTTCTTTAAAAAAAAAACAGATATAACAAAATTTCAGTTTACCATTGTAACTTATACTAATATATATATTTATGACCATAATAAAGCGACCCAGATTGCCCATCCACTCATTCATACAAAAACCCCCTTTTATATAATTACTTTACATCCCCCTTTTATATATGATCATAACAAATTTTATTTGGATACAGTTTACTGTGGCGTCCCCGTTGACCGGATGGCGCGTCGCACACACTATTCCCTTCTTGATAAAAAAAAATTATTGTTCCACTGATTTCGGAAACCGCACTTAGTTACTGATTGATACTACTTTACTTTGATTTACACTATTTATTTATACATACTGTTATGGTCGTTTAAAATTTCCGGCCCGCTAACTGGTTATATTTATCCGGCTGCGGCCATGGTAGTTAGTCGACTGGGAAGAAAACTTTATTTGACGATGTTACATGCGGGCGGGCATCACTGCCTTGCCGGCGAACAAATTTCGTCGCCGCACACAGCCTTAGTTGTCAGTGTCTTAGTGGCTGTACATGGGATACACAGGATTTTTTGAGTGTTGGCCGTCGACGATATTTCACTGCCTTTACTTTCGTTTAGCGTGGATTAGGCGCTCCGCAGATGTGGGTGCTTGTGCATTTGTGAGTGGATGTCACACAACCGCAAAGTTCTAGGAAGTGTGCTACAGTTGACAACACGACATTCTTTTGTAATTATTTCACCACAGTTACAGCGTACCTTTGCTTTGTTTAGACTGCGAGTTAAATTCAACCAAGGACTGGATACATATATGAAATGAATTTGAAATATTTTGAAAATGAAAACCAAAATTAATAAAATAAAAAACCCTTTTGGTTCGCCCCATTACAAAATGTGTGTGTGTGTGTGTGTGTGCATGCGCGCGCAAAATGGGAAGAATAAACCATCAGTTCCATGATAAAACACATTGCTATTGTAATTTTATATAGTACAAAACAGAAAAATGTAACAACATTAAGGATGAGCAGGAAGTTTTTCATTCTGCAGAATTCATTTCTCTGATATTAATTAATATAGTTATATCACAAGACACAAGATTAAGTACAAAGATTGAATTGTCGTGGGTGGAACTTGTGTAATATATTATCAGCTGAAAAGATTCAACACACACTTATCTGGTGTAACGGTACAGAAATGGGAATTTTATTTTATATAAATCAGTATTTAATTCAGTAATTCAGTAGTTAACTTTCACCTGTGGGGAGCCCCAACCAGCAATGCACATAGAGTTAGCCTAAACAATTGCCCAGACGTTTTGCGTAACCGCCCAGCAGCAGGCTCTTTGTAAATCACAGTCTGCAGTTTGCCATCAGAGAGAGTAGAAGTAAGCAGCATACAGTGCAGATAAAAATCACATAGTGGCCTCGGGTGTAAGATAGGCCGTAGTTAAGAGTCGGCCTATCTTTTAAAGTACTAAAACTAGTATAAAAAACAGTATAACGCGCAGCCAGCCTAAAAAACTTCAAGTGACTTTCTAAGTGCGAAAAGGTTACGTCGGCCGACTAAATAAATAATACACGTATAATTTGAACAGTGGTGACTGACGGTCATAACATTGACGTGAATTAACCAGTGTACCAAAGGAAAAACAAACGCGGAGTGAACCATAATGTTGAACAAACAGCGATTGTACAACTCACCGAGAGACACATGGAACGGTTAAGTACCATCAGTAACTAATTGGCCAAAACTTTTAAATTTCACAGATATAATGGGGAGAATACTAACAAAATTAACGGTATAACAAAATTAACTAAATGAAATAGAAGGGTGAGAGAGAGAGTGAGTGAGAGCGCAAGTTTGGGGTACGTACCTACAAAGTAAAATACTGGTTCATAGATTGAGTAAATTAATTAATTGTAAAATTTTTTGTATTATCATGCTCTTGTAAGGGGATGACGCAAAGACCATTGTAGTAACTTTTTTATATCACTTTCATGTAATAAGTAATTAAGCGATTTTTGTGTAAACCGTTGTTCTACAGAGAGTAAAGAGGGAAATTAATTAACGAAAAATAAATAAGCGCCATTCATTACATAACATGTGTTAGCGTAATTATTCGTAACTCAAACAAATAATCCTTTCTGCAGCAGTTTTGTCTGTACGACTCTGGAATAAAACCCTAAGGTAAGAGTTAATTATAATTTTGTAATTAATTGAGTAGTTTCACTGGCGCCCGAACAGGGAAGGCAAGTATAATTTGTGGTTATATTCGCCAGACCTAACCAAGCTGCAGAACGGGTCATTTGAGGGGGAGGACGCTTTGGTAAATTAAATATAAAAAGGGTTAAGTCAATATTGGATAAGATTGAAATTCTTATGTAACATTTTATAAACTTATAAAAAATGGCAGGGAATAGTGATGATATCAATGAAATAGCTAACGTCGACAATTTTGATGAGTCGGTTGTTGTGCATAATATTGAGGTCCACTCGACTCCAGATGGGAGTCAGGACAATAAAATAAAACCAGATATTACAAATGAAATAAATAATACAGATGATTCGGGGATTCAAATAACCCCAAAATTGAATAGGGAAAGTAAAATTAATAATGATGAAGTCAGCTTCACTGACAGTAATAGCCAGTTAACAGAATCAAAAATAATGAAAAATGTCGAACATCAATCGACACCTATCAAAGGTAAAAAATCTGACGATAGCTATGAAATGTTTAGAATAATACAAGCAATGATAGAAAAACAGAGTGTAAAGTTTGATGAGTTAAAGGGTGATATAAATAATATTGACCAAAAATTTGGTAAGCGTTTATGTGATATGAAACAACAGAGTGTTAAGTTAGAAGACAATATTAATAAACGTTTAAATGAGACGAATGAATGTTTCAGTACATTTAAAGAACAAGTGATACGATCAGTAAATGAACAATTAAATAATCATATTATTAATATAAACAAACAAGTGTCAGAGACAGTCAAAATACAAGTGCATGAGCAAATTCAAGAGATGAAAGATAATTTTGAAAGTATAATAAATAAGTGTAACGTTGATAATGATGGGTTGTTAGCAAATACTGATGAGAGTGAGAGAGAGCGTGAAGACAGTTTAAATGTAGAGCATAAAAAGAGGGCAAATTTTTCTTGTGAGACAGGTGAAGAAAAAGTTTCACCAGTAGTGTTGGAGGACAAAGGTTCCTCCTTAGTTTTTGTAAAAGACAAAAGGTCTTTGAATTATTTTTGTGTATCTGGTAAAGCCAGGCATTGTAATAATGTTGTGTTGCCCTCTGTATGGAATGAGAATGTGAACTGTTGTGAGAAGTATTGCAATGAAAGTAATTATGAGAAAATTAGAGAGAAAGAAACAGAAATATTCAAGTTAAATAGAGATTATAGAGAGTTGAGAGAGAATATGAATATTAAGAGAATTATAGTAAACACTGAGTATATTGTAGTTGATGACTGTAATAATGATGTAATGGTAATAACAAAAAACACTGACGGAGACTTTACAAAGAATACTGATGTCGACTTGAGTTATGTTAAGATAATTTTGGGGGGTAACCCCATAGATTATTGTTTTGGTACAATGGGAAAAATAAAATTTTATGGCCACAACACACAAACTAGCCATATGTTGTGTATCAGTAAAATTGAAAAGTGTCATATACCGAAAAGGCTAATTTTTGACGATGGAGGTTGAACTAAAAAAGCAGTGTATGGACATTTTAAATACTTTAGTATATGGTAATGACCCTGCTGAATTTAGGTATTGAAGTGTGATATAACTGAATAATGAATGATGACGATTTGTAAATAAATGTTTAGTAAATTTATTTGTGTGTATTGTAAAACGTTAGGTAAACAATGTGTATGTAGGTAATTGTGATAATAATAATTTAAAAATTTTAAATAAATAACAAAATTAATTGTGGAGACAGTAATTAGCGAAGTGTAATTGTTTTGATAGCGATGAAAGTTGTATTTTTAATAATGAATTTAATTAAAATAATCTGAGATGTTTTAAATATTTTGATTGACTTAAATGTTGTATAATTGAATTTTCTAATGGATTTAAATTGTTTTATGAGATTTTATATTAATAAATAAATGTTAAATTGTTTGTATGAAATAACATTGTTGTTAAATGTTTCAGAGGTTACGTGGAGATTGGTGTGTATTTTGTGTTTGTGTTAGTAGAGGGATAATGTACTGTAAGTATAAAGCTCATAATACCAATCAGATAGCATAAAATGTTTACAGGTGTGAAAAGAGTTTAATTCAATAATAAAAATGAATTGGGATAATGGTATTAAATAGTAATTAGAAACTGTAATTAAAAAGTAATAATAACTGAAAGGTGAATTAAAATTAACTTTGATAAATATGTTATCTAAAAGATTTATAAAAAATTGAAAAGTGAAGTACAGGTGTTAGTATGATGTAACCATGAATGCTGAAACTGAAGGAGTGTTTATAAATGTGTTTATTAAAACAGTCTGGCATACAACTGTTTATGTAAACAGGTGTTGGATGTTGTGACTAATGTCTACAGTCATGCTTGGTGACAATAACAAAAAATGTTGTAGTCTGCTGAATCAGTATCTTGAGTAAAATCTTATTGTGACATAAAAGAATTGTTAATTTTTTTCAGATAAAATAATAATGAGGTAATTACTGTAACTTAGAGTTTGAGAAATTAAATAAAATTAAACTAATTTGGTAATTAAATTAATAGAAACGATGATTTTTAATAATGAACTTAACTTTATTTTCATTGGAATTCAAATTGGAATTATAAATTAAATACTAATTGATGGAAAAAAAAAATTTATAGTAGTTAAGTATAAATGGATTTAATGTCATTTTGTATAATTAAGGTGTTATTTTGGATGGGTAATATTATACCGGGAATATTATTTTGTTTATATGATGGAACTGCAAGTAGACTGTAAGATTATATTATTATTTTAAACTAAAGCCAGTACTTTGCAAATAAGCAGAACCAGTACTTTGCAAAAAATGAGCCGTTATGGCTAAGAGGAAACAAATCAGTTGCGGGATATGTAGTAATGGAAGGCCGTCTATTACATTTTAAGTGAATGTTTCAAAGTCAGGTGATACTGGGGCGGGTATCTGTTCGATTTTTCGGTGTTGGGATCTCGAACAGAGAAGTCCAGTAAGATCGGATGGGTGCTGTCACAGTCGCCAGACTAGGGGGGGTAAGAACCCATGATTTTAGTAGAGTGTTCAGGGGGTTGCGGCGCCATATCCTCACTGATCCTCTCAGTTTTAGGCAATAAGAGTTTGAACGCTTCGGCTTTCAACCTCTTATTGGGGGGGTATTGTAACGGTACAGAAATGGGAATTTTATTTTATATAAATCAGTATTTAATTCAGTAATTCAGTAGTTAACTTTCACCTGTGGGGAGCCCCAACCAGCAATGCACATACAGTTAGCCTAAACAATTGCCCAGACATATTGCGTAACCGCCCAGCAGCAGGCTCTTTGTAAATCACAGTCTGCAGTTTGTCATCAGAGAGAGTAGAAGTAAGCAGCATACAGTGCAGATAAAAATCACATAGTGGCCTCGGGTGTAAGATAGGCCGTAGTTAAGAGTTGGCCTATCTTTTAAAGTACTAAAACTAGTATAAAAAACAGTATAACGCGCGACCAGCCTAAAAAACGTCAAGTGACTTTCTAAGTGCGAAAAGGTTACGTCGGCCGACTAAATAAATAATACACGTATAATTTGAACAGTGGTGACTGACGGTCATAACATTGACGTGAATTAACCAGTGTACCAAAGGAAAAACAATTAAACGCGGAGTGAACCATAATGTTGAACAAACAGCGATTGTACAACTCACCGAGAGACACATGGAACGGTTAAGTACCATCAGTAACTAATTGGCCAAAACTTTTAAATTTCACAGATATAATGGGGAGAATACTAACAAAATTAACGGTATAACAAAATTAACTAAATGAAATAGAAGGGTGAGAGAGAGAGTGAGTGAGAGCACCAGTTTGGGGTACATACCTACAAAGTAAAATACTGGTTCATAGATTGAGTAAATTAATTAATTGTAAAATTTTTTGTATTATCTTGCTGTTGTAAGGGGATGACGCAAAGACCATTGTAGTAACTTTTTTATATCACTTTCTTGTAATAAGTAATTAAGCGATTTTTGTGTAAACCGTTGTTCTACAGAGAGTAAAGAGGGAAATTAATTAACGAAAAATAAATAAGCGCCATTCATTACATAACATGTGTTAGCGTAATTATTCGTAACTCAAACAAATAATCCTTTCTGCAGCAGTTTTGTCTGTACGACTCTGGAATAAAACCCTAAGGTAAGAGTTAATTATAATTTTGTAATTAATTGAGTAGTTTCACTGGCGCCCGAACAGGGACGGCGAGTATAATTTGTGGTTATATTCGCCAGACCTAACCAAGCTGCAGAACGGGTCATTTGAGGGGGAGGACGCTTTGGTAAATTAAATATAAAAAGGGTTAAGTCAATATTGGATAAGATTGAAATTCTTATGTAACTTTTTATAAACTTATAAAAAATGGCAGGGAATAGTGATGATATCAATGAAATAGCTAACGTCGACAATTTTGATGAGTCGGTTGTTGTGCATAATATTGAGGTCCACTCGACTCCAGATGGGAGTCAGGACAATAAAATAAAACCAGATATTACAAATGAAATAAATAATACAGATGATTCGGGGATTCAAATAACCCCAAAATTGAATAGGGAAAGTAAAATTAATAATGATGAAGTCAGCTTCACTGACAGTAATAGCCAGTTAACAGAATCAAAAATAATGAAAAATGTCGAACATCAATCGACACCTATCAAAGGTAAAAAATCTGACGATAGCTATGAAATGTTTAGAATAATACAAGCAATGATAGAAAAACAGAGTGTAAAGTTTGATGAGTTAAAGGGTGATATAAATAATATTGACCAAAAATTTGGTAAGCGTTTATGTGATATGAAACAACAGAGTGTTAAGTTAGAAGACAATATTAATAAACGTTTAAATGAGACGAATGAATGTTTCAGTACATTTAAAGAACAAGTGATACGATCAGTAAATGAACAATTAAATAATCATATTATTAATATAAACAAACAAGTGTCAGAGACAGTCAAAATACAAGTGCATGAGCAAATTCAAGAGATGAAAGATAATTTTGAAAGTATAATAAATAAGTGTAACGTTGATAATGATGGGTTGTTAGCAAATACTGATGAGAGTGAGAGAGAGCGTGAAGACAGTTTAAATGTAGAGCATAAAAAGAGGGCAAATTTTTCTTGTGAGACAGGTGAAGAAAAAGTTTCACCAGTAGTGTTGGAGGACAAAGGTTCCTCCTTAGTTTTTGTAAAAGACAAAAGGTCTTTGAATTATTTTTGTGTATCTGGTAAAGCCAGGCGTTGTAATAATGTTGTGTTGCCCTCTGTATGGAATGAGAATGTGAACTGTTGTGAGAAGTATTGCAATGAAAGTAATTATGAGAAAATTAGAGAGAAAGAAACAGAAATATTCAAGTTAAATAGAGATTATAGAGAGTTGAGAGAGAATATGAATATTAAGAGAATTATAGTAAACACTGAGTATATTGTAGTTGATGACTGTAATAATGATGTAATGGTAATAACAAAAAACACTGACGGAGACTTTACAAAGAATACTGATGTCGACTTGAGTTATGTTAAGATAATTTTGGGGGGTAACCCCATAGATTATTGTTTTGGTACAATGGGAAAAATAAAATTTTATGGCCACAACACACAAACTAGCCATATGTTGTGTATCAGTAAAATTGAAAAGTGTCATATACCGAAAAGGCTAATTTTTGACGATGGAGGTTGAACTAAAAAAGCAGTGTATGGACATTTTAAATACTTTAGTATATGGTAATGACCCTGCTGAATTTAGGTATTGAAGTGTGATATAACTGAATAATGAATGATGACGATTTGTAAATAAATGTTTAGTAAATTTATTTGTGTGTATTGTAAAACGTTAGGTAAACAATGTGTATGTAGGTAATTGTGATAATAATAATTTAAAAATTTTAAATAAATAACAAAATTAATTGTGGAGACAGTAATTAGCGAAGTGTAATTGTTTTGATAGCGATGAAAGTTGTATTTTTAATAATGAATTTAATTAAAATAATCTGAGATGTTTTAAATATTTTGATTGACTTAAATGTTGTATAATTGAATTTTCTAATGGATTTAAATTGTTTTATGAGATTTTATATTAATAAATAAATGTTAAATTGTTTGTATGAAATAACATTGTTGTTAAATGTTTCAGAGGTTACGTGGAGATTGGTGTGTATTTTGTGTTTGTGTTAGTAGAGGGATAATGTACTGTAAGTATAAAGCTCATAATACCAATCAGATAGCATAAAATGTTTACAGGTGTGAAAAGAGTTTAATTCAATAATAAAAATGAATTGGGATAATGGTATTAAATAGTAATTAGAAACTGTAATTAAAAAGTAATAATAACTGAAAGGTGAATTAAAATTAACTTTGATAAATATGTTATCTAAAAGATTTATAAAAAATTGAAAAGTGAAGTACAGGTGTTAGTATGATGTAACCATGAATGCTGAAACTGAAGGAGTGTTTATAAATGTGTTTATTAAAACAGTCTGGCATACAACTGTTTATGTAAACAGGTGTTGGATGTTGTGACTAATGTCTACAGTCATGCTTGGTGACAATAACAAAAAATGTTGTAGTCTGCTGAATCAGTATCTTGAGTAAAATCTTATTGTGACATAAAAGAATTGTTAATTTTTTTCAGATAAAATAATAATGAGGTAATTACTGTAACTTAGAGTTTTGAGAAATTAAATAAAATTAAACTAATTTGGTAATTAAATTAATAGAAACGATGATTTTTAATAATGAACTTAACTTTATTTTCATTGGAATTCAAATTGGAATTATAAATTAAATACTAATTGATGGAAAAAAAAAATTTATAGTAGTTAAGTATAAATGGATTTAATGTCATTTTGTATAATTAAGGTGTTATTTTGGATGGGTAATATTATACCGGGAATATTATTTTGTTTATATGATGGAACTGCAAGTAGACTGAAAGATTATATTATTATTTTAAACTAAAGCCAGTACTTTGCAAATAAGCAGAACCAGTACTTTGCAAAAAATGAGCCGTTATGGCTAAGAGGAAACAAATCAGTTGCGGGATATGTAGTAATGGAAGGCCGTCTATTACATTTTAAGTGAATGTTTCAAAGTCAGGTGATACTGGGGCGGGTATCTGTTCGATTTTTCGGTGTTGGGATCTCGAACAGAGAAGTCCAGTAAGATCGGATGGGTGCTGTCACAGTCGCCAGACTAGGGGGGGTAAGAACCCATGATTTTAGTAGAGTGTTCAGGGGGTTGCGGCGCCATATCCTCACTGATCCTCTCAGTTTTAGGCAATAAGAGTTTGAACGCTTCGGCTTTCAACCTCTTATTGGGGGGGTATTGTAACGGTACAGAAATGGGAATTTTATTTTATATAAATCAGTATTTAATTCAGTAATTCAGTAGTTAACTTTCACCTGTGGGGAGCCCCAACCAGCAATGCACATACAGTTAGCCTAAACAATTGCCCAGACATATTGCGTAACCGCCCAGCAGCAGGCTCTTTGTAAATCACAGTCTGCAGTTTGTCATCAGAGAGAGTAGAAGTAAGCAGCATACAGTGCAGATAAAAATCACATAGTGGCCTCGGGTGTAAGATAGGCCGTAGTTAAGAGTTGGCCTATCTTTTAAAGTACTAAAACTAGTATAAAAAACAGTATAACGCGCGACCAGCCTAAAAAACGTCAAGTGACTTTCTAAGTGCGAAAAGGTTACGTCGGCCGACTAAATAAATAATACACGTATAATTTGAACAGTGGTGACTGACGGTCATAACATTGATGTGAATTAACCAGTGTACCAAAGGAAAAACAATTAAACGCGGAGTGAACCATAATGTTGAACAAACAGCGATTGTACAACTCACCGAGAGACACATGGAACGGTTAAGTACCATCAGTAACTAATTGGCCAAAACTTTTAAATTTCACAGATATAATGGGGAGAATACTAACAAAATTAACGGTATAACAAAATTAACTAAATGAAATAGAAGGGTGAGAGAGAGAGTGAGTGAGAGCACCAGTTTGGGGTACATACCTACAAAGTAAAATACTGGTTCATAGATTGAGTAAATTAATTAATTGTAAAATTTTTTGTATTATCTTGCTGTTGTAAGGGGATGACGCAAAGACCATTGTAGTAACTTTTTTATATCACTTTCTTGTAATAAGTAATTAAGCGATTTTTGTGTAAACCGTTGTTCTACAGAGAGTAAAGAGGGAAATTAATTAACGAAAAATAAATAAGCGCCATTCATTACATAACATGTGTTAGCGTAATTATTCGTAACTCAAACAAATAATCCTTTCTGGAGCAGTTTCGTCTGTACGACTCTGGAATAAAACCCTAAGGTAAGAGTTAATTATAATTTTGTAATTAATTGAGTAGTTTCACTGGTAATAGATTATCAGTCTGGGTTAACAAGATTCAACAGTATATGTGAAAGCAAATAAACAGTATACATCATGAAATTGGTTTCAACAACAAATATTATCTCCTTAAATTCGTTATAATAATTTAAATTGTAATAGTGTATAAATTATCCTATGATATTATAATTATCTTAAAGAGAACATTTGAAGATGTAAACAAACTATTTCAACTCCTTCACATATACAATGATACATACATATGCACGCACATTCACATACACAAACACGTTCACCCAAATAATTGTTGTGTTGTGTTTTGACATTTCTTTTGTATTCATACACAGGTCCTGATGATGAAATAAACATTGTCGAAACGTTGACACAAATAAGTTAAAATTTGTGTTATATTTTTGGCTGATCCTCACAAACCCTTCACTGAAAAAAACAAATATTATATTATTTGGAGTATTTATGGTTCACTTTATGTGTCTGATTTCAGGAGTAGCACATGCTGATGACTTAGGCTATATTTTTAAACAAAATATTCCTGGTTTACCAACTTTGGAACCTGGTTCTGAAGATGAAAGAATTATCACTAGGGTTACTAAACTGTGGACAGAATTTGCAAAAACAGGGTAAGATTATGTGTTAAATGTGATTTGTGTAAGTAGTAGCGTACATGCTACAGATGATAATCTGTAAATAACATTTTGTAAATAAAATGTCAATGTGGATGTGCAAGCTTGCGTGTACTATTAATTTTTTGTTCATCTTTTGATATACGATTGTTACATTTCTTTCAGAGGACTTTATTGTGGCAGTTTTTATGGCAGTGTGGTACTTTTTGAATTGTATCAAGCTATGTGATAGATGATATACATTTATATATATATTTTTTTTTAAATATATATTAATTTTAATATATTAAAAACAACAGGAATCAATAAAAGCGATGTGGTTGTTATAGAAATATTTATTTTAAACACAGCGGACTTCCATTTAACAGAAATATCCTAAACTCATTGTAGAAGTTTTAAAGTAACAACGTGTGAGACAATTTATGTTGTGACAACAAATCTTTCCACAAATATGAAAATTTTTGTAAAGTGCATTTACATGGTGATGTCTTAGCAGGAATATTTTCCATGGAGCTTGTGAAAATTGGAGGGGGAAAAATTACATTTAATAGCGACGGCAGATTCAGCTGTCTCCTATGTTTGTCAATTGTTAAAAAATGTAGGTGAATTATTATCATGCATCTTTTCTTTCCCAACGTTAGTAAAAATTCTTCTTCTGACAACTGAGTATGTGGTAGAGCCATTTTAGCTCTGATATTGTTACAAATGTAAATGAACAGTTATTGAAATTAATACCTGGCAATGAACAGTTGTATTATTCCTTAGACACAACAATTAATGAAGAAGAAACATCATGTCCAACGGAATTCTTAAATTGATTGGAAGTCCAAACAACTCCATCACATCAATTACAATTAAAAATAGGTGTTCTGGTCATATTGTTTTACAACATTGATGCTCTCAGATTACACAATGGCACTCAATGAAGTATATTAAGCCTTGAGCATAATATACTCCAGGCTACGATATTAACACGGTCTT
Source organism: Magicicada septendecula (assembly GCA_034769895.1). NCBI lineage: Eukaryota > Metazoa > Arthropoda > Insecta > Hemiptera > Cicadidae > Magicicada > Magicicada septendecula. Next base: position 69,082,308 of record CM068369.1, on the reverse strand, counting down.
TCTGTGGTCAAGAAGTATTTATACCAAGGTCGTCCCAACAGGTTTGCCGTTTTCATTCAAATGCTTGCAGTTTCCTGTAAAACTAATTAATCTCAATGACAAACCATGCAAGTTGCTGGAGTTCATCTAGAATCTACCTGTTTTTTATATGGGGAGTTGAACATCCATTTTCAAGGGTATCTGCTTACTAATTGTTTTCACTGATACTGAAGACGTATGTTTTGATATGTCACTTAAAATGTATGTTTTCATTGTTTATGAAAGAGGTTTAATTTAACATAAAAAACTTCTTAATCAAATAGAAATTAAATTTAGAAAAAAGTAAAGTAGTGTCATATTGTAACTGTTAAAATAATAAGAATATTTACACTCCGATTACTACGCTTTACGACTTACCTTAACAAACAGCCAGAAGATTCCCCAAAGTCCCACCAAGGTCGCCACCATATTTTATGGAGTAAATATGGAAACCTATTACACTTACCCGAAATAAATAATTAATACAAATTTCCCTTATTTCCAAACTCCAGGGTCGTGTAGACGAACTCTTGATACAGAAGTAGGTCAAGGTAGACTGGCGTAATAATTATACTAACACATGATTATAACAAGAAACATCTTATTTTATTGTATTAATAAGACAAAAATTATTGAACAAAAAATTATTAAACAAAAATTGTTAAGTCACAAATTATTAAACAAAACTTATTAAACCAAAAATTATAAGAACGCAAATCAGTACCTTGTAATAGGTTATTTCCCCTTCCCCCTGGTTTCCCCCACTCTCTCCCCCTCCCCCTCCCTCTCCCCCTCACACCCTGTTCCTGAGGTGATAGAAGCGGCCGAGGGCAAAGTGGCTGAAGATGAGGTTACGCAAGAGGTTGTTGACGAGAACCAATTACGTCATAGTTTAAAGGTAATACGTAGTATGTGGAATTGTCTAGACTTTCGGCGGTATAAATACAATTACTCAGGGAAGCTCAGTTCAGTGTAGCAGCTATATATTTACATAGCGGTTCGAGTATTCTCGGGCGAGATTACTGTGTATGTTCAAGTGGTTATTAGTGAAGTGTTGCATTTTATAATCGGGCGGTATAACTGTAATACAGTTGTGTTTAATATTAGTGACATTTTATTGCATGTGAACAATTTTTATTTGATTTGTTGTAGTAGACTGTGTTCTTAATTACGAACTGTTTAACTGTAAAAATTAAAGCTGCTGATTAGTGACTTAATTGGTGTCTTGTACTTATTTTTTTTCCACTGTACCTACGACGATCAAGTAGACCGTCGTAACAGTATTATTATTTAAATAGAAGTTTCTGTTCTTCCAAAATTTCGTTTATCCGAAACGGGCACAGTCCCATCAAATTCGGATAAACGTGTTTTTAGTGTAGGTTGATTTAATACAATAAAATAATTGTTATTTTGGTTATTATTATTGAAGATGGATCTAATAAAGTTTGTTGTTTTCTTGCAGAAACCCAAATGCACCAGGATTAGGAGTGAAGTGGGAGGGTGTTTCAAAAAATAAACTCTGCTATCTAGAAATTGGAAAATCATTGAAGATGGTCAGTGGTTTACCTCATTCTAAACGTGTGGAGTTTTGGGAAAAGTTGTTAAATCCGGATCTTAAAGAAAAATTATAGACTTGCAATAATATTTTATTTGAAGAGATTAGTTTTGTAATCATGAATAGGACTTTCGTTATTTCTGTGGTAATGTTTTGTGGGTATCTAAATGCATGTAAACTGTACGAGTTAACAGGCATATGTTTTTATATACATATATGTATATATTTTTTTAAATTGTACAGTTTTTTAATTTTTTACCATTACAATAAAATTATGGGCAGGGAAAGAAATTACTGTGCAGCTTTTAAAAACACTGAATATTTATTTTATGAAACAGTGTTATTTTTAATAGTTGTTTACATTTAAAAGTGATCACATTTTATTAAAAAATGATTTTATCAAACATTAAAAAATAATATAGTAGGTCTGACGATTGATTTACTGAAATCTGACATATTTAAGTAAACTATTGTTGTAGATTTGTACTTAGAGCAGATCTACTTGAAAAGACAAATTGTTTTGTACATGAGTTTTTTATGCAACAAAAAGTGATTTGTTATTTGCTCATACAGTTTATATATAGATTGTTACATGAGAAGTGGTTGTAATATATTAAATAAACATTACAAATGTATTTTTTCATGTTATACAAGAACATTATAATTTTATATAAAATGTGATTTTTATACTCTGTATAATAATAAAGACTATATCACAATATCTATTCATATATCTTAGTCTTTATATGATCATAGGCTTTATTGTGTTAAGAATCAGAATGTTTCTTATTAAAAGAATGTGACTACGTTTTTTCCTAAAAAAAGTGTCCTCAGCTTTGATGCTTTATCCTCTTGTATAATGTGTTGTTTGTTTTTTCATCTGTTATGATTCCATTTACATGATCAGTAGTTTCGTGGAGATATTTTTGCTGGGTGATGTTTTCTTTTAAATGTGTTTTACCTGTAATAAATAAATAAGACGTAAAGTGAATTAATTATATAGTATTATAATATTATAATTTCCCCCAGTTTGTTTTCTTAATATTAAGTAATTGATTACATTTATGAAGTTGATATAAAACAACATGTCATATTCACCTACGATGCAAGGTATTTTCAAAAATTATTTTTCCGTTATTACAGCTTTCGGTGACATCACTTGGTTATAGTGTTTATTAGCATCACCTTATATAGATATTCTGGGTTTGTTACACGTTTGTGGGTCATATGCAATTCCTATATAAATGTTTTAAAAATTGTCTTGTTTTGAATTGATTTGAATTAAGGTACACTAAAAACTCGTTTATTCGAATTTGATGAGACCACACTCGTTTCGGATAAACGAAATTTTGGATAAACCAAAACTTCTATTTAAATAATAATACATATGCAAGTACAGTAACTTTATTTAATAATAATACAGTTTATACAGTAGTCGCATTATAGTTGTTTATTAACATAGGATTGTTATATGTGAACTGTTGTTATTGTGTCACTTGCAGCTTCTAAAAGGAAACAGAAATGTACTATTATAATACATAACAGTATACAGTACTTTATGTTTACAATATATGAACATAATACTTTATATTCGAAAATCCCAACAAATCGATAATTCGGAGTAGCCCTTACCCCAGTTAGTTGTGATTATTGACTTTCTACTTTATATCATGTGGAATTGCTTGTCTACACTATTAAATATAGATTTGTACAATATTATTTTGATAGTGTGAAGGTAAGACGACTTTCTTACAGTATAATTTGATAGCCTCTGGTGAGCTCTATAGCAGCATAGCATGCAGAATTGCTAACGAGAAATAATTAATAATTAATATTAAAATGACTTATCGTAATCTCACGAATGGGTTGATCCTGACACTCAGGCAGGATAGACTGGTTGGGAAGAGGACGGGTTACATGCAAAGGATTTCTACCTGCCGAAGAGTCATGGATGTTAACACTACGAAGGTTGGCGTACGACCAAGGCTTCAGGCAGAATGCATGCATGGACTCTACAAAAGCCATAGTGCCAACTTCGGAAAATGAAAATTATCGACCGGTTCGATCCGAAATATCGAACACCGGCCCCCGTTGACCGCAATGGGTCAACAACCAACTACACCAAAAGAAATGGCCAAAATACATTACAAAAAATTTGGGTTTTAGTAAACAGGAACACTCTCTGAAAAATTACCCTCCATCATAGGAGGGGGTCACACGCAAACACAAGAAAATTCAAACATACAGAGAAACATGCAAAACATGCAATTAATTAGAGAAAAGAATGCCGAATAACTCCGCCACGGCGCATCGACCAGGCGAGCAATCCGAAAGGTTCGGGTAGAGCAGACAAAACCCAACAACATACAATAAACAATGGCCCAGCCAAACACAACGTAAAACTCAGCAAATCAACTTATTTAATATTCCCTAGTTTTTTTAATTTTTTTTTTATTCCCTTTATTCCCCTTTTTTATAATTTTTTTAAAATTATTTTTGTTGTTGTTGATTTGTTGAGCATCCATAACTCCCAGTAGACTAGCACAACGCCATGCCAGAAACATTCCACAATGTAAACTTCAATGCGGACAACAGCTGGAAGGAATCACCTGGGAAATCCAAGAAAAGTGTCAAGTAAGTCCACAACACAAACATTAAAACTAATTCTGCTCACCCGAAAACAAGACAAACCCAATCAAGAAGATATAGGCAACCTGTATAATTTAGGTCACCCCCACCTCTAAGGGCCACGAGGACAAGTGCTCAAACAATTCCACCCGGGGCTCCTGAGTGAGAAACGAAGAGACCTTGGTCTCCAAGGCAACATCTTGCACATCGTGATTCGGGCGATAATTAATAGGGGGCCAGTGCAGAGCATCAAGCTTTAGCCAATCTGGCCCTGACCACCACATTGTCGACGACTGAAGGCTGGAGAGTGAAGTACCTCTAGAGGCCAAATCAGCGGGGTTAGAAACACAATGAACATGACGCCAAGACTTAGTATTAGTCCACTCGGTAATGACAGCCACCCGATTAGCAATAAACGTCTTCAATTTAAAGGTAGGCATATTCAGCCAATCCAAAACAATCGTCGAGTCCGTCCATAAGAAAACTTGACTCATTTGAATGCATGAAGAGAATAAGCCAACATAATGACGAACAAGTTTGGCTAAAAGATAAGCTCCCAACAACTCCAAACGTGGGATTGATAAAGTTTTAAGAGGTGCCACTTTAGCTTTAGAAGACACCAACGAAACCACCAGAGGACTTGAGTCAGTATAAATGGACAGGTAAAGGATGGCCGCGTAACCCAACTGGGAAGCATCACAGAAACCATGTAATATAACCCTTTCAATACGCCCACCTTTAGGGAGGAATGGCCGAGAAATAGTAATTACCGAAAGATGATTCAGAGAGGACAGGAATTGACTCCAATAATCATTTAAGTCATCATTAAGAGGAGCATCTCATTCCAAGCCCTCAGCCCAGAGTTTTTGGAAAAAGGCCTTGGCCCTGAAAATCACTGGCGAAAGCCAACCACATGGGTCAAATAATTGTGCCATCTGGGATAACACGACACGTTTGGTAAATTGAACCCGAGCATTACTGTAACAGGCCAAAGGAGGAAATGAGAAGCAATTGGTTGAATGGTCCCAACTTAAACCCAGAATGTCCTTAGCAACGACGGAATCACTCGGAGCGGCTGATTCAGGTAGGCAGTCGGGTTGATTAGTACACCATTTTTTCAAATTGAACCCTCCTGACGACAACAACAGAATTAGTTCCTGTTGTAATTTGCAAAGCTCTGATTTTGAATTAGCACCAGCAGCAATATCATCAACAAAAATATTACGGCTAAGTACCGCCGCTCCCGCAGGAAAATTAATTGCCTCATCCTGAGCCAGCCGCTGCAAGGTTCGCAACGCCTGAAAAGGGGCACAAGCCAGCCCGTAAGTCATGGTACGCAAAGCGAAAACCCTTAGTGGGGTGGCAACCTCCTCACACCATAAAATACACAGGTATGCCGAGTCATCAGGATGCATGGCAATTTGGCGATACATCTGTTCAATGTCGCACGTGAAAACATGGCTAAACCGCCGAAACAAAGTCAAAACGTCGGAGAGTAAGGTCTGCAACTTAGGCCCGACGCATAACACATCATTTAAGGAAATCCCGGAGGACGTCTTCATGCTGGCGTCAAACACCACCCTTATTTTTGAAGTATCGCCTCTAAATTTAAAGATACCATGATGAGGGATGAAATATTTTGGAAAATTGGGGTCAGACACCAACGACATATGACATCAGACACCCTGAGCGATATAATCCGTTATAAATTGCACATACTGGCTCTTAAACTGACTGTTAGACGCAAATTTCCTTTCTAAAGACATGGCTCCCTTAAGGGAATTTCCCAAAGTGTGAGAAGAGTTTTGGAAACGGCAAGTGCACCTGGTAACGACCCGACGGCAACCAACTTGTTGACTCCATATAAAACCTTTCAGCAAAGTGATCCTCTTCAGATAATTGGTGGGGCACAGCTGGAGGCTCTTCGACCTCCCAAAACTGATGAACTTGCTCAAGTAGGTTTGATGTATCCGTTGATAATGTTGTGATGGAAGGATAAAAGTGGTGGAAATGGCAGTGAAGCTGATGTGCAGACACCAGATCCAAAGGAAGGCCAGTGAGACCGCTAGTACAAGTCAATGCCCAATTAAGTGAAATTGGGGCTCTACCCATAATCACAAACCCAAAACGTGTCCTAACTGCAACAGGCAAACCTGCACCCAAGGGAATAGTCTCTCCCAGAAGAATAGCTGCTACAATATCGGCTCCAAACAACGCATCAATTGGGGCTGCTACATCGAAGGTAGGGTCAGCTAACAAAAGGTCTTATGTAGCCTGCTTAACTTCAGGCAACACCTGGAACCTAGGTGAGTCCGATGAGATCTTAGAAAGAATTATGAAAGCATGGTTAGACGCCACAACCTCGCGTTTTAAAGTTTCCAAGGAAAGATGGCACACCCTTTTTGCTTTGGTGGCAATATCACCTACCCCATTGACACTTATTGAAGCGTCAAAACAAGCGCACTTTAAGCGAGATGCACATGCTTCAGTGATGAAAGAAGCATGGGACGCGCTATCCAGGATGGCCCTAACTACGATATAAACACCGTTGGGAGACGACAAGACTCCTAGACATGTGACTAACAGAACCCCTGCAGGATGGGGCATAGACACGGTCAGAGTAGTGCTAGACAGATCAACTTGGTCAACAAGCGATGACCTCGAAGCCTTGAGTTCCGCTGTTTCTGAAATCTGTGAACGAGACGGAGACGGACGGGCATTTTTGAAATGAAGTAAAGTGTGGTGGTACTTAGAGCCACACGTTTTGCACCTATTTTTGCACCATCCCGAATGTTTATGTTGAAGCCACGAAAGACAACATTTTTTATTCTTAAGACTTTGAAATCGAGCCCTAGGGTCCTTACTCAACCACGCCGGACACTTGAGAAGCACATGGGTTCGGGAATCGCAATGAAGGCAACATGAACTAGATGAATCCCATTGCGTAACCTCCGCAGATAATGTAGACACAGCAAGAGGAGTAGCCTTAGAAAAGGAAACCTTCTGGGTTTTCTGGTGGCTAGTGCTAGGAAGAGCAGGTAAAGCCGATTCCAAAGATGCCTGTTCTTTCTGTTCCGCCATGGCGGTTAAAAATGTCATAATTTCTGTTAGGGCAGGGAGATTCTCTTTGTCCGTAACAGACACCTCAAAGCGTTCACGCAATGATAGATCCAGCCTTGACAATACAAAAGACGCATATATTGCTTGATATATATCAGCAATATTAGAGCTGACAACGCTGAAAAGTTAGCATTGAAGCTGTCCACCAGTTTTCTAATAGATGCAGCTGATCGCATAGAAGCGGCTGATAACTGAAGCAGATTGGTACAATAGACCCAGGCGGCCAAACGAGGATTGTGATAACGGCTTTTAAGAGTTGACAGTGCAAGCGAATAACTATCATCAACTATGGGAAGCGCGGCAACCTTCTCATAAGCCTCACCCTTAAGATGAGTCAATAAATATAACAATTTCTGCTTTGGAGTGAGGGCAGGACTTTTGTCCACTAATGTGGTAAACTTTGACCAAAACTCGGACCAACATTTGGCCTGGCCATCAAAACAAGGTAAAGAAAGCTTCGGCAACTCATGAACGAGAACACCTGAGTGCCCGCCACTTGCCGATGAAGACTGACCGGAACCAACCGGTATCTCTGGTTTAGTTAGTTTTGACGCTAAAACGCTACCCCGGACATAAATGTCTTTAATTTGAGCTACCACCGAAAAAATGTGGTCCTCATCCAATCCCTGGGGCAATGACTCGGCCGATAGGTAAGGATCTACTTTTCCTAGAAGATCCTGATATTCTTCGGACAACCTGGAGGCCAAAATACCGGCCTCATGCTGATCCACAGCTCTGAATTGCGGCAACCCTTCTAACTTATTTATTAAATGTTGCAACGCAAGTATTCCCACCGAAGTGATCCGGTCAAAAGCTGCCAGCGACAATTTAGCAGGCATACTGAATTAAAAAATATCGTGCAACCGACAACCACCCTGAATGAGAGAATTAGAAATTGAACAATAATCACGACCAGACCTAGCCTAACAGTGATCCAGATAAATAGGCCTCTGACACAACTAGTTTTCATAAACAATACTGAGCAAGATAAATACAAAAGTAAATTAGTGCAAGGCAAAATACAATTTACACAATCCAACAGGCTAATAGTACCAAACACAATAAATTACATACTCAAAAAACACGCAACAAATTGACTTACATAGTGCAAAAGCACGACAAAACAAACACAAGTTGCACAAGATTACAGCACATACAGTGCAAAATAATGGTTCACAAAAGTGTACCTAAAAAACATGTATAATACCAAATAGAATAAATACACACAAATACACAGCAAAGTACAATATACAACAATTCACCAGTTACCGAACCAAACACAATAACTTGGACACATTAAATGCAAAAAATTGATGGTCAACGCGGCGTGTATGGACAGGATATCGCATATGCAAAATATAAACCGCAACAAGAGGTAATAGTCAATGCCAAAAAAATTAAATATAAAGGCAGGCTATACCGAAAAACCCGGATAACCTAAAACCAAACCGTTCCCCACACGCCTGACAGTCGCAAACACGTAACACGCAATTTCACGTGTAAAGCAGACCTTAACAGGACGGGAACAAACTTCACAAGAATTGACCCAGTAATCAAACGATTACCCAAAAACCAAGGTGCAAAATTTTGAAACAATATTTGCTCACCCGGCCACGCACACGTGATGAAACTGCTGAACACAACCAACAGCCTTAAACGCAAAATAATGGTTCACATACGTATCATACCAACGTGCTTCCGTGCCATAGCATGCAAATGACGAACATTTATGTAATTTAGAAATTAACAGCATGCAAAACAACCATGAGCAGGCACAAAAAACGAAATGGCACGGCACGTTGGTAATTAAAATAAAAATCGCGCAGCCAAAACTGGCTTATAACCCATTACTCAAACCGCCAGTAGCAACATGCAAAAAAATTACAAAACACGTGCTCCCATTCATGACGGCAAGCAATTTAATTGAAAAAACTAGCAACCTCATGAATCCTCTGGTAGTAATTAGATGTACGATATTATTTTGATAGTCTGAAGGTAAGACGACTTTCTTACAGTATATATTTGATAGCCTCTGGTGAGCTCTATAGCAGCATAGCTTGCAGAATTGCTAACGAGAAATAATTAATATTAAAATGACTTACCGTAATCTCACGAATGGGTTGATCCTGACACTCAGGCAGGATAGACTGGTTGGGAAGAGGACGGGTTACATGCAAAGGATTTCTACCTGCCGAAGAGTCCGGCTCGTGGATGTTAACACTACGAAGGTTGGTGTTGTAACAGTACATAAAGGCCCGATACCTTAATTATGGGATTTGAGAAGGTTTTCTAATATTTTATTGTATCACAGTTAACTAAAGAATGGTTAGGTCCATTGTCCCGGTGTAAAAAAGGAACAACGCATATTCAGTGAGAGGAGCATAATACCAAGGTCACCGGTGGACGAGCCAAAGCAAGCAGAGGTGATGGCGGTGTATGTGATGACGGACTATTAATAACAATTGTGATTGGTGCATAAAGCTGTGTCGTCATGAATAAAAGACAATGACGCAGAAACAACAGCATATGTAACTAGGCGTTGGCCCAGCAAACAAAAGACAGTGATGTCAAATGTACTTACACGTACGCAAATCTCACATAAAACCAGTCCCCAGTCCATTACAACTCATCAAGATGTCTACACGCTAAATTTGTGGCTGGCACAGTTTTGCCAGTAAAAAGTGTTTATTAACCAAAGTAAAATGTAATTAACAGTACAAGCAATGTAGCATAGTTAACTGCTACCTAAGATGTTTAATTAAATTCAGTGTAACAAAGGAACAAAACGAGATTATGAGAGACGCCGAACACCTGGCCAAAACGGAGAACATCGGAGGGGCGACCGCAACTACTAATCAGGAAAGTGCAAATTAATTAACTGTTATTCTTTGGTGAAAATGAGCTCTAAATTATAAATCCAAAATTTACAAAAGGTACCGATAATATAACATGGGGGTAAAGAGTGTGTGTGTGTGCGTAAGAATGTGTCTGTACTTATAAATTATTAATCAAAAAATTGAGGCATTGGTTTCTGTCATTTTATAAAAGGGAAATGATAACGAGAGAACTGCAATCTCTTTGAGAGGTATGGTAATAGACCATGTATACAATCAAATAATGAAATAAGTGCACTCAGTATTAGTAGAGGAGTAGAAATCATTTAGCTAGTGATGGTAAGGCGCCATCTTTGTTGTAGTGTAAAATGTAACTAAGAAAAAGATATAATATTAAATCCATCACATGTCCACACTAAAGTTATTAAAATCATTGTTTCGTATACCTCTATTGTTTCTAAATCTCGCTGAGACGAAACCCTGGACCCTAGAGAAGAAATTCAATTGGAATATAAACCACGTGCTAAGACCGAGAAATTTATGGTAAGTAGACGTGTTTTATTGTATGTTATTACCATAAAATATAAGAATAAAGTATGTAAAAAGTGGGTAAGACCACAATTGACGCCCAGAACAAGGGACATAGTTAATAAGACAACAGCGTACGACCAAGGCTTCAGGCAGAGTGCATGCATGGACTCTACAAAAGCCATAGTGCCAACTTCGGAAAATGAAAATTATTGACCGGTTCGATCCGAAATATCGAACAAGATTATAGGGACAGGAAAATGCTTTTGTGTATTTTTAAAATTTACTAAAAATTGTTTCGGATAAACCGGTTTCTCAGATAAACGCGATTCGGATAAACGAGTTTTTAGTGTATTTATAAACTGGTTGTTTATTTCATGTGTATAAATTTATGTTTTCACAAATTTTAAGTAATTGTGCCTACGAATGGTATGTCTTTCATTAGTATTATGGAATTGATTTTTAGATTTTGTGAATATATAGATATTGTAAGGAATAAGCGGTAGAAAGTAAAACTTTTCAATTGTATCTGAATCTATATAAAATGTATTACAGCTGTTGTATTTTGTTTTATATGAATGTGTTTGTGTATGAGCTGATGTCTTGTTCATGATTTACTCTAATGTAAGTATTTTGTGACAATAAACAAAATTTTTTTACATTTAATTGTTTTTAAATGTGAATTTTCTGTTTCTTTGCTTTGTTAACGTCCGTTATTAATACCTGAAGTTATATTTGTGTGACTTTCTTGGTTGTGGCATTTGTATTTGATATTGTAATGTTTTCTGCTGTGCTTATGTTGTTTTTGTGTAATGTACATTCTTCAGCAATTTACTGCATCATTTTCCATGCTGCATTTATTTTGCGTATGCTATGGGAATTTTGCATAGCTTTTAAATTTCATTGAAAAGTGGTGAATGCTACCATTTTATTATTATTATTTTTTTTTTTTGTGGAGGATGATATAACTATTAGGTATGGCTGAGGTGAGATTTAGCCTGTTGGTACGTCTTCGACGCTCTCGAAATAATCTTGAGTTGGTCTTACAACGTTAGGTGAGGAATTGGCTGGTATGAAATGAAAATAAGTAGTGGACTGTATATTTTCTTTGAATTAACTGTTTATTGAATGATTGCGTGGCACGTGCAGTGTAGCGCGGCATACATTGGCTGAGAAGTAGAAATAAATTAAATACTGAAAGTCATGATAATGAATTGAGGCCGAAATCGCCTAAGTGGTAATGTATTAAACACTGAAGAGCATAATAATAATTTGAAGTAGAATATTCCGTATTGAAAATAATTACATAGCTGCGGCTGGCGAATGAAGGCTTGTTGCTCGTTCGGAGTGTGACAGTTAACTGAACTAGACTGGCTTGCTGCGAGCGTGCGGGACACACTGGCAGCAGATTAGCGGGGGGGGGGCTGATGTCACTGCACGCACACACGCCGTTACATTGCAGATATTATAAGTAGAAAGTTTAACATACTGCCCGCACAAAATCAGGTGATTTTGCAGATTAAGTCATGATGTGAATAGTGCATAATAATTGACATTACATAACAATAGAATAATGACACCAAAAAATTCAATAATACATAACAATATGATAATACAATAATAAAAGGCATAATAATTTACATGCATAATATTAGAATAATGACACCAAAAAATTCAATAATACATAACAACATGATAATACAATAATAAAAGGCATAATAATTTACATGCATAATATTAGAATAATGACACCAAAAAATTCAATAATACATAACAACAACATGATTGACATACCCAATTGATATAAGGATACATAATATGATTGTATGAGGATACATAATACATAATGATTGACATTACATAATAATAGAATAATGATCCCAAAAATTCAATAATACATAATAATATAAGAATCCAAAAGACATAATAGTTGACAGTACATAATAATAATATAATAAGAATAACAAATGGCAAGCATGCGATCGCCCGGGGTATGTCCCGGGCATGAAGCACGATAATGCGATAAAAGTTCAAGTCTATGATACATGTCGCATGAACGCTAATGTAATTAATCTGAGGCCACTGGAAGTGGGCATAATTTGTGAATGGGCCTACGTAGGATGCCGTTTGCGGTGCGAACATCTGCTACGCGCACTAGTGAATCCTGGCCCAAATGGACCTGAGTGACTACCCCGCGTTTCCACTGCAGGGGGGGGAAATTATCTTCCAAAATAAGGACGAGTTGTCCAGGAGCCAAATTTTTTGACTGGAGATGCCATCTGTTGCGTTGTTGCAACTGATGCAAATAATCCCTTGACCACCTCTTCCATATAGAGTGGGTGAATCTTTGAAGCAGCTGCCATCTACCCAAACGACCAATTTTGACTTAGGAATAGTCAGGATCCGGGAGTGTAGTGAGTGGAGAACCAACCAAGAAGTGCGCTGGAGTCAAAGGCTCAGGATCCCTAGAGTCATTTGATATGGCGAACAAGGGGCGTGAGTTGAGGCAGGACTCTATTTGAGTTAAAATAGTGTAATACTCTTCAAACGTAAGAATGGTTCTGCCGACAATGTGCCGCAAATGAAACTTGACGCTCTTGACTCCACTCTCCCACAGGCCACCGAAATGAGGTGCTGACAGGGGAATAAAGGACCATTTGATACCTTGGGCACTGGTAAAGTCCTGGGTAGTCTGTTCAAATTCGTTAGATTGGAGAAGTTTGTATAAGTCGTGAAGTGTACTGCTAGCACGACGAAAATTTGTACCATTGTCCGAAAATATCTGTGAAGGGATGCCGTGTCGAGCAATAAACCGTTTTAAGGCTGTTATGAAAGCGTCTGAGGTGAGATTTGAAACTAATTCAAGGTGAATGGCCTTAGTGGCCATGCATATAAATAGAGCAATATAAGCCTTTGACGTTGATTTGGAACGCTGCCCTCCATGACATATAAATACAGGACCGGCATAATCGACTGCACATTGAGAAAATGGCTTGGCAGGGGTAACTCGGTAAGAGGGCAATTGTCCTAATAATTGGCTTGAGCCCCTAGCGCGGAATCAAAAGCAAGTGATGCATTTGTGTATTGCTGATCGTATGTACGATTTATCATTAATTATCCAGTATTTCTGCCGTAGAGAGTACTGAGTCAATTGTACCCCAGCATGGAGTAGACGAAGATGCTCGCCTTCTATGATTAGTTTACTGAGATGAGAATGCGGGTGGAGAATGATTTGGTGTTTGCTAACATAAGTAAGCTGGGAGTACTGAAGGCGTCTGCCCACGCGTAATATCCCCGCATTGTCCAGAAAGGGGTTAAGTGAAAGAATTTTGCTATTATTTGGGATAGAGCGTTGTGCCTCAAGTTCCTTGATTTCGATGTTAAAGTGCGATCGCTGGGACTGGCGAATAAAAGTCAAAAGTGTACCATGTAACTCATGGGAAGTTAAAAAAGAAGTGTTTCTATCAGCTACAGGAAGCCTAGAGTTCCGAATAAATCGAAGGCAGTAAGAAAATATACGAAGAAGTTTTGAAAGCGAAGAGTAGTTTTCAAAGTAATTAGGCGTAGATGAAGTGGCAACCAGTATGGTTTGGACTTGTTTACATTGTTCTTGCTCAAGATCGGGATGAGTGCAGGGTGAATGGGCATCGAAAGCACTGGTGGGCCATGATGATGACTCATTGGGCAACCAGGATGGACCATACCACCACTGTGGGTGACCGTGTAAAAAACGGGGTAGGCAACCACGCGATAGGATGTCAGCAGGGTTCTGCTTGAACTTAAGTTCCAGCGATTGAAATCTGCGAATAGCTCTGGGAAGAGAATCGCCCAAATGAGAATTGTATATCCTGCGAAGTAGGGACACCACAAATCTACCACTATTATTGCGGAAAGTGTTAGCGATGAAATGACGTTCGCATTCTGAGTGCTCAACTGAGGGAGCACGGGCAGCAACATCCTCCAATTGCCAGAAGTCTTTTAATTGCGATGAAATGGCATTGTTATCTTCGCATGCTATGAATGATGAGACAGGTTTTATCATGTCGACATTAAAAGGCAGGTTACCAGCAAGGATGAATCCCAATTTTGTCTCCTGTATTATGGGGAAATATGGGCTGCGGATGAATTTGACCGGTTCAATCAATTGTAAATAGAACTGGGCACCAAGTAATATGTTGATTTGTGAAGAAAAGTTTAGTTGCGGGTCAGCTAAGAATATGTTTTTTGGTATATTTAGGGATGAGATATCAAACGATTCTGCAGGAAGATTATTCGTAATACTGGGAAGCACAGCGCAATGCACGTTCAGATTAAAATCCTTGTAACGAGAATTCAGCCTTACCCTTGTACTAAAGTCAGCTTGACATAAGGAATTGTTTTATACCAGTGATGGGAAATTGAGACTTGGTTAATTTTAGACCCATGCGACGCACGAAACTCATGGTACAGAAGTTTGCTTGAGATCCTGAGTCTAATAAAATCTTTACTGGATGCTTCCTACCGGCCTGGTCCGTTGTCATGCAGACAGCGGTGGATAATAGAATAGATTTGTTTGTTTGTAGTTTGAGGGAAAATTGATTGTTGCCCCTGCTTGAAGTGTTACTGCCTGATATATGGATCATTGTATGATGTCGTTTAGCACATGTCCTGCAAGAAAATTTGGAAGGACAGTGTGAGGGCTCATGGCCTGGACGCTGCAATTTAAGCAAAGTTTGTGTTTGAGTAAAATGTTTTTTCGCTCAAGGGGAGATATAGCCACGAATTGTGGGCATTCAGAGAGTCTGTGTTTACCGCGACACAGCGGACAAATGTTATTGTTGGTATGAGTATGAAATGTTGACCTAGTGAGCTCAATGGGTTTAATAGCCTTTGTTACTTTACTTTCTCTGTTACAAATTAATTATTTTTATATTTAATTATTTTGAGATTTATCGGGCGCCATGTTGCATATGAAATTGACCTTGGGGTCCAGAATTCGTGTTAACGAACCAGTAATTTCGAAAATGTATTACCTGAAATAAATCACTCGTGTTCTATTTGTTACCAATGACATTACCTTTTATTTATTATAAAAACCCTACTTACTTATTGAAAAGACACATGTGCCAGCATGCACGTGTTCACTACACCTCAGGGCACAGTCCCATTTATCTAGTAAACATATATTCTCCCTTAAATATTTGGGTAGACCCTCCAAAATAAACATGTGTTATAACTACTATATAAGAAACATGATAAAAATATATTTATATATATTGGCACAACCCAGCACTTATTAATATTGAATAGTATCCACTCTCTCACTCTCTCCCATTCATACTCTGGTTCATTTTCTTTAAAAATGAGCTCATGTTATTAAATTTGGATAATTTTGAATATTTGATTTTTTATATTGAATATTTGATTGGTTTTACAGCCAATTGTACTTAGCTGTCACTCCCTGTACTTTTGAGTTACAGACATCGAAAACGTCTCATCTTTGATCACACACTCTCGTTTTCGTAGCGTCCCATCGCAGATCACACACTCTCGTTTTCGTAGTGTCCCATCGTGGATTACACGCTTCCGATGTTTTAACTCAAAAATGTTAATATATAACTGTTATTAATAAACTTTTGGTGGTGTAAATTTTAAATAATCACACTTCGTGAATTTGCCGGCCAGCGCACTTCACTGTCTGGATGAAAATGGCCACGTTTCACCACTGAGCATTGCAGAGTTGGGGCAAAAACTACGTCACCAGTCTTTTGTTTGTACGGCCAAGCCTAGTTAAATACAATTGTATAATAATGCGCCTTGCATTCCTTCAGCTGACATAATCTTGGGCTAGGCTTGTTTACCCGTTATTATGACCTAACTGTTTTTTGCTACTTTTGTCATTTTCCACTGACCTCAACATAAATCCTGTTAACTCAATATTGCATTATTGAAAATTCTCAATAACTTTACCAATCTTTTATATGGGATATAAAATGAAATACAATAATTATGCTTTGGAACAATGATTTCCCAAAATTATTATGGTACCAGAATTGTACCGTCACAAAACCCCCTCAATGAAAGATTTTATGCCGAAGCATAAAAACTCTCATTGACACATTCGTACTTCCTAAAGGGATCAGCTAGGATATGTCGCCACAACCCCCTTACTATTTATGTGAAAAGAATACAACAACTCACCCGTGGTCCGATGATGGTGACAGTACCTGCATGACCTTACTGGACTTCTCCTACGAGATCCCAACACCATAAGGCCAATCAGGCGCGTAACGCTCCTGCTCTGACGCGCTGGCCAGCTCAGGACCGCCGTCACAACATCACCAAACACTGAAACAATAAATCGAAAATATCAAAATAGTGGCTTGGTATAATGCTATATCCCTAACTGATTTGTTTCCCCTTAGCTATGTGCTGGTTTGTGTTAAGAAGCACTGGGTTTGCTTCAACTCAACAAGAATTATATAGAAGTGCCATTCTCTTACACTAATACATAATACATATTACATAATACATAATAATACACTCATGATTAACATTGCAAGTATTACATTAATACGGTTAATACATTAAAATAACCAAATCACATTTAAGCTTGATTAAAATTTACACACCCTACATCTTTAAATTTGCGTATGAAATTATAACATTACATTTTAATTTAAATTAAACTTTTATTAATTAGCCATCAATTATTTATCATTTAATTCTTCACAATTTAAAATGTATTATTAATATTCATATTACATTATTATTATTTTCATTTCTTATTACCTTTCTTTCTATTATGAACTTTCTACTTAACCTTTCACATTTTTATCCTTGATTAGTCTGGGTGACTCCTGTATTCACTATGCTTTGACTTATTATATAGGCGCTAACATTTATAATCTTACTCACCTTTCTTCTAACTAACAACCACTATTAACAACCAGATTTACATATTATGACACCAATTTCTCAAATATAAACACCTTCACTAATTCCATTTAATCCTATGGCACCGCTCGTCTTTGTACTCGGATGTGTGTTCCCTACCTGGCCATATACATTCATAAATTTTTTGCCCTTCCAAAAATATCGGCAAACACTCCCTTAAACTACGCTATTACCTGCCACAACACTATACGTTGGCCACTCCTTATCACCTCACCCCCACTACAAAATATCATCATCAACAAATATATGTTTACCCTTTACTTTACTCACCTCTCTACATATAATCACTAACTACTGTGTCCCTAAAATATCTAACACCCTCTTTGTGTATTATTTTCTTCAAAATTCTTATCTATCTAACTCCCCTTGACTTTAATTGACTAACTCACATGCCTTTATTTTAATAATTATCACCCAATCCTTTTTACAACATTTCACCTTGATATAACACTAGAAAATTCATCTCTCACCTACTAATAACAATACATCTCAATATTCAAATATATATGCTTTATCATTTATTATTCATTAGATACTTTCTTCATTACAAATTAATAATTTAACTTCATTACACAAACTTTCTTTTATACCACCTTAATTGAGTAATTAATCTTCAATTATTTAATTAAATTAATTAAACTTTCATTTGTTTAGTCAAAACAAAAACATGTTAATTGTTAATTATTAAATCAATTAAACTATGATTTACTGTTACATACATGGTGTACAAAAATTTACCTGTAACACACAACATCAAAAATACACAAATGCATTGACATTAATACACAAAAAAATATACAATCCAACTTGTTATTTTATCATTGATCAAAATCAGTTCATATGCGGTCCATTTCAAAACTACTGTTCACATATATTAAATGTTCATTACACAATAAAACAATCTATCCTCCATCATTGAATAACAGTCGAATCTTAGGTCTATACAACTTATTTTTTATTAAAGAAATGATATTATTCTTATTATCAATATAATATTTGTTTACATTTTTATATTTTTCCACTATCTCGTTCGTATTAATAGGTGTATTCCATATTAATTTATCATATACCATGTCACAATCGGGTATGGTTCTGTCTACCTCAGTATTATCTGTCATAATCATGTTAGTCATATAGTCATCATAATTATCTACTACGACACCCATTACTTCCCTAGGTAAGTAATTGTTATCATTATTATCATCATCTACTATTATTTCTATCTCAATTTCACTATAAGGTAAGTATTCACTATAATTATCCACCATCTCTACTCCTAACCTTTCTACAAATTCTCTATAGTTTCTATTTATCTTAAAAATCTCTATTACTCTCTTTCAATATATTTTTCACCATAACACCAAGCTACTCTCTCTCTCTCTCTCTCCAAATATGCAGGGGTCAGTAACTCATAATTACTGCACCACCTATGAGGTACACAAAAATACAAGGGAACTCTATTTGTAGACCTATCGTCTCCCAAATATAAATCTAAGGAACTCACGTCCTTGCTAAAAATACGTGAAGACTTTACTTCATCCCCTACTACAACATCAAAGGAAAATTCTACCCCCTGCATCCCTTTTACAAATATACTTTCTCTCAGCTCTCTCTTTAACTCCATACACACAAACATCTCATTATCACTCCCAATATTCTCATCATCATTTTCTAACACCATATTCTTAATTATATCATTGTTACTACCTGAAAACTTATTAGTCAAATTATCATTGTTACTCACCTTGTTAGCACTTAAACTAACACTATTTTCTGTAAATGTATCATCATTACTACCCCCACTATTCTCTACCCCACTTTCATTCTTGTAATTCTCGTCTACTTTACTCTTTGGTATATCAAATATCTCGTCTACTAACGTTACTGTTTGTTCTTTCATTTTATCAAAATGCGTATGCATTTCATCGATTCTTTTATCAAAGTGGCAATGTTGTCTTTGAATTTCGTTTTTTATTTCATCAAACTTTACACTCTGTTCATCAAATTTGGCATTTATTTTATCGTATTTCAGATTGGAATTGCTTTGTTGTTCATCTAACTTCATGTCTAACTTTAACAGTAATTGCATCATTGCACTAATCTCACCTGTTTTATTTTCGTCTCGAGTTGAGATGGGTGTTAATGGGACTGGATTTAATTCAGTGGCACTGGTTTCACTGATCTGACTAATTGGGGTTAATTTAATGTCCATCTCACTCGTAACTGTTTCGTCTACATTATCATCTTCACCAGTATTCATTTTGCTTATTATATCTCTAACACATATATGTCTATAACCTCGTAACTTAACCCTACTTTACTCATGTGTTTATTTACTTTTGAAATTATTTCAGGTAATTTATTCCGCTTCTCTGGTAGGTACACTCCACATAAAATTAAATTTTATATTGAGTCCAAGTTCGGCCGCGCCAATGTTACTTTACTTTCTCTGTTACAAATTAATTATTTTTATAATGTAATTATTTTGAGATTTATTGGGCGCCATGTTGCATACGCCATACACATCAAATTAAATGTAACCGATTAATTAAACACAATTAAAAATAAAATACAAATGGTGCCCAAACAGGGACTCATGTTATTAAATTTGGATAATTTTGAATATTTGATTTTTTATATTGAATATTTGATTGGTTTTACAGCCAATTGTACTTAGCTGTTACTCCCTGTACTTTTGAGTTACGGACATCGAAAACATCTCATCTTTGATCACACACTCTCGTTTTCATAGCGTCCCATCGCAGATCACACTCTCGTTTGCGTAGCGTCCCATCGTAGATCACATGCTCTTGTTTTCGTAGCGTCCCATCGTGGATTACACACTTCCGATGTTTTAACTCAAAAATGTTAATATATAACTGTTATTAATAAACTTTTTGTGGTGTAAAATTTAAATAATCACACTTCGTGAATTTTCCGGCCGGCGCACTTCACTGTCTGGACGAAAATGGCCACGTTTCACCACTGAGCGTTGCAGAGGTGGGGCAAAAACTACGTCACCAGTCTTTTGTTTGTACGGCCAAGCCTAGTTAAATACAATTGTATAATAATGCGCCTTGCATTCCTTCAGCTGACGTAATCTTGGGCTAGGCTTGTTTACCCGTTATTATGATGAACTGTTTTTTGCTACTTTTGTCATTTTCCACTGACCTCGACACAAATCCTGTTAACTCAATATTGCGTTATTGAAAATTCTCAATAACTTTACCAATATTTTATATGAGATATAAAATGAAATACAATAATTATGCTTTGGAACAATGATTTCCCAAAATTATTATGGTACCAGAATTGTACCGTCACACCTTGCGATACGGAATCTTATCGCTAACTTGTATTATGTTTGCTGAACTGGTCGAGGCGCTGACGTTTTGCATTAATTGCCTTCTACCATTTCAAAATTTAATAAAATTGTCGAAATTAGGGAATCACTCGTCGGATAGACTTTCCTTCCATAGTCGGCATTTCTGGTTATCGAGTTTCTGCGTTAAATATTGAACAAAAATAATTTCAAAAGTATTTAAGGTAAACTTAATGAATTCAAAGCGTTTATATTTGCGGTGATTTCGTCAATAAATTTCAAAATGCCAACCATGGACTCTTGCTGAATGGACTTCATGGCCAAGACATTCCCTATATGATACGCTGATACAATTAATTTACTATCATACCTGGCCTTCAATAGCTCAATGGCTACCGCATAATTATCATGGGTGATTGGGAGAGACTTTATTACATTTAAAGCCTCGTCCCTTAGTGAAGAATGTAAATAATGTAATTTCTGGATGTCCGTGAGGTCAGTTCTGATGTGTACTAACTCCAAAAACATGTTGTAATAATGCTGCCAATCAATAATGTTGCCTGAGACCAGGGCAATTTAATGGGCTCTAACTGAATGGGGAGGTTTTAATTGGCGTAACTTCCGCTTGATTTAATGGTTTTTTGTTCACCTCTTCTACACGTTCTAATAAATTGTGCAGCTTACACTCAATAGTACAGAGATCATCCTCTGTCTGAACCCTGTCACTTACCGATGTGAAATCAGATTCATCAGCCTCAATTTGGGTTTGAATTTCATCATACTTCGCGGACAACTCCATCCAGTGACGAAGTTTAATTTTTAAAGCATGGTGATCATTTAATTCAGGATCGAAATTGTC
Organism: Magicicada septendecula; assembly: GCA_034769895.1. Lineage (NCBI taxonomy): Eukaryota > Metazoa > Arthropoda > Insecta > Hemiptera > Cicadidae > Magicicada > Magicicada septendecula. The sequence continues at coordinate 69,060,508 of CM068369.1, read as the reverse complement.
CGCGAATATGTTTATACGGGATATGGAGGCCTTAATTGTGCCACGTTTTTTAATTAAAGCTTTCACATCAGCCATGATTGAAATGCAAGCTGTGATCCGAAACAGATAAATAAATATAGAACAGGTGAACAATTAATGCAATTTGCGTACTTTAACCAATTATGATATAATGCGGCAGCCAGTGATCGGTATATAACTTAATCTAACTCCTTATTATAATAGGTACTTATTTTTAAAAAAATAGTTATATGGAAATTGTTTGAAAATATGACTCATTTAAAGTAAAAATATACATATAGCTGCATCACATTACTTAAGTTTCTGACTGAAGTATTGTAAAATTGTATAAGTGAAAATTTACGTGAAAATGCAGGTCTATGGTCACTTGACACTAATTTCTGTTTATATAAAAATTATTAATGATTTTATATCAAATGCTGTTAACTATATATATTAAAACATTACTGATTTTTTACTGTACATAAAATTATAAGTGAAAAACTAGAAGAAATACAAGTTCATAGTCACGTGGATTATGAGTCCCCGGCAGGTTGAAGATGGCTCCGTTGCCTGTTGTTTCCTTGGCGATCCTGTTCAGCAGGCCTTGGATGGTGGCGCAAGTCTTGTTTCCGCTGGTCGGGTAATGCTTGAAGCTGTAGCTCTCCGTTCAAGCTTGAAGTTCTAATCTTTCAGTGCTGTATGACAAGCGACGATGAATTGTAATATCTTGCTGTCTTAGAGATGATGTCCGGTAGAATCTTGTACGGCCAAGTATGAAGTTTTTTTTGAAAGTAATGAAGGTATGCTACGGCCAGCAATCTTACGTTTGAGAAGATTTGGGCTTGAACAAAATGTTGTTTGGGCCCATTAAATGAAATATAGATCAGAATCTTGATCCGAATCACGATCCGGATCCGGCCCGGAGGACCAAAAATGGTACGTCTTCGACGCTCTCAAAATAATCTTGAGTTGGTCTTACAACGTTAGGTGATGAATTGGCTGGTATGAAATGAAAATAAGTAGTGGACTGTATATTTTCTTTGAATTAACTGTTTATTGAATGATTGCGTGGCACGTGCAGTGTAGCACGGCATACATTGGCTGAGAAGTAGAAATAAATTAAATACTGAAAGTCATGATAATGAATTGAGGCCGAAATCGCCTAAGTGGTAATGTATTAAACACTGAAGAGCATAATAATAATTTGAAGTAGAATATTCCGTATTGAAAATAATTACATAGCTGCGGCTGGCAAATGAAAGCTTGTTGCTCGTTCGAAGTGTAACAGTTAACTGAACTAGACTGGCTTGTTGCGAGTGTGCGGGACACGCTGGCAGCAGATTAGTGGGGGGGATGACGTCACTGCACGCACACACGCCGTTACATTGCAGATATTATAAGTACAAAGTTTAACACCTGTAGTGTATGGGATATTTCACTAGGCATTTATTATTACAATAAAAACAGTTATAATGCATTTTAATAATAGGTAACTTTTAGTACTATTGATATATGATTTTAGTCAGGTACGTTTAGTTACCAATTTTGAGTTGTGTGACAAACAAGGAAACTAGTTATGGCCATCACTATATTACTACTACAGTGAAACCTTGATACAACACTCTTCTGTGAACTGGCCAAAAAGCGCTTTATATCGAGGGTCGCTCTATATAAAGGTCCCAAGTTTAACTATTTAATATGCCGGGACTGTGAAAAATGAGTGTTACATCAAAGGTAATGTTATATCAGAGGTTACAAAAGAGGTTAACTGTACAAAACGTGAGCTTGACCTGGGGACTGAAAGGGCACCTTGGTTTTATGCCGTGCAGGATTCGAACCCATTACATATAGACTAATAGCCAAATGCCCATAGACACAATGGTCTTTTAAGCAGCACAGTCATATCCGTAATTTATTTTTATTGTTTTTTTTGTGTGTTTTTGAATATGATTTTTGGACGCCTATCCATTATTTAGGTTTTGAACATTTCATTTAAGTGGAATTTGTATTACTTGAAATATGCAGACCTTTTAATATGCCTTTAAAGTCTAGTGCTTTTAATGAATTCAAAAATTTAGTGCTAAATGATTGTGGTGATGTATCATTAATTACACAGAATGAAAATGAACATACAGGTGTAATACCCTGTAAATTGGATAGTTTAGTTTTAAAATAATGAAGGAAATTTTCTCCATTTTTTTTGTAACTGAAATGTGTGTTTCTTTTGGTTTTACTATAGATTCAGAGGTTTGATGTATTTCTCCATTGTTCAAAAATAATATTCCTGTTGTTGTCTATACACTTTTATTGGGTTCTTGGTACATATTGTTACATAATGCAGAAAAATGTTACATAATACGGAACGTTATACAAGTTTCCCAAATATTCCAGCTGTAATGTGTGTGTGCGTACATAATGCTGCTACTTTGTGGTGAAAGACAGTTACACATCAACTATCGGGTCATCAGTGCACCGGTCAGTGCAGTGTGTTCAAGGACACTGTTTCTAGTGGATTCTCGAGAATGCCTGTTTGTTTAACAAGTCATCTAAAATGCCAGATTTTTCTGGAAATCAGCAGGGTATAAATACAGCCTGATCAGCGACGGTCAAATTAGTTATTGTCAGGCGATTACACAGTGCGTTTGAGTGGTGATTTACACAGTGCGTTCGAAGTATTGTGGCGATGTGTTCTGTGTTTATAATCAGGACAATTGTAATATAATTGTGTTTTCTATTAGTTGACATTTTATTGTGTGAACAATTTTTATTAGATTTGTTGTAAGAGACTATCTTGTTGTCTACAAACTGTTGAATTGTGATAATTAAAGCTGGTGATTAGTGATGTAATTGATGTCTTGTATTTTGTTTTCCACTGTACCATATGACGATCAAGTAGACTGTCGTAACAATATATTTTAGGGTCATTTGTCACTATCATCAGCATTCAGCAGTTGAATGTTTAACAGAAAGGGTCCTGTAGACATCCAATTGTTGATAATGTCAAGTATCACTGAATCATGTGTACCAAGAATTTAATAAAAGTGAAATAGACATCGCTTGTACAGTAGAAGCCCGATATAGCGCGGTTGTCGGGTGACATACTTTCCCCCGCGTTATAGGCGTAACCGCGGTATATCGGAAGGTGACCTGTACAGTGATAAATGATGGGGAGGGAGGACCGGGAAAAAGGCTACAGCATAATGCACTACTATATACTGTACGTAAATTACGTCACCAAATGTAGAAATAAAAAATAAGAAAACTGTATTTTAATCCAATATTTTAATCTATTTTAATCCAGTGGAATATAAAATACACTATTTATACATTGCTCACTCGACCTACTGTAGGCCTAATTGTTGGTCTTAAAAAAGTCCGTAATTGTTGTTTGACGGGATAATGCACAGCGTTTCTTTTCCGCGTATTGTTTTATAAACGCGAGGTGCAACAGTTGAACATTATTAGATTCACTTTGCCTCTCCATCCACGAAATTACTTTGTTTATGTGTATTATCACTTCACTAACATTTGGAATAACTTCTTTCACTTCCACCCCATTTTCATTTCCATCATCGTCATCGTCTTCTTTTTCTTCGCAATTTGCATTTTGGACTGCATCGATGATATCTTTATCTCCTATACATTCTGTAACAGGCTCACCGTTGTCAACTTCTGCCCAGTCATTCAAGTCATCTAGAGCGAAGTTGCAATGCAGAGCACTACTCGCAGACTGTACATCACTATTAGTGAATCCGGCAACAGAGCAATTTCCATCGGCGATGTTTTGTTCAAAGGAACATTTCTTCCAGCAATTCTGAATCGTAGCCATACTAATACTTTCCCATGCAAGACCTATTGAATACGCAACTGTTTTCAGGTTTATTGACTTAAGGTAAATTTCCATTTCCTCATCAGAATTCACGGCGGTAATGCGCTTTAAATGCTTTTATGATGCCTTGAGCTAATGGCTGGATCAGTGCTGTAGTGTTTTTCGGCAAGAACATGACTCCGATTTTCCCATCTCTTGACTGTAGCATATCAGCAGGTGGATGTGCTGGACAGTGGTCAAGGGTCAGTACAGCTTTTTCTTCGAGGTTGAGTGACCGCAGGTGGCTTCTCACAGATGGAACAAATTCTTCATGGAACCATTTACCGAAAATATCACTTGTCATCCAAGCATTTTTTGTATTACGATATGTGATGGGTAATGATGTCATGTTAACATATTGAAAGCATCTAGGATTTCGGCTTTTCCCTATACAGAGAGGTTTAACTTTGTGGCTGCCTGATTTATTTGTGGCAAACAGGAGGGTAACTCTATCCTTATTTATTTTTAATCCAGATTTATTTATTGAATTATTCACATCCAGAGTTCTGGTAGGAAGCATTCGAAAATACAGAGCAGTTTCATCACAGTTACACACTTGATGGTCATTTAAATCGTTATCGATCATTACTTTGTTTAATGCCTGAGGAAAAAGTGCTGCAGCTTCACTGTCACATGATCATGCTTCCCCTTCAATGCTTATCTGGCTTATACCATGACGAGATTTCCATCGCGAAAACCACCCACCAGATGCATTAAAGTCACTGTTGCCATGTAAATCACTATGGAATTTCACACCTTGAGCTCTACTAACTGGTCCTGACAGTGGCACACCTTCACTTCGTTTTATTAAAAACCACCTGTACAGACACTCATCTAGTTCACTATCCTTACCTACTTTAGTCTTTTTCTTTGCAACCCCACTTCACTTTCAACTGTGTTCACAAAACTTTTAAGTTTATCTTCTTCCTTCATCCACCCTCTAATTGTTCCTTCTGGGATGCCACACTCACGTGATAAACTTGCCTTTGACTCTCCGTTCTTCACACGATCAATTATTTTGAGTTTATCACTCACAGAATACGCTTTTCTTTTCTGCGACATCACAAAACTCTACACTATGCGAATTTATGACAAAGACTATACACTTTGATAAGATAATATCAGAGTATGATCTTATACTGTAATATATAGTGTATGTACACTATGAGGGAGAGAAGGGATTTAGTTGGCTGCTTGCCTTGGCATGAATTCTTAGAAACGTAGAGACTGTAAATACGGGGCAATTGTTTATGTCTACAGGTACACTTGAACTGGCAATTCTGGCTGTTGTTTACAACGCCGTTTCCAACAACAAGTCTTTGTTTACAATAAACGCAACGCATTCCAATGTGGCTACGGAAGTCACGATAAACAATTCATAATTTACTCACTCTCTACAAGTAAGAATTTTCGCTAATAACAGGCGACATACTCTTCACCGCATTATATCCGAATCCGCGGTATATCGGACCGCGCTATATCGGGCTTCTACTGTATTATTTTTTCTTTGGTTTGTTTTTTCGTGTTTGTCAGTTATGGTCTGTATTATTTCATTTGTTGGCACTTTTGTTCATATGTATTTGTTTTATCATATGATGTTGAATATGTTTTTTTTTACGTACTTTTATTTGTTTTATTTTGTATTAGTTTTTGTACTTGGTTCAGTTAAATTTTTAGTAATCTGTTAATTTTTTACAGGCATTTTAATATTTTTAGTTTCTAGCCTACAGGCTTTAACTATTTTGTGTGTACACTGTATTTCAGTGAATGAGGCCACTGATTATTAGGGCAGCTGTTGCCTGTATTCAAAATACAAAGGAAATCAGGGTTACACTGATTGCTTTTGCAAATGGGTCTGGACTGCTGCTTAATCTGTCGAATAATAACTTGGTAAAATAAAATTCCTATGAATTAGTCAAATCATCGATTATTCATTTACTATGAATACTATTTATTTTTCATCTTGTTTGAATTAGCAGTCTCCGTAATTCCAAATTTGTTGTGCTTACATGGTAAACTGCTACTTCCCATGTTCAGGACGGGGCCTTCGGGGCCTTTGGGTGTCTCCACCATTAAGTCCTAAACCCCAACCCGTCTTTACAGACAAGCAAACACGACGGAGTTGGTACTACCGTATTTTCTCGCATAATTAACGCACTTTTTTGACGAAAAATACCGTCGAAAATTTCGGGTGCGTAAATTATTCAAGGATTTCAGATATACCCAAATTTCATTTGAAATTTATTGACATTTAAAAGATACATTAAATATATTATACACAAAATCTCTTCAACTCATTGAAGTTATCATCATTTGGCGTAAAATTACGGTTGAGTTTTCTTCTGAACAATCAAATAGAGTACATTAGGCAAGTTGGACACACAGTTTCAAGTATGGACACCGGAAAATATTCTTCCCGTCACGAGCTGATAGTACGACCTGAAGCAAAATACCGTAAATATGAATTAATTAAAGTACTAACGACGTAAGTAATAATGACATACCTGCTAAAAAGGAAGAAAAATAATCTTACCTTTTATAGGCTACCGAGTTGGTCGTCGCCACTGGAACTGCAGGAAGAATTGGTGCTGCTATCACTGCTCACATCTTTCCATAAGAAGTCATCTTCAGTCCTGTCTAACGCATTCGAGATTCCCGTCATTTTGAAGCTCTTTTCAATAATCTTCGAATAAATCATGTCACAAGCGCGCAATATCCACTCACAAAGGAGTTCCACAGATGGTTTCCGAATTTTGTCTGTTGGAGTAAGTTCGTGCACATTTTCTGCCATCCAGCACTGATAGAGTTTTCGCACATTGTCCTTGAATGGTTTATTTATCGAAACGTCCAAGGGTTGAAGTACTGATGTCAGTCCACCAGGAATCACAGCCAAATCGGTTTTCATGGTTTCCAATAATTTTTTAGTGTTTTCCGTCAGATGGCCACGAAAACTGTCCAACACGAGAAGAGCCGGGCACCGAAGGAGAGACCCCGCTCTATTTCCCCAAACCGTTCGTATCCAGTCTTCTACGAGTGACGTGTCCATCCACCCTTTTTCTTGGACACGAACGTGGATCCCACGTGGAAATTTTACTTTCGGCATTGTTTTTTGCTTCAGGACAACGTACGGTGCAAGCTTTCTGCCATCAGCTGTTACAGCAAGCATTACTGTACACCGTTGTTTTTCACTTCCAGTAGTGCGCACAATAACACTCGATGTTCCTTTCGTATCGATTGTTCGACTTTGTGGCATATCGAAACTGATGGGCGTCTGATCTGCGTTTCCTATCTGGGAAACCAAATATTTCTTCGCTTTCCGTTTCCTAATCACGAAGCGATGAAAATCAATGACTTTTTGGTCGAAATCATTTGGCATTCTTTGACATAAGGATGTTCTTCTTCGAAGAGAGAGTCCATTTCTCTTCATAAATTCAATCACCCAGCCTCGGCTAACCTTAAAATTCGAGACACTGATCCCATGTGCTGCAGCTATTTCTCGTCCTTTAAAATACAGCATTTCGTAAGAAACGGCATATCCATCATTGCGTAACGAAATCACATATTTCAGAAGATACTCCTCTGCTTGCGGAAACTTGCCACTTTTTGGACCGTGAAATGCTTTACGAGACTTGTTGGTCTCTTGAAGGGCAATTTTCTGTTTTCGCCAGTACCGCACGTTACACTCGGACACAGAATATTTGCGGCCTGCTGCCCTATTCCCGTGTGTTTCGGCGTAAGTGATCACCACAAGTTTATATGACGCAGTATTACTCGAATACTTGCTCATTGTGGATTAATGAACGACTTTGAGATCACAAAACATCCGTGTTCCCGAAACACTCGTAAAATGAGTTTCTACCAGACTGGAATAGATCGTCACTAATCACGTCTTCGCTGATTCATTCACCGGACTGAAATACCGCAGTGAGTAATAACAGGAAGTTGCACGAGGGTTTGAAATGCGAGGTTGCGCAATAGGAAAACTACTACTTGACATCTTTATTTCGAAACGCACCCGGAACTGCGTGATGAAATCATCGAGAAAGTGGGTGCGTCAAATACGCAAATATTTCTTTTTTCCCACTTTGAACCCCCCAGAAATGGGATGCGTAAATTATGCGGGGGCGTTAATTATGCGAGAAAATATGGTATTTATTTATGGAGTGTTCAGCAATTATTGTAATTACATGTACATACTTGGACAGTTAATGTAAACCAGAACAAGTAGGTTGTGCAGGTATTTGGAAGACAGGCAGAAATAGGTTAGTAACTAGTAGATGTAGGTTAGTGAAAGTCATGAGAAGACAAGATTAGGAGTGATTTGGATAATCAAGACATTGGACAAGTGAAGTGATGATGTTACTTCGGCAATACAATTACAGAAGTTAGTAGATATCAAAAATTAAAAAATATATTCGTTTCTAAGAGAGCTTTTTGATAATAAAGAAATCTGCTCACAAACCATCATATGCAATTAGAAGTTAGGAAGGCTTTTGTTTTGGATATCTTACTTTTATGGAAGTGAAACCTGGACCACACGGAAGAAGAATGCCCAATTGGAGTCAGTGGAGATATGGTTTTGGAAGAGAATGGATTGAGAAGAAAAATATGTATTGCTGTTTTAAAATGATTAAAAAAAGACTTCTAAAAAAATGAAAAGAGATTACATTTTGCACTCATATGCCCAGACATAGTGGATTTATTCTGAAATTTGTTGTAGAGAATTTGCCCATTGGGGAAGATAGGCACTGAGAAGAAAATTTGGACAATGGTAGGAGCTGAAAGGTATGTTGCATTCACAAGAATGGTGGAAAACAGAAATTACTGGTTCCAACAAGGGCTGGCCTTTTTTATATTTGTGTGTGTGTGCGTGAGAGAGAGAGAGAAGAGTTAAATAATAAATTACAAAAAGTGATAACCATTTGAAAAGCCAGTTTCCAAAAATATTTTTATAGAAAAAAGCTTTTTTTTTATTAGAAGAATGGACTGGAATAATTGGTATTAAAGTAAACAGTTTTTATGACTGAAATTATACATACATTTTATTTGAATGTAAAGCTGAAATGGGGCGGAACAATTTCAGCAGTTCTAATCAAGGTTTGCTTAAAGCTGTGCCCTTAAGGCAGGTTCAATTTCAACTATTATAATTTTGATTTTTATTCCTTGTCTACAAATTGCAAATTGTAAGACACAAAACCTTGGTAAACAAGGACTTAGTTTCAACTTATGTGATTTTTAATTATTTAATAATATTGTTATATAATTATAACATAATCTTCTCTATATATTATTTCTCAAAGGTGTTTTTTTGTCGGTATGAAATATCTCCCTTAGTACTGTATCAAAATTAATGTTTGATACGCCATTTTGAAGATTATTTTTCCCTCTAATGACGAAAAATAAGTAAATATCTTAAAATTAATGTTTTCGTTAAAAAATTACATTTTAAAACTTTTCTCTATATATTATTTCTCAAAGGTGTTTTTTTGTCGGTATGAAATATCTCCCTTAATACTGTATCAAAATTAATGTTTGATACGCCACTTTGAAGATTATTTTTCCCTCTAATGACGAAAAATAAGTAAATATCTTAAAATCGTTCACTAAGAATAGCTCTCTAAGAATGAAAACTCATGTAAATGAATTTGTGATTTAGGTTTTCATAATGCCGGGCAGACCGAGAGGGAGACCTCCCGGAAGACGTTCCAGACCATTGGAACGCGTCACAGAACGCAGAAGAAGAAATACCGAAAGTGACGAACAAAGACAACTTCGACTTCAGCAAGATAGAGAAGCTCAGCGCCAACGCAGACAAGACACATTCAATACTCAATGACAACAATTAGTGCAAGTTAACAACTTTGTGTCATCAACTTATTTACTTCATCTCCATCAAAATATCAGTACAAGAAGAAGACTATATAAACTTCCAAAAACATATTGTACTGCCCGGCTTTTCCCTAAAGACAATGAAGTGCAAACACAGTGTTGGTGATATGGATAAAAAGTGCGTTTATTGCTCTGCAAGGTTGTTTGCAGGGGAGTTTAGTGATGATTCAGCTACCATGTGTTGCCACAAGGGAAAGGTTAAGTTAGAGCCCATTAAAGTTTGTGAAGAACTTCAGAACCTCATAGAGCAAAATGATGACTTCACCAAGAATTACCTAGAAAATATTAGGCAATTCAACAATGCTCTGGCATTTGCTTCAATTCACATCAAATCGGTTGACATTCCTGGCAGGGTCCATATTGTTTTAAATTACATGGGCAGGTGTATCATATGGTAGGAAGTTTACAACCTCCTGCAGGAGTTGCACCATCTTACGCTGGCCTTTTCGTTGTAGATTTTGATACTGCGTTACAACATCGTGTAGTGAATGAAGCTAATAAAAACTGTTGCGAAGAAATAATGGTTACATTGCAAACAATGCTCGATACACATAATCCTTACGCACAGTTGTTTAAATATATAAAAGATTTGGATCAAACTATACTGGATTTGCATCTACAATTTACGACTACCAATGCATTTCATCCTGGAAGATCGAATGAACCTGCAGTCAGTGAGGTGGCTGCTGTTTTTGTCACCAATGATGGAACTCCACCAGGCAATGTTGATTTTGTTATGTATTCTAAAACAACTGGTGCACTTACTAAAATATCTTACCTGAACCCCCATTCTGATCCAATGTGCTATCCATTGCTTTTCCCATGTGGTGATTCTGGATGGACTGTTGGTCAGCCACATGTTCAAGTTAATCGTACTGCATCGAGAACAGTCACAACTCAATTACAATACTATTGCTATCGTTTAGCAGTTAGAGATGGTTTCAGTTTACTTCATGCTTCTGGTAAATTATTTCAACAATACATTGTTGACAGTTATGTCAAAGTAGAAGGTTCCAGGTTGGCATTCATTCGAGCCCATCAACAAGAACTCAGAGCTGATAGTTACAAACGTTTGATGGACTTTCTTAACTCTGATGCTGAACAAAGAGGAGCAGTTGGTGGAATTCCAGTTGTTCTTCCTTCATCTTATATTGGCAGTCCTCAAAATATGCTTCAAAATTATCAAGACGCGATGGCTATTGTTGCCCGTCTAGGAAAGCTTGATCTATTCCTTACAATTACTTGCAACCCCAAGTGGATTGAAATTACCTCTCAATTGAAACCATATGAAAGAGTTGAACACAGACCTGACTTAGTGTCTAGAGTTTTTCATTTAAAATTGCAAGCGTTATTAGATGATCTTTTAAAAAAACATGTACTAGGCGTAGTCATTGGTTATGTTTGTGTAATTGAATTTCAAAAAAGAGGCCTTCCCCATGCACACATGCTGCTCATTTTGTCTAATGAAGATAAATTACGTTCAGTTGAAGATGTAGACTCATTAATTTGTGCAGAAATTCCAGATAAGGAAACAGATCCTCAACTTTTCGAAGTTATTCAGGAATGCATGGTACACGGACCTTGCGGTACGATCAATCCAAACAGTCCATGCATGCAAGAACAATAATGTATTAAAAATTATCCAAAAGATTTTCGAGAAGAAACAAATTTAAATGTTAATGGTTACCCTATGTATAGATGACATGATAATGGCACTACAATGACAGTTCGATCATTTACTATTGATAATAGGTGGATTGTACCATATTGCAGATTTCTCAGTAGAAAATATCGTTCCCATATCAATCTCGAGCATTGTTCTTCAATCAAATCTGTTAAATATTTGTACAAATACGTGTATAAAGGACATGACTGCGAAGTTGTTGACAAAGTGGACATCTATTTGAACTGTCGTTATGTGAACCCACCAGAGGCTATGTGGCGATTACACGAACGCCGACTTTTCCACCGATCTCATACAATTGAGCGACTTCCTGTTCACTTACCGGAAGAACAAATGGTGTACTTTCAGGCCGGATTCGAAGCTGATGCTAACCTTGATAGAGTCTCCAAACTCATGGCATTTTTTAAATTGTGCAATGAAAATATTGCCGCCCGCAATTACCTTTACCACGAAATTCCAGAACATTTTGTGTGGTCAAATGGACGATGGAATATTCGCAAAAAAAAAAATACCAAGTGCTTTGGACGGATCTACACTGTCAATCCAGTCGACATCGAAAAATATTACCTCCATGTACTACTTCTGCACGTCAAAGGACCGCAGTTGTTTGACGATTTACGTACAGTAGATGGAATTCTGTGCAACTCATTTCAAGAAGCTGCAGAAAAATTACATTTAGTCATTAACGACGCCGAATGGAAAGAATGTTTGCAGGAGGCTGTCAGTCACAAAATGCCAACGCAATTGAGATGGCTTTTCGCTATCACCTGCATATTCTGTTCTCCTGCTAATATACCTGAGTTGTGGACAAAATTTCAGGACGGACTTTCAGAAGATTTTCAGAGACAGCACACGCCACCTGAAGCTTACAACCTCACACTGCAAGAATTGGAAAATATTTTTAAATATCATGGTAGATCTTGCGAACAATTCAAACTGCCGACTCCTGTCCTAACCATCGCACAACATACAACAGAAGAAACCTACAACGTAAAAGAAGAAAGTACGAACGGCAAGGCAGCTTATGAAAAGTTAAACCTAGAACAGAAGGCAATAGCCGAGGAAGTTTTACATGCAGTAAGAAATAAAATTCCGAATTGTTACTTCATTGACAGACCAGGGGGCTCCGGTAAAACGTTTGTCTACAAAACATTGTGCCACACTTTATGAGGTGAAAACAAGGTTGTTATACCAGTTGCATGGACAGGCATTGCTGCCAATCTCCTACCAGGGGAACGCACATCACATTCGATTTTCAAACTACCTGTACCCATCTTGGACACATCGGCCTCATCGATTCGCACTCACACAAAGGATGCACAGCTTCTTCGTGACTCAGATCTCATTATTTGGGATGAGATTTCAATGGTTCCCAAAGATGCGCTAAGCGTTGTCGATCGACTTTTAAAGGACATTATGAATAATAATCTTCCTTATGGAGGGAAAATAATTCTGTTTGGTGGAGATTTTTGTCAGGTGTTACCCGTTGTTAGACATGCCAATAGAACAGCCATCGTTGAAAATACAGTTAAACGATCGCCCTTATGGTCTCATGTTGAAATTCATAAGTTGACTCAAAATATGAGGGCAAATGATGATCCTGTTTTCACTGAATGGTTACTTAAATTGGGTAACGGTGATTTAGAAGTTCAAACAGATTACGAGAATGAAGCGATCAAAATCCCGAAACATTGTTATTATAATTATGATAGTATTATTACCACCATATTCAATGCCACAGAAATCAATGAACAAAATATTTTGCAGTTTTATTCAACGGCGATTTTATGTCCAAAAAACGATGATTGTACAAAAATTAATGAATATATCATTTCCAATTTGTTACTTGGAGAGGAAAAGGTTTACTTCAGTTCTGATTGTGTCCAACATGAAGAAACAGACAATGCTCAATTTGTACCCCATAGAATTCTTAAACTCTTTGAATCTATCCAGTTTACCACCTCATAAATTGATTTTGAAGAAAAATGCAATCATAATGTTAATTAGAAATCTTAACGCTAAACAGGGATTAATTAATGGTACAAGGTTAGTGGTAACTCACTTAGGCGAGTACATCATCACTGCTACAATTATTCACTCCGATAAAACTGTGCTCATACCCCGGATTAACCTTACACCTTCTGATCCTACTGTGCCTTTCCAAATGGTAAGAAAACAATTCCCCATAAAAGTTGCTTTCGCTATGACCATTAACAAAGCACAAGGTCAGATGCTTCAAAGGGCAGGATTGTAGCGTGTCAATGTTGGGAGTTTTTATTTTTTACAGTATGGGGTATTAAATTTTCTTTATTTCGTTTTCGGGCGGGAGCCTTATAAAATATGGTGAAATTGTATTATGCAGCAACGTTATTTTCAGTGTAACAGACCACGTGTTAACTGAACAGTTTGAGACAAAGGTGATTCGCAATTTCAGTTGTTATTGTGTAACGCAGCGAGCGAAGAATTTACCTCCTTCAAAATTCTCAGAAATCTGTACTTGTGTGGCAGCACACATACGCAATTGTACAATCACGAGCTCAAGTGAAGCGTCCAGCCACAAAACAGGATGTCTTGGAGCGAGTAAAATTCAGCAATGTGCTTTTGAGCGGCAGGAAGTACTGTTTAAGTCCGGCCTCTCCAATGACGTCAGCCTGTGCCTAATTGAAATCGTTGACCATGTTAACCCAAAAAACTACATGCATGGCATAGGACTAAGCTACAGTGACGGAAGATACGATCATGAGGCAGTGAAGCTTCCGCTCTGCCTGAGTGTTTTGGAGGGAGGCATGTTGGTAATGCTCTCCCCAGTCGACTAACAACCTACGCCGCGCGTGGCTGCTATCAGTTTTGTGCCCGGGCAAAATTTCATATTTTTTCATAAGTCGGCCGACAAAATAATTATGTGAGTCTCCAAAACACAGATTACAGTGCCTATAGTGACGATGAATAACTATTGAACTTGATTAAATGCTACCAGCTTATAAAAATCCGGAGTATGAAAGACTGTGGTAAACGCAACACGTGGTCGGATAGTACGACGCCACATACGTAATGTTACATAAAAAGGACTTGTCATTTATTTTACATAAAAATGGGGGGTTTTTGTATTAATACGGGGTGTTAAGAATGTAAGTAGTGAGTGAGCAGGCTGGGCTATTTTAAAGTACGTAAGTAGTAAAAGTAAGCATAGTACGTAAGCTGTAGGAGTTACACAATTTTTAAAACATGTAAACCTATAAATATGAAATTGGAAATTTTATAAATGGAAAACTTATGAAGTCAATATTTCTGATTAATAAACAAAAATAATTTCTCTTCCAAAAAATTGAGAGTTAGATTCTTTCAAAACCTTAGTTCGTTTTATGTGCTGTCAGAGTTCGTCGAACGAAATGGGTTTACCTCCACTACGCGATCCGGCCAGATCAAAGACAAAAGGTAAGTGGGAGTTTTTAATTTGAATGAATAAATAAATTACAAATAGTAAGAGTTACAATTGGTACTCGTGACCAGGATGTAATATAACTGAAAAGGGCTTATATTACACAGACCTACATCTGACGGTACATGGCGAAATATGGTTGCGAAAGCAAATTGATTTTGTATATGTTAAAACATCAGTTTTGAAATAAAATCACTAATTGACAGTTGTTACATAAGAAAAAGTAGATTAAGTAAAAATGTCTGAAAAAACAGAGAAAAGTAGCGTAATAAATTCAATTATGAGTGAAAGTGACCTTGAGTCGCAATCGCTGGATGAAAGTGGTATGAGGACGGGGGAGCCGAACGTTGTTACAGAAACAGCTGTCGGCGGTAATATAATTGTTCATTCAACCCCGATTGTGGCTCAAGCACAACTAAGCGAAACAGATGTTGACTCTGGGATTCAGTTGACCCCAGTTTCAACTAAACAAAATAAACAATCAGAGGAAACTGATATAATGAGTTTCTTACGAAAAATGGACAATAAATTTGAAAAAATGGACAATAAATTTGAAAAAATGAACAATAAATTAGACCAATTAACTAATGATTTTAATGAACAGAAAATAAAATGCGAACAGCAAAATATTCAAAACGAGATCAATTTTAAAGAAATTAAAGACCAGAATACTCAGTTTCAGCAGAGTATTAATGTACAATTCGATAACCTGAGTAGGGTACTAGACAAACATATTGATGAACGTTGTGAAAGTATGAAATTACACCTGTCAGAGTCACTAAATGAGCGATTAGAGTGCCGTGTTTCTGATATAACCAATGATATAACTAATAAAGTAGAGAAACAGATCACGGAACAATATAGCATCATAAATTCAATTGTGGAGAAACAAATAAGTGAATGTAATACCAATACTGAATGTAAGCTTGGTTATGCTATGAATCAGATTGAAAATAATAATAGTAAAATAAGAGACATAGAAAATAATTGTAAGATTGAGTTCAAGACCATACATAATACAATAAGTGACCTTGAATGTGATAATAACCTTAAATTAATGAATGTTAAAAATGAATTGAGCATGGCCATCAGCCAACAAGTAAACACTGTTACCGAGCGAGTAATTATGACTCGTGACGTAAGCAGTGAAGTTGAGTTAGAGACATTCAGTTGTGATAACAAAAGAGTACACCCTATGCAGTTCATAAGTAGAGTGAGAGAGTTTAATAAGTTTAGTACTAATAACTGGGAAGTTCAATTATTAAAAATTTTAAAATGCTTCAAAGGTAGTTCGGAGATATGGGCCGAGGTACATAAAATGGAATGGGAGTGTTTTGAAAGTTTTGAGTCCGCATTTATAAATAAATATTGGTATGAAGAAGACCAAGAAGTGTTACGAAGTAGAATCATGGGAACAGGGAATTTTGGGGGGCCCAATAATAATATAACGGGGTATGTGATGAAAATATTTAACGAGGCGAAATACTTAGAACCGCCATTGCCATTTAGATCTTTTGTGAGGCATATAAGCAAGCATTTGCCAAGGGAAGTACAGATAACACTTATGACAAGGGAGGTAGCTAATATTAGCGAATTAGAGAATATTTTAGATGTGTTTCAGAATATCCGGGACCTAGAATTGAGTCGCCGTCAAAACCAGCAGAATGTAAATAATGGAGGTAATCAGGGACCGCCGAGGGGACCTACAAATGGACCGGCATTTCCCAGACGAGAACAAAATAACCGAGGACCAAAATGGACTTGTCCAGCATGTTCACAGGAGAATTATGCGACACAAAATTTTTGTTTTAGATGCAGGGAGAGAGACCGGGGCAGCGACAGGGTCCACCACCTGCACAGAACCAGCATGCATACCAACGAAGGGGAGAGGGCCAAGGAGGAGCGCCGAGAGGCCAAACTCATGAACCGCGAGGAAACCAGCACGAACGAGGATACAACCATGCAGTGGCGAGCACCTCTGCGGGAAACTAAGAGGGACAATGGAACACCGGACCCAACCGTTGTCGCCGGAAGTTTCTGGGGTCCAAATGGATGATAGATACCAAAACAACGTTGTGATTACAGATTTGTCTGAGGAATTATTGGAGGAGGAAGACTTCGAAGCAGGGAGACGGGAGAATGGACTGACTGAGGTGAAAATCAACATAGAAGGTAAGGAGATTAAAACTTTAATCGATACAGGTAGCGAAATCTCTGTTATTTCTGAACATGTACTAGATGAATTAAGAGAAATAAATAAAAATATTCCATATTTACCAGTAGCTGGGGTGACGATTGTAGGTATTACAGGGGTTAGAAGTAAAAGAGTCACGAAACAAGTACACTTAAACATGGTAATTAACGGGGTAGGGTACGATAATACATTTCTAGTCGTACGGGGATTAAATCTTGAGGTTATACTGGGAAATGATTTTCTGATTAAACATAAGGCGGTGATTGATTTTCCTAAATGGGTGTTAGAATTAAATAGTGAAGGGGAACCAGTCCGTATTAATTTTGAGCGGGTGTTAGATGCGATAAGAATTTCAGGGGTAAGGGTGATACATAATCGGAATAATAAACAAGAAAAGGAAGTTAGTATGAATGTATGTAGTGAGAGTAAGATAGAGTATGAGGAGAATGTAGATCACTTATGGAATGAGAGAGCACTGAAATTTTGTAGTGATGGTGGCGTGATAGGGAGTTCTCAACGTGAATCGTTGTGGCGGGTAGTAGAAAATTTTAGAGAAGTGTTTGCCGATATACCAGGGAGGGCAAGAAACTATGAATGTGAGTTGAGGGTAAGGGAACACGCACCCTATGTGCAAAGAAGTTATCCGGTGCCATATGCGAAGAGAAGAGCGGTTCAGATTGAGTTAGAGAAAATGTTAGAGGGAGATATAATTGAGCGATCTGTATCACCATATTCCAACCCTTTAGTAGTAGTAATCAAAAAAGATGGGAGAGTGAGGTTATGTCTAGATGCCCGCAAAATCAATCAAATAATTATTCCAGACCGGGAGTCACCCGAAGCGATAGAAGAGATTTTTCAGAAATTTAGCGGCGTACAATATATGACCTCTTTAGACCTAACCGCCGGGTATTGGCAAGTCCCGTTGGCAGCCAATAGTAGAAAATATTCCGCCTTTTTATTCAATGGAAAGAATTATCAATTTAAGAGACTACCGTTTGGATTGAACACCAGTGTAGCTAGCTTTATCAAGTGTCTTGACGAAATTTTGCAACCACATAATTTAGATTTTTTAACCATATACGTTGATGATATTTTGATAGCTTCCAGAACATTTGAAGAGCATGTAGAGCATTTGGAATATGTATTGGAGAAGTTATATCAGGGAGGTTTGACTGTGAATTGGGACAAATCAAAATTTTTGCAAACTGAGATACATTTTTTAGGTTTCATAATAACATCTACAGGGATACGTGCTAATCCGGATAAAGTAGAATCCATCCTGACGTTCCCGGAGCCTAAGAACATAAAACAATTGCAAAGTTTTCTTGGCCTCTGTAATTTTTACAGGAAGTTCCAGCGGAACTACGCACAGACGATGGCCCGACTCAGCGCAGTGCTGCAAAAGAACAAACAATGGAGGTGGGGAGATAACGAAAGAGCAGCTTTCAACGAAATAAAAAATAAGTTCGCTGATATGATCTTAATGAATCATCCCAATTTTAATGAAAAATTTTATTTACAGACAGACGCAAGTAATATAGCACTTGGAGCAGAACTATACCAAGAGGACGAGGCGAAAGAACATAAAACCATCGCCTTCGCCAGTCGGACGTTGCTAGCAGCAGAACGTAACTACACTACAACCGAGAAGGAGCTCCTCAGTATAGTGTTCGCCGTGAAGAAGTTCCGCACGTATCTGCTGGGTAATAGAACCATCATCAGGACGGACCATGAAGCGCTGTCGTTCCTGAATACTTGCAAACTCACACACAGCCGGATAACCAGGTGGGTGTTAGCTCTTCAAGAGTATAATTTTTCATGGGAATACATTAAGGGCGTAGAGAACAGAGTGCCAGACACACTATCACGAGTAGACACAGACAGAAATAGAACAGGTAGAGATATTAAAGAAATAGAGATTTATAGACTATCCCGGGAAGATAAACTTTTTGGGGAAGAATTGAAGAATATAAATGTAATGCAAAGAGCTGATAGTAAATAAAATAAAATAATTACTAGTATAGAATCAGATGTAGATGAGTTTGGGTATAAACAATATTTTCAAGTGTTTAAAGGGAGTTTGTTTAAAAAAGTAGAGGGGAGAGAGAGAGATTGGAGGTTAGTTATACCTGAAGGTTTGATAGAGAAAGTAGTGTGGGATTGTCACCTTAGATACGGGCATTTTGGGGCACGGAAGTGTGTGAATGTGTTGAAGGAATCTTGTCTATTTAAGAATATGGAGAAACGCGTACGAAGAATACTTAGAGTTTGCGAGATATGTCAGAAATCTAAAGTTGTAAATTATAGGTTAGAAGGAGAACTAAATTATATTAAAGTAGAAAAGCCATTCGATTTGGTAGCTGTAGATTTGTACGGCCCATTGCCGAAAGGTAGGGGTGGAGTGATGCATATTTTTGTTGTACTTGACACTTTTTCCAAATATGTAAGGTTGTATAGCGTGAAGCGAGCAACGAGTAAGGTGCTGAGCGAGAAGATCACACGCGACTTCATGATCAACGTGGGAAAGCCGAAGGTGATATTATCCGACCATGGACCGCAGTTCATCAGCGGAAGATGGCGCCAGACTCTCGGATGGGAAGGTATCATCCCAAAGCACACCGCAGTGTATCATCCACAGTCCAATCAGGCGGAGAGAGTCATGAGGGAGTTGGGAAGAATTTTCCGGACATACTGCCACGCCAAACACAGCGAGTGGCCACTCTATGTTCAGAAGATTGAAAATTGGCTCAACTGCACCACCCACGAGTCGACGGGGTTCACACCTTATGAGTTAGTAAGAGGGAAGCGTCCACAGAGGATTTTGGAACAATTAATTGAGTATCCACCGGAAACAAACACTATTGGTCGCGAGGTAAAACTTAGACTAGCGAATGAAAGTTTGTTGACGAAGGGGGAGAGGAGAAAACAGAGACATGATATGAAAGGTAAGTGGACGCAGTACGAGGTCGGACAGATGGTATTGGTGCGACGCCACGATTTATCGAGTGCCCAAGATAAGGAGATAAAGAAATTTTTCTTATTGTACGAGGGGCCGTACGAGATAGTAGAAATAAAAATGAAAAATTCGTATGTGTTACAGAATAGAGAAACCAGGGAGATAGTGGGTACGCACAACGCTACAAATTTGAAATTATTTTGGTCAGCATAAGGATTTTATTAAATAGTAAATGTATGAATGTCATATAATTGTTTTTTTGTTTCTAGAAGTGCTCCTCCCCCATTTTCGGGCGGTCACGATCTTACCAGTCCTGGCCGTGGAATTCGGAACTCGGAGGCGGGCCATGGTTGACAGATCTTCCTTCGGGCGGTGAAAGCAACGATGGTCCGGCTCCACCAAAATTGGTACAAATTAGAAATCTAACCACGCATATTTCAACGGGGAGGGGGACCCCAAAAAGGTACGTGACGAATTAAATTTTTATACACTCTGGGTACAACAATTTTGATGTACCTGTCACGCACCTGCACTGCCTTAGAGTGTTGTAAATAAAGGAGGCTACACCTAAATATAAGGGCAGTGCATACAAATTTAAATACTTTTAGTGTCACTGGCAAATTTAAAATTGAGCCATTGACAATAGTCTTGCTTAAACCGAAATGAAGAGTTTTGTGGAGAAGGATGGGATATATCGACTCAGACGACGGGTTAGTAGAGATGAGAAGAGAAGGTAGCACAGTTGACAACAAAGGGAAGTAACTGCACAAAGTAGATCTGAGTCGATATATCTGTATCCTTCATCACAAAACACCCCCGTTTCAGGCGGGGATACTGACCACTAGAATATAAGTTATAAACATAAATATAAAATGTAAATAAATTTTAGAATTAAGTGACCAAAAATAATTGTCAAGTTTAGTATCAGTGAGTATGGGAACGTTTTGAAGAGATGTGTAATAAAAATAAAGACTTGTTGTCAATACAAGCAGTGGGGATGTTTTGGGGGGTAGATTGGTGCTCAATGAAGTGATAGAACAATGGAGTGTGGAACTGCAAAGGTTGAAGGTTTTAGTGTACAAATATTAATTAATTAGCTATTAAGTTGCTATTGCGGGGGTGGCCTGTGCTCCCGTAGGTAGCGAAATGGGTTGGGGGTAACCAAGAGTGTTACCTCCATCGGAGGCCAAAAGGGCGAAAATGTGCGGCACACCTTGTTGGGTAAATTAAAATTTACACACTGCCAAACGACCGTGTCGCACATAACTAGAATGATTGTAACAGGCAGTCAAATTAAAGTTAGATTTCCCCGACTTTTCGGGCGATTACTGCCTTACCAGCATTAATCGTGGATTTGGCTAGTGGACAGCTATGGTCATATCAAGTCCCTTGACCATAGCTGACTTGAAATTGGTATATATTAGAAATTCAATGGGGGGAGACATTAGGGGAAATCTCCGGAACTATGAAACAGCGGCTGCCACTCTGCCCGCTTGGGGGTAGCATAGACAGGTGGTAGACCCGTGTAAGGGTGTGTAATTATAGACCCGAACATGTTGATGTTCAATACTTTTAAATGTAATAGCGGAAGCAAAGACACGGAGAGGTAAAACCTGCTCCAAAATATACAGTTTTTGTCGAAGCGCCAGGACGCCACAGTCCTCCATAATTTGAAATAGTGTGTGTGGCTGGGAGGTGGCTCAAATGAGCCACGAATTTAAATTTTATGACATAAAAGTTTTGCTAATTTGAATTTTGATCCCGTAAAAATGCTTATGCTCTGTTAATTAACTAGCTGCTCAGACTCTTAACATAAGGTGTTCATACTATAATTTTAAATGTATTGTTTTATTGTTGTACGTTAGATATAGGTATTGTTAAAATAGGTATTTTCATGATATGTGTATGCTTTAGATTAAGCCAATAATTAAACGCATGGCAGGCAATTAACATAATAGAAGTGAGTATTGATAAATAAATATGTATATTTCATGTAATTTGTTCAAATTTGAGACGTGTTTTCGTTATGTTAGGATATCAGCTGATCAGCAATAACATGTCACTGGTATATTAGTTATAAATGTTCCAAGTAATTAATGTTCAATATAATGTTTTAATGTATTACAGATATTTTAAAGAAATAATTTATGCAAGTTAACAAGAGATAGTTTTGGGTGATATTTTATGTGACATGTAGATCTGTCCAAATTGAAGTTAAAGAAATAGTAGAAATGAAGAATGTAATGTTGTTTTGAATTAATGTAATGTAATAGAATTTTGTGAAGTATTGATGTTGACACAGTAGTAATGGAGAATAATTGTAGAGTTCTGAATGATATATTTATGTTTATAATTAATGAGGTTATTTTGTTGTATTTGTAGTAAGGTAATGAGATTGAGATTTTTGGGGATGACAATTTTGTATTAGAGGGTAGTGTAATGTAGGAGTCCGCAACAAGGGTTGGGACGGGATTAGAATAGATTTTAGTGGGGACGGGGTCGCCTTAGGTAGAATCCAGGCCGCCAGATAAGGGAAATTGAGTTTTTTGGGTGGGGGAAACACGTATCCTATGTACAAAGGGTTAGAGAGTATTTTTTTTTAAGTGTAGAGAAGGTGGCGATTTGTGTTAAATGATAAGTTGGGTTTAGAGTGTCTTGATTAGTAGAGATTTTGATAGAGATGGGTGTCATGGGAGTTGAAGTTGTTAATGGGTAGAGTTCGAGGGAGAAAGTTAATCTATGTATACAGATCAAATAGTAAATTAAATGACATAAATAATTTAAATCACCCACAGTAATGTAGAATCAAATTATTAAATAAAGAAAGTGATTTATAATAAAGATATAAAATTTTCATTTTATAAACCAGTGAAAGAATCTTGATAGAATTGAAAATAATGTAAAGTCAAGAATTGTTTATTTTAAATAATTTAAATATCAATTTGATTATTATTTGTAATAATATTTTGTTTATTTTAAATGTTTTATTTTATTGTTTTGTGTTTCACATTAGATTGTTATAGATGTTGAATGTATTTTCAGAAAGCATACATAACATATGTAGTTCAAGGGTCTGGAACTTGACCTAGTTTCGATCAGCTGATGAGGTCATACACCTACTAAGCTTGTATAGTAGGAAGTCAGTTTTATTTGTTTGTGTAATCAATATAAACCAATTTTTAAATAATTTTACATATGAAGAAAACATTTAAATAAATTAAAATTTTTTTTTGAATTTTAAAATTTTTGGAAATTTTAATATTTTGAAAAAAAAAGAAAAAGATTTTTCGCCTGCCAGCGTCTGAATATTTTGAGTAATGATTATTTTCTTATGTGTGTATTAAACATGTTTATTTTTTATTTGATTGATTGTATTGCATTGTACTGTTAGACTATAAGTGATTACATGTTAGATTAAGGATATGTTTTGATTAGTAGGAATGTCTAAGTTAAGTCATTTGAAATAAAAACAGAAAAACAAGGAAGAGAATTTTTTTGATAAAATATTATTTTGAATTTTGAATTTTTAAAATTTTTACACATGTTAAAAGAATTTTTCAATTTTACCATATGTATGTCCAAATGTAATGTGAGTGTGTGTGAGCCCAGTATCTGCTAAAGGCAGCCCAGCTTGCATAAAAGAGGGAACACATCGGTAGAGGATCTGGCATAATTTGAGCCAGGGATTGAGGATTTTTGGGGGTAGCATGTTAGAAGGTGAGGTGTGCTGTGGTACTTAGCTGTTCGATTTCTCGGTGTTGGGATCTCTTACGGAGAAGTCCAGTGATCTCGTTCAGATGAGTCCATGGTCGCTGAGCCAGGGGGGTCGTGCACCCATGTAGGTTAAGAACAAGGGGGTTGTTGGCACCAGTTCCTCACCGGTCCTCTTCGGGGTTTATCGATGAGATTTCTTCTGTTGTGAACAGCAGAATTCTCATCGAGGGGGTATTGTAGCGTGTCAATGTTGGGAGTTTTTATTTTTTACAGTATGGGGTATTAAATTTTCTTTATTTCGTTTTCGGGCGGGAGCCTTATAAAATATGGTGAAATTGTATTATGCAGCAACGTTATTTTCAGTGTAACAGACCATGTGTTAACTGAACAGTTTGAGACAAAGGCGATACGCAATTTCAGTTGTTATTGTGTAACGCGGCGAGCGAAGAATTTACCTCCTTCAAAATTCTCAGAAATCCGTACTTGTTTGGCAGCACACATACGCAATTGTACAATCACGAGCTCAAGTGAAGCGTCCAGCCACAAAACAGGATGTCTTGGAGCGAGTAAAATTCAGCAATGTGCTTTTGAGCGGCAGGAAGTACTGTTTAAGTCCGGCCTCTCCAATGACGTCAGCCTGTGCCTAATTGAAATCGTTGACCATGTTAACCCAAAAAACTACATGCATGGCATAGGACTAAGCTACAGTGACGGAAGATACGATCATGAGGCAGTGAAGCTTCCGCTCTGCCTGAGTGTTTTGGAGGGAGGCATGTTGGTAATGCTCTCCCCAGTCGACTAACAACCTACGCCGCGCGTGGCTGCTATCAGTTTTGTGCCCGGGCAAAATTTCATATTTTTTCATAAGTCGGCCGACAAAATAATTATGTGAGTCTCCAAAACACAGATTACAGTGCCTATAGTGACGATGAATAACTATTGAACTTGATTAAATGCTACCAGCTTATAAAAATCCGGAGTATGAAAGACTGTGGTAAACGCAACACGTGGTCGGATAGTACGACGCCACATACGTAATGTTACATAAAAAGGACTTGTCATTTATTTTACATAAAAATGGGGGGTTTTTGTATTAATACGGGGTGTTAAGAATGTAAGTAGTGAGTGAGCAGGCTGGGCTATTTTAAAGTACGTAAGTAGTAAAAGTAAGCATAGTACGTAAGCTGTAGGAGTTACACAATTTTTAAAACATGTAAACCTATAAATATGAAATTGGAAATTTTATAAATGGAAAACTTATGAAGTCAATATTTCTGATTAATAAACAAAAATAATTTCTCTTCCAAAAAATTGAGAGTTAGATTCTTTCAAAACCTTAGTTCGTTTTATGTGCTGTCAGAGTTCGTCGAACGAAATGGGTTTACCTCCACTACGCGATCCGGCCAGATCAAAGACAAAAGGTAAGTGGGAGTTTTTAATTTGAATGAATAAATAAATTACGAATAGTAAGAGTTACAGGATTGTATTTACCAGAACCTGTTTTTTCGCATGAACAGTTATACGTGGCTTTTTCACGAGTCCGTATGTTTAAAGATATCTGTGTTTGTGTTGAAGATTCATACAGGCAAAAAGTGAACAATGATCACGTCATAACCTCCAACATTGTTTTTAAAGAAGTTTTGTGAAATTAATTTAAAAAAAAAAAACAAATGCGTATATAATACTGTATATAATGTTAATATCATTTACAATAAGACTGATTTTGTTACTATTTTTTATAATAAAATATTTTGGATTGATAAATATTTACATTTACTTATTTCCACTTTATTATATTATGTAACTGACCACTAAGGGTGCGAAGTATTCGCACGGGTCACCTAGTTGATATATAATATAATATGTTCAAAATATTTCTATTTTATTCACACATGCACACATAAATGTTATTGCCAGTTCTTGAAACAATGTGTATAATCTGTGCTTTTCACAGATTAAATAAAGTGGAATATTGAGTTCAGTAAATGTTAGACTAGGGTATGTAAGAAGTAAATCCATTGAATTTGTGTGTGTACGTGCACACCATAATTGTCATGTGTTGAATGATGTACAAATGTACATTTACCTTTTACTTTAGGCCACAACATTTCCTTGACATTCTGAGCTGGGAGATCAAATAGTAAAGTCACAACAGCAGAAGCAAGCAGTACTGTACTGTACTCCATCACATCAAACTGTAATCAATGTACACATATTACTGTCCATTCCAAGTCCAAGTTTAAAAACATAAAACATTGAGTGTTCCTAGCATTTTTATTGTATCATCTTATAGATAGAAAAGTACTATTTGGTGATCATCATTAATATCATTCCACCTTCCCTCCTCTCACACACACTCAATAACTAGAAGTACTAGAAGTAATATTGCATGAAGATTGCTTGATTTATGATCTTCAAACAGTGTAATAATTTATAGAGCACAAAAAATCAATAATTATAATTTATTTACACTACTATGAAACAGAAAAAATACATCACAACAGTTCTAGTCCAATACATACTTTCAAAGAAATAAAAGTCATTTAGTAAATTAAATTATAGTAGTTAACAACACAAATAAATAGTTAACAGTTACTTTTACTAATACACTGTCTTATCAGTGCAAAACAGATTCATCTTAGTTTGTTGAACTCCTGACTACTAACACACACCATATGTGGCACCTACACACATTTTTACACACAGAAATTCACAAACCTAGACTAGATGAATTGCAAACACACGGCCTTTATATTACTCCAGTCAGTATCACCTGTTGTGTATTAATGAAAAAATTCCAGTTGGATTTCACAGGTATACTTGAATATTGAGTGCATAAGCCATCAACAAAATTTAATGTGCACCACGGAGAGTATGTGGCAAGACTATGCGTAGCTACACATCTTATTTATATTGCTTTATAAATATATGGCAAGTGAGCTTTCTTTTTGGAAGTTATAGTAAGATAGGTAAGTCTACTAAATTATCTTGAATTCCTCAAGAAGAACATGTTAATATACAAATAAGTCACTGTTCGGGCAGTCAATTGTTCTTTTACATATTTATTAATTGTTTTTATATATTTATTTATTATGATAATCATACCATAAGTATTGTACTTACCATAATTTCTTGTGCACATGTCTACGTAATCATATTTGTTTATTGTGGGTCCAGAGTCCGCATTAAGCGTAAATAGAGACTGAGTTGGGTCTTGAAATAAAAGTACCAACATCAATATAATTTGAAACCAACTTACTTTTTATTTATTTTCATTTGCAAGTGTAAATCGTAATTACATGACAATGGCCGCCTCATAGTGACCAAAACAAAATGGCGGTCGTTTCCTTACATTTATATTCGTTAATCATGACCTTAAAATTTGGTTATATTTTTGATCAACTAACTATGTTTTGTTATTCTGCAGCTGCTAACTTAATAAAGTGTTTCTATTAGACTTATATTAATCTTTTACGCAAACCAACGCCTCAGTTTGGCTGCCGGCATTACTTCAAGCATGCTTTCCCTCTCACTTTCACTCTCTCATTATAAAATTATTAGATACATTTTTTGTTTAATGTATTGTTAATTTTGATCTCAATAAATTTTATTGCAAGTTTAACTTTCCTGTATATATGTAAACTCGAAGTTCTAGTTGATAGTTTCACATTGTTGATCGGCCGAGATCTCCTGGTTGCTTTGGTTTTCTCTTTATGTTACACTGACTCTAATTTGGCATCTTTAAAACTGTTATTCACTGATTCTAAGTCATGTTGTATGTACTGTTACTGTCTAATTTACATTTTTGATGTTTTAAAACACTTTGCTGGCATTACTTGCTGGCGAATTTCTATAGTGTGTTGCTGCCTTGGCGGTATTATGAAGACTGGGAGGATGCAATGCACATTTTTACTTATGTGTGTGTGCATAGACGTCATTGTTCTTTGTCTCAAAGCAGGAAACGCCCTGGTTTATGCGTTATTGTCGTTACATCATTCATATTTTTAATGACGTCTCGGTTTGTTAACCAATAAAAAACGCATTAAGAGCTTGTGTCAACTCATGCAACCATCGAATGTGTTCTACTTCGCACGTATGCCCTTGGCCTTGGAATCTTCCGCACAGATGTAACTGCGTCGTTTTCGTCAAACAAAGGGAAAATTGTCCTACCCATACACATGTGTGTAAAATACAATGAAATACAATAATTTAATACCCCTTGTCCCATAAATCTGAAAACAGGTCTTTTGTCCTGTTACAAACATACCTTATGGCAGGGGTGGCCAACATATGGTACGAGCCATAATAAATATGGCAAAAATTTGCAAGAGCCACATACATAATAAGAATTTTATTGTACTCTAGTTGTTATGTTTTTTAACACTTTCAACACCATGCCCGTTCACAATACGGGGGGGGGGGGGGCTCAGTTTTCATGTGTTTAAACACATTTACCTGTACACTGTCCAATCTGAGTCTGTAGCATGAGGCTTATTCATTCGTTATAATAAACCTCATAGCATAGCCGATTGTTATAATTTAGTTCGATATTTTACCTGTAGATGTCTTCTATAAACCAATGAAATAACCAGTGTTCAAGTTCAGCTATTCCATGTTCTTGGCATGTCATGTTTCTAATGCAAACAAAATGTCAAATACATGTGATCTTGTACTTGATGAATGAATACAAGATGAAAGTTCCTATCAATCGGATTCCAAAATTGGTGATATGAATAAGAATGTGTACCTACGAACCTGATGAATCTTCCGGTGATGAAATGGAAATATAATATCATACACATAAGTTAAATGGGTACATTTACCTTCATATATATTGTAACATAACAAGATTACGCCTTGAAATTTTAACATGATTTATGGAAATAGCGTGTGTGGAGGAGAAAGAGGGGTAAATATAATTGGCGCTGTCAATAACAATTATTACCTGTTAATAATAATAATTTTAATTTAACAATTCAATAAGATTTATTAATTATTTTTTGTCTATAGTTCGTTTTTCTTCATGTTTGAATATTTAGGAGATTTATATGGGGATTTCCATGTTTTCTTTTATAATTAAATTAAATTCTTTTTATATCAATATGTGTTTCTTTTATAATTATAATAATTATAAAATAGAAAGAGTTAAATATTATCGATGGGAATCGAAACAATTCAACAATTCAGGGTAGTCCATAATGAGAATGGAAATTCTATATAATTCTTGTGAGTTACATTTTTGTAATTATATTTTAGTAGTATTTCAAGCAAACCCAGTGCTTATTAGCACAAACCAGCACCTAGCTAAAGGGAACCAGATCAGTTAAGGATAGAGTAATACACCAAGCCACTATTTTGATTTTTCATTTATTGTTTCAGTGTTTGGTGATATGACAGCGGTCCTGAGCTGGCCAGAGTGTCAGAGCAGGGGCGTTACGCGCCTAAGTGGCCTTATGGTGTTGGGATCTCGAAGGAGAAGTCCAGTAAGGTCATCCAGGTACTGTCTTCATCATCAGACCACGGGTGAGTTATTGTTCTCTTTTATATAAATTGTAAGGGGGTTGTGGCGACCTATCCTGGCTGATCCCTTTAGGAAGAATGAAAGGGTCAATGAAAGTTTTTATGCTTCGGCACAAAATCTTTCATTGAGGGGGTTTAGTGATGGTACAATTCTGGTGCAATTTTTAATTAACATAAACATGGTATAAAGGACCATAAGTATTGTATCCTTTTTTTTTTACGATTTGGTCAAAATTAAATAAACCTTTAATAATCTTTGTAAATCTACAGTGAGTGAACTATATAAATATTTGCCAGGATTCTGTTTCATAGCAAAAAACATGAAACACAGCAAAAAACCGTATGTCGTATATTGAGATAAAGTGCCAATCGCTGATGACGCCAGAGACAAGGAATGTGTTTCCATAAACAAGGCGATGCTGTCAACAGATGGACAATAACTTGGTGACGTAGTTTCACCCCACCTACGCTTTTTGGGACAAAGGATCTTTGTCATTTCATCAGGAAGCGTGATCGTAGCCGGCCGGCAAATCGTTCACTGAGTGTGAATTTCAATTTTTACACCACTAAAAGTGGTTAATGAACTAACTAAAATATCGGAAATGTTGGGGCGTTAACGAAATTGTACAGGTGTCATCGGCCGATGGATCGTCCGTAAGATAGTGCGTATAGGATCTGTCCAGGGCGTTTTCGTGGGCAGACACGACGGTGTGGGCCGATAAAACGATGTAAAATTTTACAGATTGTGCACAAAAGGGACGACCCTAGAAGTGCGGTGAGACTTGTACAACGAAATTTGGTGAGATCGTTCCAACATCATTTTATTTTTCACATAACAACATAATTCAAAAATGACCAACTAAAGAATTCAATCTTTGTTTACATGAATTCACTTTCATTCAATTCAATCTTATTTTCAAATTTAAAATAAAATGAGCTCAGTAAAAATATGAAATTGTACCAGAGCGTGAGAGAGAGAGTGCGAGAGTGAGAGGGAGGGAGTGTCGTATAGTATCTAAGTGCTGGGTTGTGCGAAAGAGATATTTCTATATTTAATCACCTTTTATATAATCTTAAAAAATTACATATTTTGTATTACATATGTCGTGATTTTGGAGGGTTACAATTGTTTTGATGACGCCCATGGCGTAAGAAAAGGGGTAAATATTCGAGTCAATAATATGTATTGAGATTCAAGTTTAAAATAAAAGTAACTTATATATGTTATCTCGTGTACAGTTATTTCAGGTAGTATATTTCACAAATCGGGTTCGTGTTACCCGAATCCTGGCCCGAAGAGTAAATTTGTATGAAGTTCCCCAATCTGACAACATGGCGTCCGGTTTCCAAAGTGAACGTAATCTCTTAGTACACACAATATTATTGTAACAATTAAACAATAAAACCATTAGTTACAAATGGCGCCCGAACAGGGACTTAAACATTTGGAGATAAACACAGATAGTAAGAATATGACAGGTAGTAAGAATTTGTAACTAATGGTTTTATTGTTTAATTGTTACAATAATATTGTGTGTACTAAGAGATTACGTTCACTTTGGAAACCGGACGCCATGTTGTCAGATTGGGCAACTTCATACAAATTTACTCTTCGGGCCAAGATTCGGGTAACACGAACCCGATTTGTGAAATATACTACCTGAAATAACTGTACACGAGATAACATATATAAGTTACTTTTATTTTAAACTTGAATCTCAATACATATTATTGACTCGAATATTTACCCCTTTTCTTACGCCATGGGCATCATCAAAACAATTGTAACCCTCCAAAATCATGACATATGTAATACAAAATATGTAATTTTTTAAGATTATATAATAGGTGATTAAATATAGAAATATCTCTTTTGCACAACCCAGCACTTAGATACTATACGACACTCCCTCCCTCTCACTCTCTCTCTCTCACGCTCTGGTACAATTTCATATTTTTACTGAGCTCATTTTATTTTAAATTTGAAAATAAGATTGAATTGAATGAAAGTGAATTCATTTAAACAAAGATTGAATTCTTTAGTTGGTCATTTTTGAATTATGTTGTTATGTGAAAAATAAAATGATGTTGGAACGATCTCACCAAATTTCGTTGTACAAGTCTCACCGCACTTCTAGGGTCGTCCCTTTTGTGCACAATCTGTAAAATTTTACATCGTTTTATCGGCCCACACCGTCGTGTCTGCCCACGAAAACGCCTCGGACAGATTCTATACGCACTATCTTACGGACGATCCATCGGCTGATGACACCTGTACAATTTCGTTAATGCCCCAACATTTCCGATATTTTAGTTAGTTCATTAACCACTTTTAGTGGTGTAAAAGTTGAAATTCACACTCAGTGAACGATTTGCCGGCCGGCTACGATCACGCTTCCTGATGAAATGACAAAGATCCTTTGTCCCAAAAAGATAGGTGGGGTGAAACTACGTCACCAAGTTATTGTCCATCTGTTGACAGCATCGCCTTGTTTACGGAAACACATTCCTTGTCGCTGGCGTCATCAGGGATTGGAACTTTATCTCAATATATGACATACGGTTTTTTGCTGTGTTTCATGTTTTTTGCAATGAAACAGTTAGAATCCTGGCAAATATTTATATAGTTCACTCACTGTAGATTTACAAAGATTATTAAAGGTTTATTTAATTTTGACCAAATCGTAAAAAAAAAGGATACAATACTTATGGTCCTTTATACCATGTTTATGTTAATTAAAAATTGCACCAGAATTGTACCATCACACGATGACAATAATACCCAGAAGTGAAGATCAAGTGACAAACAAACATGTAAATAGTGATTAATTAATAGAATTATAATGTACAAATGTTAAACTTAGAAAATAAGTAAAAAGACATTTTTTAGTTCATAAGCATTAGATTAAAACTATGAGGAGGTCTGCGTACCTCATACAGTTATTTTGTATCATTGAAATACAAACGGTGAATGATATAAATTTTACAAATTTAATTATATCAAACTATAATTATATAAGTTAGGTTGTGTGATAGTGCTAGAAAGTGAGAATAACAGTGATAGACTTTAAAAAGGAAAAAATCATGTATAATGAAAGTGATTAATCATAATTATAATATGAGCAATGAATGAAACATATAATCTATATGAAACAGTTATGTAGCCCATATAGTGAGATCAAACCAAGTGTAAATAATTAAAAAACAGAAAAATCTTATGTTACAAACTTACAATATAATGTAGTGATGAAGAAAAAATAAGATTCAACGGAATCATATTCATTATAAAAGATGAAACCGAACCTGTGACCCATAAACATATCATAGCCAAAGCCTTAACTGAAGGAATTAGTATTTTGGTAAAAAGGAAGGGATTGTTGGAAAAATATTGAAACGAGGCAGAACATGTTAATTTGACTGCTGGACTTTTATACAAATTAATTGCAGATAGAAGTCAAGATAACAAAGAAAAACTATTGAAATAACTAGAAGACTAATATTTTAATCGAAAGTACCAAAAACTTGAAGGCCAGAAGTGAAGAATCAAGCAATAAATTCATAAGGAAAACTACCAGATTGGTGAGATTGCTCCGATATGTTACGCCAGATATTTGAACCAACATTACTACATTTTAACGATCGAGTTACAGTGAAATACTATAACCAAAACAATATAAACGTTATAATAGTGAATTTTATTTGTACACCATAACTATTAGTATTAAGAGTTCCTTTTTAAATTGTTCTTTTGTATGATCCAAAGGACTCACTAGTCAACATACATCCACAACACCCAATTACAAAACCTTCATTATAAATATTATGTTTTATGTTATATTATGACTTGAACAATACTTTGACTTTAATTTTACTTTAACCCTGAGATTGAGATTTTCCATGTAATCAACCGAAATGAGCTACCAATAAAGGAAGGGAAATTGAATGCCAATACAAGTAAGAAATGTTAAAGAGAAATAATAAATTTTATTGAAATTCAGTCAAGATAGAAAAGGAGTTTGATTATTTATTTAATACAGAAGTATCTATCGAAGAAGGGTAAGTTTAGTAGTTAAGAGGTAAAATAAAGATTATATTATTTTATTGTTACAATATCTATATTTAGTCTTTTGTTGTGTAGTAGTTATATTGCTTTTCCTTGTATGCAGATGGTCACAAAAAGAACCTATGCTGCAAAAAGTGGAGGAAATTGTGACACTGACGTTGATACTGATTGGAGTGATAATGATATATCCAGCCAGCTCTGTGTATGTTCGAACAGGAGTCTGATATAATAGTGCCAATGGATGAAAATTGTTCAGAATTTAACTCTTATTAATTGTTTTTTGATAATTAAATTAGACTATTAAATTAGCTAAATCAGACTAATTAAATTAGTTAAATTAGACTTATTAAATTAGCTATTACATGGTAAACATACTCACTGTTAGTTGAAAAACAAAGATTAAAAAAAAAATTGTTTTGGTGATGAAAGAGTATGTTTAAGACTGATTTGTTAAAACGTGTATACATGTCATCAGAATACTAAGAATATATGTCAAATGTAGAAAGAAGGACCTAAAAAGTGATATAATGTAAGGATTATTTTGTTGAAAGATAAATTTGCTACAATTTGTTGAAATAACACTAAAAAACTGTGGTTCACCAGGAAATGGCACCAAAAAAATGGTGGTGTTGAAAGTGTTTAAGATTTGTATCATTTTTAATTATTTAGAGATTGTCAATGTTAGAGAAGTTCAATTTGCACCGGTAGGGAGAATTGTGAGGGTACACGACAATATTGGTAGGTATACCCACTCTCCCCACTACTCCACTCTCGTGTTTCACTGCGCATACACTTCTCTATCATAGACAACCTCTACTGTTTTGCTAACCATTACTGTAGAGTCGTGACAACAGTGTGAAGCTAACAAGAAATCTTGATTACAGTTGAAGTAGGCAGAATATTTTTTTTGCTGGTAAGAGGAAGATTTTCTTTCAATTTATAATTGAATACCCCATAATATCAGTCCTCACCTTAAGTGATTTAAAATGATGTGTTTTTCTCCAACATGACCTCAGTAGTTTAACTAACAGGTAAATTCAAAAACAAATATTTATGCCATTGGCAAGGTACTTTTTAATTTTGAATGTAGTGGTTATAAATTTTGAGCTCAATGGGTGCAAATAAAATTGATCTAGACACAGTTAAATAAACTGAGGACATAAACTGCACAACAAACAATCTCAACCTGCTTTTCCAGAATTAATTTACAACTTAAATCTGAGAAACAAAGATTGAAATTGTTTCAGAAGAGTCTGCAGTGCATCCAGTTCCAGAGTACTAGGATAAAATAGCAGCAGAAGTCTGTTAAAATAAATGTGTGTGTATAGCTATGTACGTTAAAAATAAAAGTGTGTGTACAGCTATGTACGTTAAAAATAAAATTATTTGTGAAGGGATAACAAAGAAAACCATGTGTGATGGTCAAATTAACAAATAAAAACAGTTCTGAATCCTTTGATTAGTAAACAAAATGATCAGGATGTAGAAGAGATTATTGTTAAGACTACGGAATGTGAAAATACTGAAAATTTATTGAAGACATAATTAAACAGTGCCACCATGACTGTTCTCCACATGTTAGTGGTAGAGATTTTCAGTGTTTAAATGAACTTATTGTCACTGTTTACAGTGTTGAATTAAATTTGAAAGAAACAAAAAATTACAATTAAAAAAAAAAAAGATATCAAACTATTACCAATCAGATTACAGTAGTCGTTCATTTGTTAGTTGTTCAAGCTGATAAGGCTCAGTGCCACTGTTTTGTTTTTTCTTTATCTTCAGCCAGGATTAAACCAAAAATTGTTTGTTCATAATGTCATTTTTTAGAAAGGCTTGTGGGGGGGAATCAAAGTGACACTTCGCTTCGTGCATCCGTGCTTGTTGTCATGCACATCAAATTATGGTTCAGCTCTTTGCATAGATTATAAATCATTCACATGAGTACAGTTATCGCAAATTTGGAGCGTTGTCAGGAATTTCTGCTTATATCAAGTTATGGAATTTTCTGGGTTTTGATCTTGTCTTCAAGGCACATTATCAGCAGCAGGTGTGTTTGTGGGAGGCCATGCTCTGAAATGTGATCGTGTAGACATAAGTGACAAACTTTCCAAAGATCGGAATCTTGTCCAGTTCTTCAGTAACATCACTGAATTGAAGTTTTGAAGTTTCTTGTAACAGCCAGGCCATTGTTGAGTAAGCTGATATAATGTTATTCCATCTTCTCAGAGATAATCCAAGAAGCCTCTTCAATCTCTCATAATCAAGATTTCAAGGCATGGTGATGAAGAAATCTGATGGTATAAGATGTTGAATAATTGGCATTATACCTTCGAACCATTCAGTGTAGTATCATGTTGAGTCAAGGAAATCTTCTCATCAACAAAAGCATAATTTTTGTTAGAAAGCTGAATGATGAAGCAGATAACTCCGGTGTATTGGTCAACAAGAACATTTTTTGTGGTTAGCTTTAATCTGTTGGGTGCGATCATGTTTCATGCAAATTTAGGTATCAATGTACTGCTGCAAAGTTGACCACCAAAATGTAAGACAGTGAAGTTGGTTTGATGCAGATCATGAACTATCATGACTGTTTCTGGCAGATTTTTTGTGAGTTGAGGTTGAAAAGCAATTCAGTACTGTGCCAATTCAACCCACACAAAATTCTGGTGGCTGTCATAACATGTTTTTAGCTTCAGATCCATTGAATAGCCCAACATTCCTTCTGGGCTCAAAAGAAGTGCACTTCATGTTACAGATGAAGGATTCCATGCATTTATTGGTATTCTTCAAAGTCATGATCTTTTTGCTATACAGATATATTAAAATTTTTGTCGTCCAGTTGGTTTGGTATCTTTGGTTTCTGTTGTCTTCTCTAGCTGGCAAAACTAGAGAATGCCTTTTGGCATTGTGAACAGGAGTCAAACATATGGATGCACAATTCTTTTGCAGCAGAATGCTAGTTGACTTGTTCTTTCATTCTTCTATCATCATACTTGGTATTCTTGTATCTTTTATTCTTGGTCTGTCCGAAACTGTTCTGTACAATTGTATAATTCACCCCAAGAATTCGATTACAGCTTGGCTGATTCTGCATTTGAGAGAATGTGTGAGTGATGATAATGTGATGTATTTATAATATACACACACTTATTGCTTACTAATTGTACCTATAATCTCAATCTTCTATTGTAGTATATTCATTGTTTATAGCCTAAAGATACCGGTACCATACATATGTTTTTTAAGAAAGTTTTAAATTACTCACATTCTTAATTTCTATCATAGACCATCATCAGGTTATTTACACTATGAATTCAGGGTCACGATTGTGAAACAGTTGCTATTTACAGAAAAAATCAGCTATATTTTACTATTTATGATCAGTGTTTTCGAATTTGTTTTTTCTGAACCCGTTTTTTCGAATTCAGGACAGTACCGATAATTTTATTATATATAATAGTGTGTATGTGTTTTATCCATACATACAATATTTAACAAGCATTGTTATATATTGAATGTGTATTCACACACACACACACACACACACACACACACACACACACACACACACACACACACACACACACACACACACACACACACACACACACACACACACACACACACACACACACACTCACATGCACATGCATTATAAAAAGGACATGTAAGTCCTCTGCTTCAGAAGTAATTTTGATTAAATTTGAATTTGAATTGAACATTTAATTGAATGTATGAATATACCACATAATTTATTTGGATTTATAAATAAACTAGCAAAATACCCGTGCTTCGCTACGGTGTTTCACGTTGTACGTAATTGTACAATTATTGCTCGCTTAATAGTATAGGATTAGATAGATTGTACACATTCTCAACTCTTAGTTTGTTTATTTACATTCATAGCAACAGCTATTTATTATTTATTTCGAGAAAATCGTTAGATCCGTTTCCGAGAAAAAAAAGGATATACATTTATTAATTAATTGAACTTCGAAATTTTCTCGACTATAAGAACCTGCAAACAACGAAGTTTTTCAATTTAAAACAATGATTAAAAACTCAGAACTAATTGTATTCGGGGTTTCCAATAAACTGAGATGTCAACCACTTCATTTACAAAGTATGCAATTCCCGCGATAAATTTCATTATTTGGTTTTTTGCCCCTTAGGAGTGAAAGTTTTTAAAACCGTTTCTTAGTGAGCACCTAAGACCTATGATGAAGCTACGTTCAAAGTTTCATTGATATTCATTCAGTGGTTTCAGAGATATCATGATCAGTGAGTCAGTCAGTGGTATTTGGCTTATATAGATATCTATATCTAGCCGATTTACCCAGCGTTGCTCGGGTTCATAATTTATTCATAGGCTCATAGGCACCTATTCTTGTTCTAACGTTATATTACTTGTATATTGTATAATCTTCCTTATATTGTTACGTTCGCATTCTCACTGGAGGAATACTCTGTAGCGCACCTGTTTAAGAACATGTCATAAACTGTATTCTTATATCTGGAGAAGAATTCTGTTGCGCGTGATGCTCCTGCTCGATTTCTAACTCTGGGAGAGGGCGAACAGCTAAATTAGTTTTCAATAAAATGTCTACAGTACTTGCACGCGCTGCGTATTTACTGTCTTTTATAATTCATTGTGTTAATGTTGAAATAAGGCATTTGTTAAATTAGTGTCTCCTAAACTTATTCTAACAATACAATACCTCTATAGATTTCAGCTTATCAATTTTTAAATTCAAACTGAAGCAAGTGCATTTATATTGTCTGAACACTATGATCTGAATACATTTGCTATCAAAACTTTGTTTTTTATACTCGCTTATAACTTACTTCGATCTTAACTTATCCACTTTTAAATTCAAACTGAAACAACTCTGAATTCACACACTGTTAAGAAGTTTCTTAAGATGCATACACCACCTTTGATATAATAACCTATATCTTTATTTATAAGAACCGTGGACTCTGGCCCCGCCGTCTTTCGCGGGATCCGACCTAAGACTCCCCGGGTTCCGTGAATGAACTCCGGGGAAGGCCCGTAGGACGACTTCCGCGCTATTTCCTATGCGGGAGACTTCCACCGATGCTATGGTAACCAGAATCTATTCTATTGGGTTGCCATAGTAACCAGATATAATAGTTTTTAAGACCCAAAGGACCCCCCAAAGGATCGTATCGAAAAAACACTTATCCTATGTTGGTTCTCCCGTTGTGTAAAATATTTGTGCCAAGTTTGGTTGAAATCGGTCCAGTGGTTTAGGAGGAGATGTGGAAGACCCCAAAGGACCCCCCGAAGGATCGTATCAAAAAAACACCTACCCTATGTTGGTTCTCCCATTGAGTAAAATATTTGTGCCAAGTTTGGTTGAAATCGGTCCAGTGGTTTAGGAGGAGATGTGGATGACCCCAAAGGACCCCATCGAAGAAAACACCTATCCTATGTTGGTTCTCCCGTTGCGTAAAATATTTGTGCCAAGTTTGGTTGAAATCGGTCCAGTGGTTTAGGAGGAGATGTGGAAGACCCCAAAGAACCCCCCAAAGGACCCCATCGAAAAAAGCACCTCACCTATGTTGGTTCTCCCGTCGCGTAAAATATTTGTGCCAAGTTTGGTTGAAATCGGTCCAGTGGTTTAGGAGGAGATGTGGAACATACATACATAGATACATACATACAATAGGGGGGGGGTTTGCCCCTTAGGAGTGAAAGTTTTTAAAACCGTTTCTTGGTGAGCACCTAAGACCTATGATGAAGCTATGTTCAAAGTTTCATTGATATCCACTCAGTAGTTTTTGCTCTACGTCGATTCTATGTCAGTGAGTCAGGCAAACTTCCCCCCCTTTTTCCCCCTTTAAAGGTCGAATTTCCAAAAATCCCTTCTTAGCGGATACCTACATCACATAAGGAACCTACATGCCAAATTTCAAGTTTCTAGGTGTTATAGTTTCGGAGATTTCGTGATGAATCAGTGAGTCAGTGGTATTTCTCTTTTATATATAGATATATTGAAACTAATAAACTATATTTTTTACAAGAGTATATTTTTATTTAATGTTTCATTGTAAATATTGTAGTGTGACAGATAATCCACTTAAATCAGTTACCAGATGATCATTAGTAAAAATCAAGTATATGTAATATCCAGAAAGATCCAAATGAAAACCAAATAAAAAGCACTATAAATTACCATTATAACCAGAAAAAGTAAACATAAAGAAAAAATCTGCAACTAAGATGAAAGTACAACGAAATAAAACCCCAGAAAACTAAAATTAAAATAACAATAATACCCAGGTAGGATAGGAGTAGGCAAGGAAGCTACCCAGACCAAGTAAACCGACAAAGTAAACAGACCAGTATAAACAAAAGTGTATAATAACGAAATGGTACTGAAGAAACAAGAATGAAGAAAGAAGATATCTAAAATAAACAAATATACTTAATGAACAGAGACAAGTGAAGATCACATAGAATAAAGGAAGTGGAACACGACCAATACCCAATAGAAACCCCATAGGGAGAAAACAAAAACCCCAAAAGAAAATAAATGTCACAATAGAAAGTATAACACCCCAACAAACCATAAACTCATGTCAAACAAATAAAAACAAAAAGTGTTTAAAGTGCTAAGTAGAAGTGCACCCAAGAAAGTTATTGTATAATTTATATAGACAAATCTTAACAGTTCCCCCATGGTTAAACAATTTGATATTATAAAACTATGAAAGGACTAGTGATAATATCAAGAAATAACCAGGGACAAGTGCAAGTTATTAGATTATAATAAATAAACTTTGAGAAGGTACATGAATTACTGTACAATTAAATAACTTTAAGTGTTTTTAAATAGTATCATGAATGATATTTAATCAAGTAATATGGTGAAGGAGCAATGAGTACTCTTTCTAATAAAATGCCACTGTTTATATGAGAACATTCCATAGAATAAATAATATAAATAGATAGCTTGGGTTTAGTACATAAGGTGACGGGGAATACATCCCTAAAATTAAGAAAAACAGATAAGACTGTAACTAAATAGTTTTAAGGGAGTGTTAAACATTTAATGGAACAAAATGTTAGGTTCCAGTTTCCATATATTAACTCTATAAATAAGTTTTAGAAGTAGAGATTAATACTTGTAGTTATAAAATGTTATTTTGTTAGTAGTTTGAATTAGGAATGCAATATCTGAATGTAGATACCATTCCTAGATAGTTAAATGTTTTTTATAAGTTACTGTAAGGAATCAGTACAAAAAAGGTATGATTCTAGATACCAGATTTAATATTAAATAATTGTTATGTTTTAATTGTTTAAAATCAATACTCAATGTTATAGTAGTAAAGGAACAAATTATTAATGAATATTATATTAGAATAGAAGGTCAGAAAAGGGTATAAACTAACTGTATTATTAAAAACTTTGCAAGTAACAACAGATAAAGTCTAGGCCAGATAGTAAATTTAGACTACATTATAATTGACAAATCTAGTCCTATAAACCAATTAAACTGATGAAATTTATGTAAGATAAACCCACCATATAGTAATACAATATAACTTATACTTTATAAAGATATTGTCAGAAGATAAGTAAAATTATAAATAAAAATGGAATGTATTAACTAACATTTCAGAGGAGGAGTCACAGATAAATGAATTATATTTAAAAACTATAACTAATGAACTAAATTGCAAGAAATTAAGTAAAGATAAACAATTATATCAATCTTAGATTCAGTATAATACGAGTAATAATAATATCAGAGAAAATGGCTATTATCTGGTCAAGGACAGGAAACACATATTTGAACCTACTATTCCAACATGAAAGCAATATAACTTTTTTAAATGAAAACTTTGTAAAACTATATTAATTAGTATCAAAATAAGCAAAATAGATTAAAGAAACCGAATATGTATTTAGTATTTCATACAGTTAATTAATAACGAAAATATTTTCCGTGTATAATGTATTCAAATAAAATGTATCGGAAGCTAAGATAATTTGAAACAATGTATAATATATATTAAAT
Source organism: Magicicada septendecula (assembly GCA_034769895.1). Classification (NCBI taxonomy): domain Eukaryota; kingdom Metazoa; phylum Arthropoda; class Insecta; order Hemiptera; family Cicadidae; genus Magicicada; species Magicicada septendecula. The sequence continues at coordinate 69,019,130 of CM068369.1, read as the reverse complement.
TGGCTAAGATTTTCAGGAGACGAAGGAAATGAGAACAGTTAATTATTATCCGTTGAAGCGAACACTTAAACGAGGTTTTGCTCTGTATAACCTAAACTAATGGCGTACGATAATTCAACCGAGTTCTGTACAATTTTTGTAATTTGAATTTTTAACTTGTGAAACAGTGAAAACAAACAATAAACAGTGCATTACAGATAAACAGAACCACACACGCCTAAATAATTGAAATAACACCACTACAAATAAATTTTACGGACGAAACAAAAAAGGTTAAATACGACACATTTGACCAAAGTGAGATAGACATAATAACACACATTGACACCAAGTGAACTAATAAACACTACACCAGGAACACTCAATTAACTCCAGAACCAATATCCACAATTGCTGAGACGAATAAATGGTGAAAGGACATCTTTATTGGAAGAAATATTCGTCGAGGTGATAGACGTTTAACTGCGCTTGCTCCTGTCGGCCATTTTGATTTTGTCATCACTCTCACCGAGGTGGAGCAAACGAATTTCTAGACTGCATTGGTTCGAAATATATACTATATAAACTTCATATATTAATTAATAACGTTGTAATTGTTAGTTTTAAGACATTTCTAATTGTAAGTGTTATACTTTCTTGGCCCTACCCTTCTCTGGCTATTCTAACATAACCGTTAAAAGAACATATTTTATATACACAGTTAATGTAAAGTTTTTGTCGACCGGCACTGAGTAACGAGTCGATACTATTGTCAAATATCGATTACTATCGATATTTTTTTTAATAAATTGTTAATAAACCTTCTATTTATGCAATTTGGTTGAATTTTTCTTTAAATATACTTAAAGAATAAGTTAACTCAAGGACGCGGACTAACCGAAAGGCGGTATTTATGAAAAAAGAGCGCATTGAAGAAGAAGAAGAGCCGTCTATCGACCAGTACTGGAGTTAACCAGATTAACTTAAAAGTGATTTACAGAAAGTGACACCACTACACTATCAACCATAATACAATTAAAATTTTAACACCAAACAATAACCACAATTATTTCTTAAATACCAGTAATAAAAAACATGACACAAATATTTTTCAGAAACAACAAAATTTTAAAATTTCTCAAAATTTTTTATTCATTTTAAAATTATAACTTAAATATTTTGTAACAGTTACGTTATAATATTTTGAGTGCTTTCATTTTTACTGCCATTTTTAAATTCATTTCATTTTTTTAAACATGAAGATGATGATAAACATAAAAGCAGTTGAAACATTATAATGAAATATAAAATAAAAAAATATATTCTTGCAAAATGTATTATTTATTAATTTGAACACTAAAATATAACAAGATTGCAGCAAACAATTTTTGAACTAATGTAAAATAATATATGAGGTAGATTCAGAAAGGAATTAGTTTATTTCACCAAAACTGTATGTATTAAAATGTTTTACACTGTATTTCTTTCACAGCAGTATCCTTTGTTAACTACACATTTCTATCAACGTTTGTAAAGTTTTTGGAAACACTCCTGGAACCCATTCTTAGAAACCTCCTTCAGCTGCTTTGTTGCTTTGGCAATAACGTCAGCAGCAGGCTTGTACCTTTTCCCTCTCAAAGCCATTTTCAAGTGAGAAAGCAAGTAAAAATCAGCTGATGCTAAGTTGGAAGAATATGGTGGATGCTCAAGAGTTGTCATGTTGTGACATGCGATGTACTTCTTGATCTGGATTCATCGATGTGGAGGTTTTTCACAATTTTCGGAACACTTCCTTCTGGTTGGGTACAGTAGATGACAAACGATATTGACATATATTTCCTTGTTCACAGTTTTGGCTTGTAGAATGAATTCGTAGTGGACAATTCCCTACGAATCAACAAAAATGTTTAACATAACTTTTCCTTTACTCATGTTCAAACAAAACTTCTGTGTCTGGTAAGATGATTTTGATTTCTATTCCAACGATTGACGTATTGTCTATGGATCATACAAAAACACCACATCTCATCTCCTGTGATTATATTGATCAGGAAATTTTTTATCTACATCAGCCTTAGCAATATGGTCTCCTGCCAGTGTCATTTGTGTTTCTTTTTGATCTACTGATAGCATTAATAGCATTTTTGGAACAATATAATGGCAACCGTGATGTGTTTTTAGATCATTATGGAGAGTAATATGATAACTTCCAACAGATATTCCAACTTCTGATGCTAGTTCCTAAACATATTTCCTCCTATCATCTTGAACAATTCCATGAACATGCTCAACATATTTATTGATTGTTGCAGTAGACAAGTGTCCATTATGAACATCATCATCAACACTAATGGCCCTCACAGAAATGCTTGTGCCACTAATATACTTGAGTTTTTTATTGGTGATTCACCATATGTTTTCTTTAAATAACATCACTGTCTCTGGTGGTGATTTTTGAAGCATAATGCAAAAAAATATATTTGTATGCTATTCAATTGGAGACATTTTTAACTGCGATGTTGTCACATCTACATTAAAGAAACATGCAGCTGTGGTATTGTTTAGATACGAAGGAAAAGCATGAGGACCTCATTCTGTTCTGTTAGGCCATATTCTGTTACATATATAAACAGGAGCATTAGCAGCTTATGAAACAACAATTTCTCTGATGCAATTATTATTTTAAACTCAAGGTGCTGATTCTGGGAACTTTTGACAGTTACATCGTATAAATATTACTATAATAGTATATAATACAAATATAAAAAAATTCTGGTGTTCTGCATTTTGTTCTGTTTTGTGAGTAGATTTAGATTTGTAGCTGCCATCCTGTTAAACCGGATTGTTTTAACCATGGTGGTGGAAAAGTATAGTGTAACATCAGCCTTAAAATGAATTTTCTTAAAGCAAACATCTAAGTTTTTTTCACATATAAAAACAGTATATTCGCTCCTCATCAAAATTCTCAGGACCATTTTCTATACAAAATTTACAAATGTACAAGAACAGCTCACTTTAGAGTATAGTTTTAAATAATAAGTCACTCAACTAAAAAACTATTTGACAATAATATCTAATACCAAATTGTTGTACATCCCTTCTTGTGTTACTTTGATTGCTTATTAAAAGTAACTACATTTTAAATTGTAGTTAATTGTCAGGTAGCATGTATGTATACTATTATTTTCTATTACATGTTGTGTCAGTATATATTTTTAATTGAAACAAATAAATACTCTTACCAGCTTCCATACAGAGTAATACTCTGCAGTGCGTTTTGAGCCAACAGTGAAGAAAAAAATTGGGAACTGTGTTAGATATACTGCATATGAAATCTTAGTAGTTATTATAAATCCTCTCCATGACAGAAATTTTCCAAAAAATCCTACATCATAAACAGAAAGAAATTACAAAATTATTGTCTTCAGTTAATTTGGATGTGTCTTTTGATTCCTACCTTGCAGATATGTAATCAAAAGATCAAATTCATTTTGAGCTGATAGTAGTTAACATTCAGTAACACTAAATGGTTAATTTTTTATTATGTGACAGTACTTCAAAAATTTCTTAAAAATTTAGTGTTTCACTTACATGAATAGTAGTAGTAGTAGTAGTAGTAGTATCATATACTGTACAATTGAGGTATGTGTTACTATTGTTTGGATTAAAAATTATTATTACTTACTATTTTTAATACAATCTACTAAAAAAGAAGTTACTTTCTGAAATGAGATGCTCTCACTTAAAATGAACTATTACTAGTAACAAAATATAATTCATTCACTACTGACTCAGAACACAATGTCAAAACTTTGTGTTCTGAGTCGGTAGTGAATTAATTATATTTAGTTGAGTAACGGACACATCATGGACAACGAAATCCAAGAACTAGTAACAAGTTGTGTGTGTGTGTGTGTGTGTAGCATTCTTTATGTATATGTGAGGTATGTTTACCCGTAACTTTGAATTATAATTATACAATAAGCAACTATGATTGTTAATAAATAAATTAATACTTTTTTACAACATGACTTTTTTGATAATGCAATTATATAATATTTCAATAGTATGCTCTATAATTATGTAAAAAGTCACAATGTATTTATTAACATATTCATGGAAAAGATTATGATTATTATTTACTATGATTTTATTACACAGTAAACAAACATTATCTAATGGTTTGTTGTTTAACCTGCATAACCGTGTACAGACGAAAATATGACCCAGCTGAGAAATAATGACCAAGCGATAGGTGAAAATGCATTGTAAATAGCTGCATCGATTACATTGAACTTGTATCCAACCTGACACATGTGGCATGGTCCAAAGATTGCCAGAAGACCAAATGTTAAAGCAGTCACCCATCCTGCTACCACTTGTTTCTAGAAGAAAATATGAATTACACACAACTTCCATAGTTTACACACCTTAATGTTCATAATTTGCATAGGTTAAGTTTATTAATGTACCTAACGATTTGTCAAATAATATTTATAAAAAAGTGTGCGCTTCATAGAAAGATGCGTAGGTTGTAATTAGTTAATAAACCGACGCACTGACTTGTTCAACTCTGTCCGAACAGTTTCCAACAGGAGTTGAATGCCGGCAGGAGTATAAAACCCCAGCGAGCGACACACTCTTGCTCAGATCATCAACAGACAGCACGTGAAGTCCACGCATCTCGCCACCGCAAATTTTACAAAGTTTAAGTAATTTTTTAAATCGTATTACGTAAACTAAAGTGCGATGGAACCGGCAGTACGTCGGTGAAAGTAATTAGTGATATACATGAGTGATGTAAAAGACAATAATACCGTAAACTACGAGGAGTCAAAATGTCGTCGATGAACTTCAAGTACTTTGTTATATTAACCATATAACCATAAATAATAACCATAGATATAACCATGAATTATATTTGGATCTACTTTTGAATTTAACTTGTTAACAACTATAGCCTTTTTATACAAGTTTACAAACATAATCAACCTTTAACTACGTACATGTACACACATAATTATCTTTATGATATTTAACAACAACTTTATCTTGACCTATGGATCACACATAAGAAAAATTGAAATTAATTAATACTAACTAACTGATTTCCATCACATTTCTACAACAGTAAACAAATAATACATATTGCTTCATTATTTGATATTACATCAACAAGTAAGCTTCATATGATAACACAAACTTTAACATAATATTTATGATAACAACATAACATTATACAATTCAGAATCATTATTTTAGATTAACTTGTAACGTACATTATTGACTCATTTTTATCTATTTTCACCATCATTTACTTTAACATAGTCGATATTAGTTTTCTTTCTTATAATTTTTATCAGTATTTTTTCTTTATTTACCTCTCCCTGAACATTGAGATTTCTCACTATTGTCTAGAGTACATGTTTATTTTTTATTACTATTACTACCTTGCATTCTTATTATTTTTATATAATGATAAATTTATTTATCTGACCCTTGTATTAATATGGGATATAGGTATTTACTTCCCGATTCTATTTTTAATATTTTTATTTATGTAACGTCGAGGACCGCATTTCTGTTGCGTTACATATGCTCCCCCTCCTAAAGAAGTTTAATTTACCTGAATGTAATTTAGGTCAAGTAAACTTATATCTTTTACATGCCTTTCCTTCATATCAATTGTAATGGTTAACGACGGGATTCTCAATGTAACTTGTTTAGACTTGTATTCACAATTCTTTATTTAATAACATTTCATTACTCATATTAACATTCTTGGTTATATATAATTTTTCTTTAAACAGTATTTGTCGATAGTTGGTTACAATATTCAATGAAACTTTAGGTTAACTTCTCTTCTACTGCTAGTGACTGCTATCACTGTATTTCTCCATTATTCTTCTGTCAGCTATTTCCCTTCTGTTTTCTTCGTCATACCTTTTTTTTGGAACTTGATTTCATTCTTCGCAACGATTCTAATATCCCTTAAATATTCAATTTCCCTAACAATCCCTAATATGTGAGTTGGTACAGTTCAGAGAGGCACTGTTTGGCTTCATACTCTGCTGCCCACACTACACTTCAATATAGTACTGCTGGAATTCATCTACAGTCAGCTATAAAAATATAATAATATCATAATAATCTTCTTAATTAATTAATAATAAACATTTGGGAATTCTTTACATTGTCGCGTTTTATATTTAATTATTCATATCTTTTATACTTCGTGATTCCATTTTATTTTCCTTAATCATTTTCTGATAACATTTCTGACATTCATTATCTTTAATTAATCTTGATCTTCTTTCTTGTGGTGACAGTAACTCTAAGTATTATTTCTTCATTTGTTCTTATAATTCCAAGAATTTCTAAATCGTAATTGTTTTTATTATTATTATTACTTAAGTTCAGTGTAATTATAGTCATTAACTCAACCATTCTTCCTATTTTTATTTTATTATTTTGTCTGGTTACATTACAATGAATTATGTTGATAAACATTTTTTCTTGTTCCATTTGATATTATTCTGGTCATAATCAATTATTTATTTTGTTGTTCATTTCATCTGGCAATTCAGGATGTATTTTAGATCATATCGTTTTTTCCTTTTTTGTTTTGCATAGGTACTTCTTGATATAAAATTTTTTTTTTATCTTTGGGTTTCATCATTCCTTATTTAGAATATTTCTTTGTAGATATATAGTAATATTTCTTATTTCCTTCTGTAATCTTGGGGTGTTATTAACTCTTCTTAATACCTTCTTCATAATCATATAGTTAGACGTACTTACTTCCTTTTGTATGTTGTGTTTTCTATTTAAATAATATTGTTCAAAAAATTTCTTAGTAAGTTGTGCTTACATACTTTTTTGGATTTAGTGGTTTCTTATATTACCATCTCACTACGTGATCAGGCCATACCCTTTCGGCGAAGCTGAATAGATCATTCCTTTCATTCTCATTGCTGGGATTATTATTAGGTTCTTGGCTATTCTCCGCCCTGATGTGGTTTACTACTCGTTCTTCGTTGCGAGAAGGATTCACTGGTTCCTGTCGCTCCCCGCGATCGTCAACTTGCACTTCATTCCTCCGCTGTCTATTTTGGTACTCCAGGCTGGAATTTCGTCTGGGTACATTATTTCCCCGATCATCACCTTCATGGTTTATCTGTCGTCCTCTGTCCTCATGGATACTATTCCTACTTTGGTTTTGGTATTCGTCCTCATGCCGGGATGGATTATAATAATTGTTATACTGGTGTGCTCTCGGGTAATCCCGTCGCTGATTGTTTTGAGGTCTGGAATATATATAATTAACATTGTGTCTATAATTATTGGGTCGATTGTCCCCATCTCCTCTATTAGTACGACTGTCGCGGTAATTATAATAATTATTGCCACGATAATTATAATTCCTTGGATTATTATTCGGGTGATCGTTCGGTGTTCTATTCATGTTAACGTTCTGAGTTGGTCGATTGTGATCATTACTATGAGAATTTGTTTGTTGATCGTTAATATTATAATTATGGTATTTAGAATTTAGTACTCTGTTTCTTTGATAATGAGTTTCATGTTCATAATTCTCAAGGAATTTGGCCATGGCTATAATTTTTTTAATTTGGCTACACATACGTGCGTTCTTTATTCCTTCCTCATAATGGTAGGATAGCTGTATCACTAAACATTCCTCTGGAATTCTGGGCTCTAAATTACGTGCCATGCATACTTTTGCAAGGAAGTATGATGTAGGAGACTCTCCTACGTTCGTTTCGTATCGACCATTGCTCAAATTATTTCTAACCATGTTCTGGGTCTACTCCGACCAATATTTTTCTCTGAATTGCTTTTTGAATTCGGTCATGTCCTGTATATCCGGACGCACCGCCGTCCACCAATTGTCGTACGTATCCTTAAATGTCTCATCAATCATACCGCGTATTATACTCAAACGGTTCTCTCTATTTCGTGTAACCAACTCTTCCAACCTCTTTAAAAATTCCATCGGATTACGTTTGTAATTTCGAAAATTAATTGACTCCCGGTTATCGTAGTTAGTTATATGATTATACTGGCATGTTCTATCCCGCCATGGACCTACTTCTTCTTGTATCTGTAATTCTCGTCTATTAATTTCCTCGATTTTATTTTTATTTGTATTAATTTGACCTTCCATATTGTTTAAATTGCCATATACTCTTTCTAGTCGCTCACCCATGTCTGTCTGTATTTGCGTAATCCCTTCCTTATTCTCCTCCCGTATCTGATGTATTTCTTGTTTAATTTTCTCATATTTTCCGACAGTCTCCTGTTGGATCCCTTCGACCATTGTTTTATTCTCATTTTGTATGTTATTAATTTTATTTTGTAATTCCTCACGAACCTGTATTACTGTTTCGTTAGTTTTTTCTAACTTTTCATTTGTTTCGGCTATTTATAATTTCCTTTCCTCATTATTTTGGTCTACTTTTTGGTTAATTGTCACATGGATACTTTCCATTCTTTCATTAATCTGCCTTACATTTTCTTCATTTATTTGTAGGATATCTTCCTTCATTTGTCTTAAACCCTCCTCATTCCTGTCAAATCTTTCGTTAATTTGTTTTGAGGTTTCTTTAATTTCCTCATTCGTTTTATTGAATTTCTCCTCCTGTCTCTTTGAGTTTTCCTCCTGTTTCCTAAAATTTTCATTATTGCTTTCCTTAATACTATCAATTTTCTCCATCATTAGCCTCATCATTTCTTGCCACTCTGGTTCTCTTCTGGCTTCCACTTTGTCTGGTTGGTCCCCTTGGGCATTCTCTTCAACTGTTTCCTTTTCCGTGTCCATACTTACTTCAGTTTCTTCTTTATCGCTTGCCTGTTGTTCTATTTCACTATCTGTGATTACTTCTATTTCTTCTTCTTGTCCTCCTTCTTCCTTCTCCGTGTCTTCTGCCCTCTTCTTTGATCTACCTATGGTATTATGCATTTTTAGTCTCCCACAGTTGCCTGCTCTAGTTAAGTAATATTTAAATAATTATAGTTTTACTTAACTTAAGCCCTACACTAGTTGAGCGCCAATTTGTAATGTCCCTGTCCCGTATCCTTTCTCTTCTTTCCTCTCCTTGATTATTTTAATATTTCAATTTCTTATATATCTGGGTTTACTAGATATAGTAATATAATTAATTATGACGACCTTATCTCTCTATGTAATCTAAAAGTGTTGGTGTGAATGAAACTTATGTATGTAGGGTGTTATTCAAAAATTCCGCTCAGGCCTATTCTGCCTTGCAGAGAATTATAGAAAATTCGTGTGTAATTCTCTTCTCTTTGGTATCGGAGAATTCCGCAACAAGCGCTGCAGTTCCAAAACAAACGAAATTTGGAGGTTAACCCACTGCGTACAGTGATTAGTTGTTATACACTCTGTCTGTTTAATTCTTATTCCCAAATCATTAAATAATACATAAATGATAAGATCTTGAAATTATACAATGTTTCTTTATTAGTTCAAATATTTTAACATCCAATAAGATTGTTTTTACTTGATATACGAAAGGCTATACGTTTGAGTTAATCGATTATTGATCGATACAATATTTTATTTTAAATTCAGTGATAGTTTTTTTTTTATATAATTAATTTAGATTCAGGGTGTGAAGGTTCTTTCAACTGCGGGGAAGATTAAAAATACATAAATATGAATGCAAGATATTACAAAATTAAAGTGTTATTTTGGTTAATATTATTTATATAATTGGAAATTACCGTTCGAAGTACCATGCGACTCAGGAAGGCTGTTGATTCTAACCTTGGTAGTTGTCGTCCCGTATCAAATACAGATGAGATGATGTTCTCTATTCTTGTCTTCAAAGTTGTAATAAAGTGGAATCCTTGGTCCGGGTTGATGCAGAAATACCGCTCCCTTTGTTCACCAACGTCCAATCTTGGGATTACGTGCTTCGACAAACTCTGGATCCAAATACGTTCTATTATATGATGTAACCTGCAATGTCCAATGTGATTCGATGGTTATTCTATTTTCGTTTGGTTTGTAGGATTAACTCTTTATACAGGTAGTTCCCTTTCTGGTTTTATTACTTCATTAAATTAACAATCGTTTCATGATCTGATATTGGGCAATCCATGTCATTCCGTTGAATTCAATTACTTATTATCGTTTTGTATTATACAATTATACAATTTGGTTAAGGTTTATTTGGCCCAAAGTACGGCAATTAGTCATTCATTTATTGTGAATGTTACGGGATTTTAATAATTTAGATTAATTCAGTTTATTGACCATCTCTCTTGGTTTAATCTCTTCTCGATCATGTCATAAATTGCAATAATCAAAATCAACAAATCATATTAATTTTTGTCGTCCCTAGCAACAAACTTTTTTATTCTTATTCAATGTTTTGTTATATAGTGATAATTTCATATATTATTCTTCCACTCATCAAAATAATTCCTTATTAAACTTCCATTATATTAAAATATAATCTTATTTATAGCTTGTTTATTAATTTCTATATATTCTGCTGGTTTTTCACTCTTAGTCTGTTTCTTTTAATAATTATTATTTTTCCGATATCAAACGTTATCAATCGATATCATTGCACTATGGCATTATCATAATTTGTTTATATTGAGTTTGTTTATTATTTATTATTAATTATTATTGGTCTTTTCTAACTCATTGAATTATATTTATTAATTATTATTAACTTCTTTACCTAACCTTTCTATTCTGAGTTGTTATATAGTGTTATTGGCTGTTAGGCCTTTTATTATATTTGGATCTACTTTTGAATTTAACTTGTTAACAACTATAGCCTTTTTATACAAGTTTACAAACATAATCAACCTTTAACTACGTGCATGTACACACATACTTATCTTTATGATATTTAACAACAACTTTATCTTGACCTATGGATCACACATAAGAAAAATTGAAATTAATTAATACTAACTAACTGATTTCCATCACATTTCTACAACAGTAAACAAATAATACATATTGCTTCATTATTTGATATTACATCAACAAGTAAACTTCATATGATTACACAAACTTTAACATAATATTTATGATAACAACATAACATTATACAATTCAGAATCATTATTTTAGATTAACTTGTAACGTACATTATTGACTCATTTTTATCTATTTTCACCATCATTTACTTTAACATAGTCGATATTAGTTTTCTTTCTTATAATTTTTATCAGTATTTTTTCTTTATTTACCTCTCCCTGAACATTGAGATTTCTCACTATTGTCTAGAGTACATGTTTATTTTTTATTACTATTACTACCTTGCATTCTTATTATTTTTATATAATGATAAATTTATTTATCTGACCCTTGTATTAATATGGGATACTAGCAGAATACCCGTGCTTCGCTACGGAGTTTCATGTTGTACGTAATGAAAATGTTAGTTTAATTAATAAAGTTCAATTAAAGTAGGCTTCTTAAAAATAAATAGCTGTTGCCCACAACTTCGTTCGCGTGGTCTTCAATTTAATGCGATAATATATTCAGAACAGAATTTATTCTATTAGGTTGCCATAGTAACCAGATCTAATAGATTTTTAAGACTGCAAAGGACCCCCCAGAGGATCGTATCGAAAAAAACACCTGTCCTATGTTGGTTCTCCCGTTGCGTAAAATATTTGTGCCAAGTTTGGTTGAAATCGGTCCAATGGTTTAGGTGGAGACGTGGAAGACCCCAAAGGACCCCCCAAAGGATCGTATCGAAAAAAACACTTGTCCTATGTTGGTTCTCCCTTTGCGTAAAATATTTGTGCCAAGTTTGGTTGAAATCGGTCCAATGGTTTAGGTGGAGACGTGGAAGACCCCAAAGGACCCCCAAAGGATCGTATCGAAAAAAAACACTTGTCCTATGTTGGTTCTCCCTTTGCGTAAAATATTTGTGCCAAGTTTGGTTGAAATCGGTCCAATGGTTTAGGTGGAGAAGTGGAAGACCCCAAAGGACCCCCCAAAGGATCGTATCGAAAAAAACACTTGTCCTATGTTGGTTCTCCCTTTGCGTAAAATATTTGTGGCAAGTTTGGTTGAAATCGGTCCAGTGGTTTAGGAGGCGATGTGGAAGACCCCAAAGAACCCCCAAAAGGACCGCATCGAAAAAACACCTATCCTATGTTGGTTCTCCCGTTGCGTAAAATATTTGTGCCAAGTTTGGTTGAAATCGGTCCAGTGGTTTAGGAGGAGATGTGGAAAACCCCAAAGAACCCCCCCAAAAGACCCCATCGAAAAAACACCTATTCTATGTTGGTTCTCCCATTGCGTAAACTATTTGTGCCAAGTTTGGTTGAAATCGGTCCAGTGGTTTAGGAGGAGATGTGGAAGAGCCCAAAGAACCCCCCAAAGGACCCCATCGAAAAAAATATAGAAACCTTCGCGGGCGTGCGCACAACAACTCACCGAAGTTTCATCGCAATCGGATGAATGGTATAGGAATGCATACGGGACAAACAAAGAAACATTCATTTTTATATATAAGACAACAATATAACTTAAAACTTAATATTGTTTTCTCACTGCTAGAAAACAATTTTTTAAGGCGCGCGTTGAGTCACAACCATCTGCAACAGCCCGCTCGCGCGTTCTGAGCCCGCGCGACAGGCAACCTTTGTTATATTAAGTCGGAGGAGGAAGTTGGAGGGGGAAGCGGTGAGAGGCGCCTTTCGGTCCGACAACGGCAGCGGCGTGCGCGTGGGGCACATGTTGCTCGACTTTTTTCTTTTCTTTTTTCTATTTTTTTTTCCAAAATAAAAGTAGCCTGAGTTATTCCTTATAACATCAGCTATCTGCCAGTGAAAGCCCGTCAAAATCGGTCCAGCCATTTCGGAGATTAGCCGGAACAAACAGACAGACAGACAAACAAAAATTTTAAAAATTGTTTTTTTGTTATAAGTACCTTATATACTTTCATATTCATTTAGTAAAAAGCTGTTATTTTGACATTACAAACAGACACTTCAATTTTATTTATTTGTATAGATAGGTATTTACTTTCCGATTCTATTTTTAATATTTTTATTTATGTAACGTCGAGGACCGCATTTCTGTTGCGTTACAATATATATATATGGTAAGATACCAATAAATACTACTGAAAATAATCACGCTATTTATTCAATGAAACTTACAATACAGATTTAGAAGTAATATAAAATCATAAAAAAAATTAAATCTATAATGTAATTTATCTCAAAGAACAAACAATTTAAAGTATTTGACAATAACTCTACAGTAACCTCCTTCACTTTCCTCCATTAGTGAATACTAATTAGGCTGTATATAAATAAGGCTGAGAATGATCACTTCCAATCTGACCAAAATAAATCCTGAAGATTTATTTCCACAAAATTTAGATGAGAAAAGGTTTTTAATACCAGTAAAAATATATATATTTCTCATTTTTTCTCAAAATAAAATTCTCATGGTTCGGGGGCCCCCTGAGGCTCCTCGGGGCCCGGAGCCCTCGGGGATTGCCAACCTGGCCAGTCCGCCCCTGGCCAGAATACAGTTTGGGGGCTATAGTTAATGTAACCACCTGTTACATGTTACTAAACTTAAATTTTGAGTTTAGTGAAGAAAACAATTATAAATGCTCATACTTATAACACTTTGACAAACTGTCTTCTTACTTTTTTCAGGACAACTGATGAGTTGTAATGTAGGTAGCAGCTGAGTATGATTCCCATGATGTAAACTGTTGCTCGATGTGTTGGCAGTATGTAGGTATAGTCAGCAGTTTCAAATGCCTGAGACACTCTGTTTAATACAGGAAATTAATTACTTGTGAATTTAGATGTTTCGTATAGACTTTAGAATCTTATGAAATATAATAACTACATATATAAATTAATTTTATTTATAATTTCATATTGAATCCAGTGGCAGTTGGTGTTATGGTTGCAGCTTTGCACAACCACCAATATAGAATAACTAAAATATAAAATAATATACGAAAACATTAAGCAGCTAAAAGTGTCATAAATTTAAACTGAGAGCGTATCAGATTCTATGTGGCAATGTTCGTGTACAATTAAAACGTGGTGCGCAGGGTGGTGGTTGTAGGTCACTTGCAACTTCAATAGAAAATGCTAGAGCTTACTACACAAACATATGGGAGGACGTGCGCTACTCTTCACAATTGTCGTATGTTCCGAATGTAAGCTTGGTGGTTGGAATGTTTCTGCAATTCTCTACTAGTAGTGCTGTAGCACAACTTTGTGAATGAAATCAGCACAGCCTTCTTGATTTATAAGTTGTGTCAGATTTAGTTTTTACGTTGGTTCAAGGTAAATGTTATCCGTTGTTCGAGGTTATAAAATTATAGTAATAATTTACTAATAATCAAACTGTGATTATGATAGTTCAATGTCTTTTAACCTCTGTCACATCCACTCAACCAACTATGCAACCACCAAAATTTGGAACCACCAACTGCCACTGATTGAACCCACCACATACACAAAGCCACTTACATGGTAATAGGTGAGATTAACCAATCTTAGTGGTTCAGGGTGTTGGAACAGTGATATTATGCCTTGCATCTACATTTCTATATTTTGTTCATTAGAGTGTGTGTCCTAACATAAACAAAGCGGAGTAATACAACACAGATGCGTGTTTAGTATGAAGTGAAAACATTCTTTACAAAATAAACATAACCTAAAGATGTGTAAATAACATTTAACTTATTTTTAATTTAATTAATCCCAATTCTATTAAAAAAAAGTTGATATGTTTTTAATCAGTTAATACCAATCATTTGGGAACAACTTTATTTCTAGCAGAGGATTTAGTAATGTGATTAATTGTCTAACCAATCCAGTTCAGGTATAGTAGCCTCGCTGAATGTGTTTCCAGGCGGCATCAAAGAACAGTTAAATAGCCCAATTAGCGAAGGCACCCCCTGCTGCTGACAGCTGTGAACAAAGCTAGCTGCTTCTGAAACATCTCCAATGATGCCAAACGTATTTTGAACTTGAATGAAATGTGGACCAGTCTTTGCGTCACATCGAAAGTGCCTGCTTGTCTGAATTTCGAGTCCGTTGCCAAAGAAACCACTGCTTTAGGAATTATTAATTTGTTACCTTCTTACAGCACATAGTATTTTACATAGTATATTTATATTTAAATATCACAGTAATACTGCTTTACTTTATTTATATTTGTAATTTTCGGTTCCGTGTTGTTCCGTGTTCACGTGTTTAAAATGTGGAGATCTTGGGAGAGAGAACAACCATATCCTCAGCATGCTGATAATGAAGAAGGGAGTCATCGTCATAGTGATAGTGAAGAAATTGTTGTTGATGTAGTTAGCAACAGTGATAGTGGTGATGTAAGTGACAATAATGGGGAGTTTTCGAACGACGGGGAAATCTCGGCCACTCCAGGCACTAGTAGGCTAATCAAAAATTCGATTAGAACAATTTTGAAACAGAGCCAAACTATAGTGTGTAACGTGCATGAATATGTTGTAAATAACAAAGTAGGTAAGGATTCAATTACTGAAACAGCCAAAATTGTGAAATTAAGCCGCCCGACTGTTCGTAAAATTGTTTCTAGAGGTCCCGTGACTCCCAAGAAGCCAGGTAACAAAAGAGTGCATTTTAATAAAATTGATAATTTTGTTTGCGACATTATCCGCCAAGAAATTTACAAATTTTACAAGAAAGGACAGCCACCCACGATTTCCGAACTACTCCAGCATCTTCAGAACATTTCAAGTTTTCCTTATAAAGAAACAATGCTAAGATCCCTTGTGAAGAAGCTCGGCTTTCGATTTTGGACACTTAATAAGAGGCGTGTTATAATGGAGTCATCAAGAATTGTGTCTTGGAGATACAAATACCTCCATAGACTACACCAACTGCGTTCACAGGGTTATGATGTTGTGTATCTAGACGAAACTTGGTTCGATACACATGACACCGTGAAGAAGGGATGGGATGATGGAACTTGTGGCTGCGCTATTAACGTCCCTGTATCTAGAGGGAAGCGCATCATGGTGCTACATACTGGTGGAGCTGAGGGGTGGGCTCCTAATTGTCTTTATTTGTCTGCCAAAAATATTTCAGATGCTAAAGCTGACAGCCACGATGAGATGAATGCTACAGTTTTTGAGAATTGGTTTAAAAATTTGTTACTGCAAAATCTTTCAAAAGACAGGAAGTATGTCATAGTTTTAGACAATGCGAGTTACCATTCTAGACAACTTATCAAAATCCCAACTAAATCGTCAAACAAGTCCGAAATTATTGAATTTATGAAGAAATTTGATTTACCAGTACCGGACCCAGTCCCCATTAAATTAATCTTGCTTAAAAGAATAAAAGCGGTGAATATAAACAAAATGTACGCAGTTGATGAGATGGCTCAAAAGGCAGGTCATGAAGTGTTACGACTTCCCCCTTATTACTGCATATTAAATCCAATCGAATTAGTCTGGGCATGGTTAAAGTCTAACGTCAGGAAGAGCAACATAACTCCTCAGTTAAGTGCAAGTGTCTGTGAAGCCCTACAGAACTGTACTGAGAACATAGATGCCGAATACTGGAGGAAATGTGTGGAAAAAACTATGAAGGTAGAACGGGGATATTATGCAGACCTGTGGGAAGAAGAAGACCGCCTCATCATTCATGTTGCAGATGACAGTGATGATGACTCAGACCACGACTCCAACTAAACGGTGAGTAGTTTACTCCCAGGCTATGTATTAATTATTTGCGATTTTGTCTTGTTTTACTCAGGTTTATTAATTTCTGATATTATTATTATTATAGCCTTCTATATTGCAGGGATTTGCTTATCCCAAAGCTTTGTGATATTTTAATAATGAAAATCATTTTGAAAGTTATGTCGAAAAGGTATAGACCTATATTTTGTAGGTTTTGTTGTATTTTTATTCTTTATAGATAATGTAAACGTCAGGTTTACTTACTTAAAACTGAAACTTCTGAGAAATCCTGAGTTGTATTATTATTATTATTATTATTATTATTATTACTACATGAATTAATCATACATATAATAATAATAACATTGAAGAGGAGAATCATTTCACGCTAAGTTTCACTATAGGTGGGAGAAGAACTTGGCAACATTGTCAGCTTGTTTTGAGTGACACTAGGGACAAGACCATCTGGTTTCCTTTGAGTGAGAATCAAAGCGTTCCGCCTGGAAACGCTTTGAGCGCGGCTACTATACAAGCACATGGTTTTGTTTACATCAGAATCCACTCTAAGAATGAACAAACTTTACACTTTTACTAAGCCATGTTGGGAGCACATGATTGCAAGCCTGACAAGGTTAGTAGTGATGCTTTCATAGCATTTTATCAGCCATAGTATGTGCCAACATTGTATCGGTTTTTCTAGTGGTAATACCAGTCATGATGGTCTTTCTAAGAACAAAAAAATGTCTCCATTGGCCCTTTTAAGAACTGTAAGCAGTGCTGGTTTTAGGTATGTGCCCTTGTGCAAAAGTAACGAACAGTGCGGCCTACGTAAGTCAAGAAAATGCTAATGGTAATGAATTATTATAATAATTATATAATAAAAATATTTTGTGAATTTGGATAAGAATAAAATACATAAATTTATCACTGACATGTGATTTATTTAAATACAGTAAATTAAATATGACATTCTTAATAATTTAGTCAAAATTCAAAATCTACTTTTTGAGCTCTTTCAAGAAGATCAGTGAAGTGTAAACTTTCGGCGATGTCACTTTCAATAGACAGCGTTCCTAAACTAGACAGTCTTTCTTGAAGCATTAAAGATCTTAAGTAAGTTTTGATTAATTTTAATTGAGAAAAGCTTCTTTCTCTCTGTTACAGAGAGAAAGCTTCTTTCTGTAGCGACTGTTACAGAAATTGTTAATAAAATTCTCACGTATATCCATACATTGTAACGGTACAATAGGTCCGTATAGGGATTTTGGGTACATAACAAATATGATTTTATTGTAAATCCAATATTAAAATATGTGAGGGTAAAATTTTCCAAACATGAAACAACGCAGTAAGCTAGGACGAGTTGGCGTCAAGGTCAAGTGGTGTACGTGACCCACGACAGCGATTCTGCTAACAACAACCGGACACTCCTAAAATACGTCATCAAGAGTATGCCGAACGTAATCGCTGCGCCTTAAAACAAAGACGTCATCGACGGAAAACAATAGAATCGATGACGCGTTAACCCTTCCACTTGGGAATTATGTGCCATATTGTCGTTCTCAGTTGCCTGGTACTATTCCTGCAAAATGCACACAACTTAATTAGCTGGCCAGCAATAGCCAGCAAAAGTGCTCAAAAGTATTTAAAATGTAACAAAATGTGATTTAAACTTTGGAGAACTAACAGTAAATTGTAATTTAGAGTCAGTGGGTGTAGAGCTCTATAATATTTTTATAGATCCTTAGTGGGTGCAGTAGATTAGAAAAAGGAGAGAAACATTTAATATTTTCCACAAACAATAGATGAACCATGAATGACGCCGGACGAGATCTTCGATCAACAACCGCAGAAAAGTAAACCTTTCACAAAAGTCAAAATTAATGAAACATATTTACTGAGCTCAATTAGAATGTCAAAAATGTACCGTTAGAATTAGTTTGTGTGTGAGCATGTGGGAGTGTATACCGGTATATATAGATGTAGATAATCACAAGCATTGGTTGACTTTACGTGATTAATATAATTAGTGACGTAAAGTTAAAACTGCAGTAATGACAGAAATTTCTCTAGATATGTAATCAGATTCAATCGGAATTAAAGTATATCAAATGTAACAGTATCACATCTGAAATCATATGAAGCGAAAATATATCGCCGCCATTTTGTATTTGTATGTAACCAAAAGGAGTACAACTCCATTTTGTTTTTTTTGTTTTGTTATTGAAAGATTAAAAGTTCATACAATTAAAAAACACGTTTTAACAAATGAAAGCCGAGTACATTATTTCACAGTAACCATTCAGTTTCTGCTTCGGTTAAGAACCTTGGACCCGAAAGTAAAATATTATGTTGGCAACACAACATGGCGCCTGAATCAGCATGGTAAGCAAGTGTGCAAAAGTTAACCAGGTTCGGAAGGTAAGTCGGTAATAAAACATAAAAGTAAAGGTTTGTTAACAAATGACAGCCCGAACTGGGACATTATATAAATAAGCCTGCTATAGAAACAGAATGGTTATTGGAAAAGGGGAATGTACTTAACACGTAAGTAAGAAGGTTATGTTATGATCATAATATATGTTAGATATATAGTAAAATTGTGAAAAGAAATATATTTAAAAATTTTTTAAGATGGCAGATAAAAAGATAGAGGTCAGTGTAACTGACCAAATGTTTAGGAGTGAGATGGGAGTTTGTTCAACACCAATAAGTCAGATCAGCGAGTCTAGTACCAACGAATCTGTAGAGCTAGACAGAATACAAGTAACACCCATCTCAACTCGGTCTGAAAAGAAAACAGATGAGACAAATACCATGATACAATTACTGTTATATAAATTTGATGAAAAGTTTAATAAATTTGATGATAAGTTTGATGAACAAAAAAGCGAAATTAAAGAAATCAACAGTAATTTCAATACCAAATTCGATGAAGTAAAAAATGAAATGGTACCAATGAAATTAAGAAACAAAATTTTAATTTTAACAAACAAACGAACGAAATGAATAAAAGGTTAGACAATAAATTAAATCAGATGAGGAATAAGAAGGTAAGTAACAGTGATAATATGACGAAAAATAATGAAGAAATAATTAATAACAAGGTGAGTGATAATGATGATTTTAATAATGAGTTCACAAGTGATAACAATGATATAATTAAAGATGGGGTGTTAGAGAATAATGGTGTGAATATTGAAAGTACTGATGAAGTTTTAATGAAAGTAGAATGTAATAATGGAATGTTAGTGTGTGTTGATGAGTTAGAGAGAAAGTATAGAGAGAATTTACAGGTAGAGGGGTTGCAGGGGGTAAATTTTTCCTGTGATGTTGTAGTTGGGGGTGAAGAAAAGGCTTCACGAGTGTATATTTGGGAGACATATGGTCTGCAAATAGTTGTCCCTTGATTTTTTGTGCATCTGATAGGTGGTGCAGTGATAAAGTTGTAGTACCTCCTGCACATATTGAGAGAGAGAGAGTGTAACTTGGGGTTATGATGAGGGAGATTTTGAGAGAGAGAGAGAGAGAGAGAGAGAGGTATGGTGATAGGAAGATAGAATTGTTTGAGGTTGGGAGAAGTTATACAGAATTAAGAGAGAGAATTGATAATTATAGTAAGTACTTACCTTGTATTGAAGCTGATATAGCAGCAATAGGAGAGGATGTTATTAAAGATGACTTTATAACTTACCTGGTTGTAACAGACTATACCAAAGGCGACATGACAATACTCGATCGTGACCAATTATATGAGATAGTAATATGGGATAATCGTATTAATTATAATAGTATTATGGAAGAATATGTCAATATAGATAAGTATTATATTGATAGTACTAATATAATGTATTCAATAATAAATGATGTGTGTAGACCTAAGATTAGATTGTTGTTCAATGATGGAGGGTAATTATTTTATTGTGTATGAACATTTAATTATGTGCACAGTGTAGTTTTGAAATGGATTGTATTGGGAACTGATTTATGGTCAGTGATAACAAATAATAAGTTGGATTGTATATTTTTTGTGCGTGTTATGTCAATGTATTTGTGTATTATGTTTAACAGTATAATATGCCCGACGTTGTGTGCGTCAATTTAACATTTTAATTTGTGCTGTTTATTTTATTCAGCATAAATTAATTGACATATTTTAAATATGTGTATTTTTTCTTTTTAATTAATTAAGCCCCACTTTTGTTGTGGTGCCAATTTAACAATAAATACTTGTTTATGCCCAGCGGTTGACGCCAATTTAACTTTTTATTTTTATGCTCTTTATCTCAGGGTAAAATATAAATAAATGCTCAATTCTTCTTATAAATAGTTCTTCGATTTATTACAATTAGATATGATTGATTATCATACTTTATCATTGACACATGAATTATATAAATTCTAATCAATATATAAACATATTCATTTTCATAAATCTTATTTCATTACTCATATTCATAGCTCTAATAATTTAAATATTGTAATTCTTATTCAAAGACAAAACCTTTAATAATAATTTTCTTAAATTTAATATACTACGACATTGTTAATTATTGATCTGGATTCATTTAAAATTGGTGCTCATAGATAAATTTATTTTCCATAATTTCCTAATATTATTTAATTTTGTTTTAATTAAAATTTTATCTTAATTCTTTAATTAAATCTTATGAGTTCTTTAAGTGAACAGACAGTGGACCTAATACTAATTATGGCATGAAAATTTTACTTGTGGTATGTATCCAAATCTGGTAGCGGTTCATATGGTGTGGTTGGCATGTTGATCGTCTGGCGTAACTGCGATATTTCCCTCTGGATTAGCAGATTGTAACGTGGTCTCCTTGGAGTCACACTAGACACTGCACAACACCAAACTTCACTCACTCGGAATTAGTTCGCGTTAATTGTTATTATAGTTATCCGCTTCTACAGGCATTATTGATTATTATCTACTAACTGCATTATGGTTTGAATTACTGTTATTTACGGGTTTAGTTCGTCACGTAATGTTACTCGATGATAAAGTTATTGTTGCGTATTTGCACAACTAAATTACAGCATTATTTGATTATCATTTGTGTTGTATTAATTCACTTGTACGTCACTAGTAAAATTACAGTTTTTCTCTTTACCGAAATTTGTTCTAGTACTAGCTTACTTTTCTAACCATCGTACCGAATTTCTCTAAGTCCAATAACTATGGAATCTCGGTCGCGGACTTACACACTCGTTTCCGTCAAAATTTTTAGTTAAACTCCTCGAGCGTGCCTTTCTCGCGTCCCTATATCGAATTCCATATTTCTCCCACTTACTTCTGATTTTTCTTACGCTGTTTTCTAATTGGTTCTACTTTACGACTCTTCAGATTTAGAGACCACCTATTTTTCTGAAAGAACTTCTCTGATAGGCCTTTGGATTCCCACCAGATTCCTTCCCTAGGTCACTACACTGAGGTCGTTGTCGCTGCTAGATACTGTAGCAATAATTCTTGCCTGTCACTTTTTTGGAGTAAACAAAACAACCCTTAACTTTCTCGTCAAGTATTGTTTTCGTGGACTTGGTTGTTCTAATGGCATCAACTATTGTTACTTAAAGGCCTCACCAAACTTCCTTTGTATGTCCGTTTCTTTGTCTCTGTTTCCATCAACACTTCTTGCTTGTGTTCGGACATTACTCCGAGCTTTCTCTCTTCTCAGTAAGGTCGAAGTCCTGTCGCTGACCGTGTGAGTCTTTCAATAACATATACCCTTTTTTTGTTTCGCTATATGCAGCTGGCGTGTATACGTATACTGGCCTATTGTTAATACCTACAGCTGCTCTTCAAATGAGTTCGTTTACATTGTATCTTTTTTCTACGGATTTGAGGTAGTTGTCAAAGTTTAACGTTTCTTAGTATGGAGAGCGATGAACTCAGCCTATTTGCCGTGAGCGTGTTGGGGCTGATATATGATTTTATTGCCTGTCAGTCACCTCTGCGTTCCACACAACAATTCCCTGTTACGGCGCTTAAAGATAGTCTCTACTCAAAATAAGAGATTTTCAAAATTTCTGATTTTGGCGTTATATCGTCCCCGAAATTTGTCGCTTTAGATGGATTTCATACATCTAAAAGAGATTCAAATTTCTGCGCCTTGTCATCGAGGTTTAACATGACGAAATGCATACATTTTATATTCCTAGTATTGGCTCATCATCCGTTGGAAGTAGTGTAATGGATTTGCTACCTGTAGTGACCCACTGCGGGCTGTTTATTATGTAATGTAAACAGTACCCCAGGACCCTTTCCAAGATATTTTCGCTTTCCGTTTTTAAATGAATCCGTTACATATATCCTTCAACTTTCTTTTCTTACAACCCTTACTTAACATACAATTATACTTACAAACTAATCTTTAGACATTAAATTTAAATTCGTCATTCAGCATCAATTTAAAACAACTCCTTACATATCCCTTACAGGACCTATAATATTTACAAAATTAATTTAGCAAGAAATTCAATGCTAGCATCATTTATCATATCAATAAATTTTATATTTCTGTAAAATAATTTTTAGAATTCTCTCTTTTCATTGTACAATTTTAACACATGTTAATCATTATGTTAACCTTTAATTTAACTATTCATTTTTATATTCACATTAATTTACTCTATATTACCTTGCAGTATTTATAAAATATTAATTACTATCAAAATTTTTACTAATTCACCAATTACATCTGTCTATTCTAATAATATTATAGATTTCAATGACATAAATTAATCAAGTTTTCTACAATAATTCGCTATTAATGTCCTTTGATAGTCCATCTTTTACTTATTGTCGCTTTTCAATCATTTCACTATTTAATTGAATTTTAAGAGTCTTGCATCACATATACATGTACATATCACTATTCTAATTTTATTGATTGTTCGCATTCAATTGTTATATTAAACAATCTTATTCTAACCATATTAATTGTCCTTACACTTGCATTCGTTTAACATATAATATGTAACATTACATTTGGAACCACTTAATATCGTATCCAATTTATTAAAGACAATGGATAAGAAGCTAAACAAGAAGAAGTATATCTTTCAGGATGATAGTGAAGAGGAACGAATAAATATTTCAGACTGACTAGTAATACAACTGACCGTACCCAAATTAATGATTCAGGCAAAGTGATGCAAAATGCATTCAACCCCGATTAAGACATGAACTTTAAATAAGGATAAAATAAGTATTATAAAGACTGACGGATTATGTATCAATGCTATAAGGAAACAAATGGTTCCATTCAATGCATCATAATATCAAGGTAATCAAAATACAAATTGAAGGATAATAGGCCCAAACATACAATACTATGTAAAGAGAAATAGTAGTAAGTGATTGATTTGAATGATGTAATGAAAATATAACAAACCTTATTATAGATACAATGAACCATACCACTAATTGTAATAAATAATGATCATAAGGTTGTCTAGAAAACAACACATAATAATTTATCCACAGTAACATTTTATAACAAGAGTGCATAATAGTAGTTAGTAAGTGATTTACCAAGTGACAATTTAATAAGGGTGGGTACACCAAAGTGAAATGAGTAAAAGAAATAAATATTATGAAATAACCACTATTAACACCAAAGTACAGTGAAAAGGTACAAAGTGCAAGTTTAACCCAAAATAGAGATAAACCACAAGAATTATAAATCAGAACTCATAGGCCTATAAAAGTGAGAGTGGACAATAAAATGTAAAAACCCATAAAAACCAATAAGAATAAATATAAAAACAAAACCATTCTAAAATGATACTGAAGTACAATACAGTTAATAAATAAACTAATGTACATTAATTTTAAGAAAATACTATATGTAAGATTACATGATAAAAGTGGAAATAATACTTACATGAGAAGGTAACAAATAATTAATCAAACAGTCAAAACTAGATGGATTAATTATTTATAAGTGTGACAAATAGAATCCAAACAGTGCAATACTAACCAGTGATAAAATAATAAACAAAGTGTTTTTTGAACAAGTATCACCAGTCAAGTGCTAGTATTAAGGATATACCTAGATGACAATTGAGAGAATATTTGTTTATATTCCCAATTCCTTAAACCTATAAGAATATTACTTTGTTTAAGGGTGAAAAGTACCAAAAAAATAGAATAAACAAATGAAGTAGTAGTAAAAATAGTAGTAAAAAATGAAGAGTAACCAAAATATTGTTATTATAGTAAGAATTGATAGTAGCTTAATAGTATAGTTGTATTCAGGATAAAAATCCTCTAATGTTATTAAGGATGTTATTGTTATGAATGTTGAAACAGTAAGTTTATATAGTAAATGTTTATAAGCAATGTTATGATAGCATAAAGAAAGCAGAGGAGATGGTAATGTTAATGTTATAGAACGGTGCAAAAGGTTATAATTGTTAAAATAAGCACCAAGAGTAAGTCATATTTTGTTGAGTGGTGATGAAGCCTATATTAAAGTTATATTAAAGCTATGTTAAAGTTATGTTAAGGTTATGAATTTAAGAGTTAAACAATTGTATGGATTAAGTAAAAAGCAGTTTATTTGTTTAAATGTTCCGTAGAATCATAGCCATGTGGGCATGAGATTAAACTAATAGGATAGTATATCCTTTTTGGTTTGTTAAGATAGTGTTATATGTTAAACAGTTTTTATGGTTGTTAAAAGTTAATTTAACTGTTAAAGGTTTACTAAGATATCAGTCATGGAAAATGACATTAAGGTAAAATGTTTGTAAACATGGTGATGAAGATAACACCAGTACATAGGCCAGGTAAAACCAACTTTTGTAAATTTTAAATAATACTGTTAGGAATTTTATGAACAAATATTGAAGGATGAACCGATTTAGAGTTAATAGCATACACTACAAATCTAGAAACAAAATAATTCGTTTTAAGCTATCTATGAAAAATTCAAATAACAAAATTGTAACAGCTGTATTTCTCAAGTAAAGGTAGGCATGTTTAGTGTCTATGTGTGTCAAATGTAAAGACCAAAATAAGGTTGATAATAGTTTTAAATTCCCAATCAGTATAGAAAAGTTATACTAATTTAAAGGTTTTGAACAAATTCTGACATTGAAATAATGAAATTACATGACAATGTATATCCGAATCAACCAACCAGATTCCAAGTTTACCCATAGCAACCAGAAATTTTGGATAAATAAAATGAGACTTCTTTAACAACGGTCATAGCGTACAGACGCGTTTGCAAAACGTCTTACATAATTAACTATAAATTGTGAAAACACGTTCCAGACACATTAATACCGATAGATACACATAATACGAGTCATTACAACCAAGTGAGGAACAACTAGCATTGGAAATAGAAGAATCAAGAACCAGGGAGGAGGACCGAAGCAGACGTGGGCCCTATCTTCGACCAAGAACCATATAAAGAAGAGGATTTGGTGACTTTGACATTTTATTATATTATGCATCAACACCAACTTTTGTATACACGACTTTTTAAAAATTAAGCAACTAAACTACAGACACCATATCACACCAACACTAAGAACACTCACTAATAACACGAATTGAGGTTGACACCTTTTTTTTAAACACCACAAGAACCTTTGATTTCAATAATAATTAATAAACACATGAACTGGACATAACCTATAATAACTAGCAGCCCCGATTCAACTGCATGTGTGCACATTACACTCTAAACTTTGTAATATCCTTGAACTGTAAAATTTGTACTTTGATTTGTAGAATAACGTTTTGTTTAATTGTAATCCCCGAACCATATACGCCCTGAGATGATCTATTTTAATAGAAATAATAACCAATGCTTTATTTTGGTCTGAATGCAATAAGAATTACAACTACAGTACCAACTGGTAAAGGAGACACATAATTTTTGCCACAATTGTGATTATCATAAAAGAGACGAGAAACAGTTAACCCATGTTTTATTGAATAAATGATTTCTATAAGGATATATGTTTGTTGTTATATTTGCGTCGTTATTATTGCTGTTCCATTTAAAAAATAAGTTCACAGAGCACAGCGGACACCACAACGGTTGGCAACGGTGGGTGACGTCATCGAAACGGTACGTATAGTGGGAGCGAGCGGCAGATTAAAAAATCATTCGCCGTTCAACATATATTATTAACAGTAACATTATTACAACAACAACAGTGTGGTTGAAGGTAGTTAATACATATATATTTGTTACTAATTGACGTTTCCAACGGGCGGCGTATATAATTTAAGTGCCCGCAACACAAATAGAGTGTTACAAATTGACGAATCCAAAGTGAGACTTTAAGGAAATAAAGAAGTAACGAACACAACAACATTATTCATTAAAGTTCGTTACAATATATATATTGTCTATGTACTTATGTTAACATAATTATCGCTAACATTTTTAGTTCACATTTCGTTATCATGAAGATTATAGGTACTACTACACTTGTTAGTATTTTACTTCATCGTTTATACAGTTATACAATTATCATTTTAGTTTAATTAATGTTAAAATTATTACAATTTATTTAATACTCTATTGCGTCTTACAATTGCTTTATAATTCATAACTTTTCACTGGCGTCAACTAAGAATCTGAATGATACCTTTTTACCGATCATATCAGGATAGTGAACGTCAGGACTCGGTTCTTCTTTCCTTTCTTCACATTCTTCTCTATGCCGTTTCATTTTACTGGCATTGGTTTTCATTTACCATTTACTTTATTTTATTCTTATTATATTCATATCTATTTATCTTCTTCGGCTAATGTATTCTTACACAACCAATTTTATCTAAGGTATTTCACCCAATATTATCTAACTTAATTATTAAATTTTCGGACATTCTTAAGATTGTTTTCTTTAATCCGTTACATTTAATTACTTTTAATTTTCTATTTGTGGAGACATAGTTGTACGTTTTAAGTCAGTGCCGTTACAACACATTTTGTTGGTAAATAGTAACACTTACCCTGCAGTCGGCCGTTGACACCTAAAGAATATATGACCTCTCTCTCTCTCTTTTATGATGGTGTGTTGAAAGTGGATCTCCCCATCCTTTTCGACAACTTCCCCTGGTCATATTACCATTATTTATGTACGCGCTGAGATTTTTTTGTCGTTTTTCTTTTCAACCCTCTTACAAATACGTTTTTTGACAGCTTGTGGCGTTTTAATTATTTTCTTTTTCCTGTCCGCGTACTCACATAATAAGGTTTTATTTTCAAGACTTCTACGAAATCTCATCTTCATTGCTTGAAATCTTCCTTTCATTCTCGTACCAATCTTCACAATATTCTTGAATGGTCCAGCAAATTTCATCCTTTTCTTCTTACGTGCTAATGCAGTTCGCCTTTGATAATCATCAGAACTGTTTTTCATTTTCTTACTCTCAGGTTTGGTTCCAAAATTTTTATGCACCTCCCCAGTCCTACTTCTAATTTTTCTATCAGTACTGGTAATATTAACTGTAGTATTCAATTTGTTCTTTTCAATTCTCTGCTTTTCTTCAGCTTCCGTGTTAGCTAACTCAATTCTCAGGTGGTAACCCTCATACACATTACCATTTGCTTCCAAAGCACGATATGCACTATTTTCATCAGTAAAACGTACATATGCATGGATATTTGTTCTGTCTTTATGAAACTCTTTCTTAATGATAGTACGTCTTTTGGGAAATCGTGGATCAGATATTGCAGCGTATCACAATCTCGTATTTACAACCGTACCAAACTTTCTGAAATATTTGATAATTTTCTTTTTTGTAATTGTGTTTGGTAAGTTGCCAACAAACACAGTACAAGTGTCTTTATCACCTTCATATCTACCATTAATAATTGTAGATCTTTCTTTTGATCTTGAGATATGATGTTCAGACAATGCTTTAGTTGTTAAAGATTGATACTCGGTGTCGATTTGATCCATAGTATTTCCATCTAATTTGTTCTTTTCCATTTTTTTTGATTGTTTTTGTAAATCAGTACCCACCTGGTGGATTTGTCCTCGTAAATCTCTTCTCATTAACTCTATTTCTTTGTCTAATTTCTTGACGATTCTTTCTTCCATTCTCTTGTGCATTTCTTCGTTCCTCTTCTCCGATTCTTCAATTCTTTCATCTATTTGCTTTCTTGTTTCTTCAAATTGTTTTTTCAATTCTTCAAATTGTTGTTTCATCAATGCCATTAACATTTGAAATTTTGCTTCAGATGACTGTGACTGTGATTGCGGTCCCCGGGCGCCATTCTCTTCACTCGTTGCAGAGCTCTCTTCATTCACCACATTTCTGTCCTCAGATTGCTCCATCCCCATCTGATTGTTAATTTCGACTACCTCGGAATTTTTTTCGCCTGTCGCCATTTTTGCCTTTCGTCGGGTTATCATTCAGATACTTATCGACAAATAACAATAATAACGTTCTTATTCTACAGTATTAACATTTACTTATTTAACTTAGTCTATCTCTAACCACTGTCTGTCACTGCCCTAGCCTAATTTCTTTAATTAAGCCGTGGGTGTGGCGCCAATTTAACAGTATAATATGCCCGACGTTGTGTGCGTCAATTTAACATTTTAATTTGTGCTGTTTATTTTATTCAGCATAAATTAATTGACATATTTTAAATTATGTATATTTTTTCTTTTTAATTAATTAAGCCCCACTTTTGTTGTGGTGCCAATTTAACAATAAATACTTGTTTATGCCCAGCGGTTGAAGCCAATTTAACTTTTTATTTTTATGATCTTTATCTCAGGGTAAAATATAAATAAATGCTCAATTCTTCTTATAAATAGTTCTTCGATTTATTACAATTAGATATGATTGATTATCATACTTTATCATTGACACATGAATTATATAAATTCTAATCAATATATAAACATATTCATTTTCATAAATCTTATTTCATTACTCATATTCATAGCTCTAATAATTTAAATATTGTAATTCTTATTCAAAGACAAAACCTTTAATAATAATTTTCTTAAATTTAATATACTACGACATTGTTAATTATTGATCTGGATTCATTTAAAATTGGTGCTCATAGATAAATTTATTTTCCATAATTTCCTAATATTATTTAATTTTGTTTTAATTAAAATTTTATCTTAATTCTTTAATTAAATCTTATGAGTTCTTTAAGTGAACAGACAGTGGACCTAATACTAATTATGGCATGAAAATTTTACTTGTGGTATGTATCCAAATCTGGTAGCGGTTCATATGGTGTGGTTGGCATGTTGATCGTCTGGCGTAACTGCGATATTTCCCTCTGGATTAGCAGATTGTAACGTGGTCTCCTTGGAGTCACACTAGACACTGCACAACACCAAACTTCACTCACTCGGAATTAGTTCGCGTTAATTGTTATTATAGTTATCCGCTTCTACAGGCATTATTGATTATTATCTACTAACTGCGTTATGGTTTGAATTACTGTTATTTACGGGTTTAGTTCGTCACGTAATGTTACTCGATGATAAAGTTATTGTTGCGTATTTGCACAACTAAATTACAGCGTTATTTGATTATCATTTGTGTTGTATTAATTCACTTGTACGTCACTAGTAAAATTACAGTTTTTCTCTTTACCGAAATTTGTTCTAGTACTAGCTTACTTTTCTAACCATCGTACCGAATTTCTCTAAGTCCAATAACTATGGAATCTTGGTCGCGGACTTACACACTTGTTTCCATCAAAATTTTTAGTTAAACTCCTCGAGCGCGCCTTTCTCGCGTCCCTATATCGAATTCCATATTTCTCCCACTTACTTCTGATTTTTCTTACGCTGTTTTCTAATTGGTTCTACTTTACGACTCTTCAGATTTAGAGACCACCTATTTTTCCGAAAGAACTTCTCTGATAGGCCTTTGGATTCCCACCAGATTCCTTCCCTAGGTCACTACACTGAGGTCGTTGTCGCTGCTAGATACTGTAGCAATAATTCTTGCCTGTCACTTTTTTGGAGTAAACAAAACAACCCTTAACTTTCTCGTCAAGTATTGTTTTCGTGGACTTGGTTGTTCTAATGGCATCAACTATTGTTACTTAAAGGCCTCACCAAACTTCCTTTGTATGTCCGTTTCTTTGTCTCTGTTTCCATCAACACTTCTTGCTTGTGTTCGGACATTACTCCGAGCTTTCTCTCTTCTCAGTAAGGTCGAAGTCCTGTCGCTGACTGTGTGAGTCTTTCAATAACATATACCCTTTTTTTGTTTCGCTATATGCAGCTGGCTTGTATACGTATACTGGTCTATTGTTAATACCTACAGCTGCTCTTCAAATGAGTTCGTTTACATTGTACCTTTTTTCTACGGATTTGAGGTAGTTGTCAAAGTTTAACGTTTCTTAGTATGGAGAGCGATGAACTCAGCCTATTTGCCGTGAGCGTGTTGGGGCTGATATATGATTTTAATGCCTGCCAGTCACCTCTGCGTTCCACACAACAATTCCCTGTTACGGTGCTTAAAGATACGTCTCTACTCAAAATAACAGATTTTCAAAATTTCTGATTTTGGCGTTATATATGTTGGGGTGTATTCTTTATTTTAGGTAAACAGTATATGTATATAATAAGAGTTGATTTAATAATTATAATATTTTTTGACTAAATAAGTGATGAAAGTAATGGTGAAATTTTAAATAAGTGAACTAAATAATTGAAGATTAATTAATTTAATCTTGTACTAAAGAGCTTTGATAATGAAGTTAAATGATTTTATGAGATTTAGATTATGTAATGATTAGTAGAGGATTAAACATACAATATGTTTAGATTGAGTTACATTATTATTATTAGATAAGTGATGAATTTTCTAGAGTAGGTTTCAGTGATCATATTAAGGTGAAATGTTATAAAAGATAGAGTTTGGGTAGTAAGGATTATTTAATTAAGGCATTGAGTTAGTCAAAGTTAACTTTAAATGGGAGTTAGAGAGAATAAGAATTTTAGAATGAAAGTAAGAGAGAAACAGGGTGATAGTAGGGACACAGTAGCGATAGTATATATGTAGAAAGTGAGAGTAATGTAAATGGAGATTGAATAGTTGATGGTGATATTTTGTAGTGAGGGTGAGGTGGTAAGGAGTGATCAACATGCGTCGTTGGCCAGTACATTAATTATGAAGGGTTGAAGAGTGTTTGCCGAGATTATGGGAAGGGCAAAAGGAGATGAATGGAATTGCCAGGTCGGGAACACACATCCTAGTAACAAAGAGGGTATTAGATATTTTATTATAAGTGGAAGGATTGAAGTGAAATTAATGTTGAAGGGGGTTATTATTGTGAGATTTGTGTCACCCTATGCAAATCTGTTAATGGTTGTTAGTAGAAACAAGGTGAGTACGATTATATGTTAATGCTCATTCAATAATGCGAATCATTGTGAATGACGGAGAGTCACCCAAACTAATTAATGATCAAAATGTTAAAAGAAAATTCATAGTTGAAATATAATAATAAATGAAAGGTGATGTAACATGAATGTTAATACTAAATTTGAATTTTTGAGGAATCTAATTGTAGTATTCTTGGATTTCGTTGTCCATGACGTGTCCGTTACTTTACTAAATATCACTATTGTAATAACGATTCGGAACACTAAGTTTTTTATAAGTAAAATCGTAAAGATTTACCTTACAGCCTAAACCGGCTTTCACCTTTAAAAGGCTTCTTCAGAGGCTGCCGTAGGTAGCGCTGTCCGTCTTGTTGTTGGCGATGGGATAGATTTTCGAAAGATCGATGCTGTGTGTGTGTGTGGTGAGATGTGTTCGAATAATGCGTGCGATTTGAATTGTGTCTGTTCGTTTAGGATGTCGTTTTTATTTGTTTTTGTGTGTTTGTATATTTCTAATTGTTCTAGAGTGTCTAGTTTTCGGCCTTTTGTGTGTACGTGTAGAATGTTCATGTTATTGTCGATGTTTTTATATGTGTGGTTTGCTTCAATGAGGTGGTTTGCAAAGGTGGATTACAAAGGCACTCCACACCACTACAGAATCCACCTTTGCAAACCACCTCATTGAAGCAAACCACACATATAAAAACATCGACAATAACATGAACATTCTACACGTACACACAAAAGGCCGAAAACTAGACACTCTAGACCAATTAGAAATATACAAACACACAAAAACAAATAAAAACGACATCCTAAACGAACAGACACAATTCAAATCGCACGCATTATTCGAACCCATCTCACCCCACACACACACACACACAGCATCGATCTTTCGAAAATCTATCCCGTCGCCAACAACAAGATGGACAGCGCTACCTACGGCAGCCTCTGAAAAAGCCTTTTAAAGGTGAAAGCCGGTTTAGGCTGTAAGGTAAATCTTTACAATTTTACTTATAAAAAACTTAGTGTTCCGAGTCGTTATTACAATAGTGATATTTAATTGTAGTAAATGATAAATAATTAAATGTTGATCTATAAAAGAGTTAATAGAAATTTCAAGTTATAATGTTTATAATTTTTTATACAAATTATTTAAATGTGAATTGTTTATTTAATGTTAATGTTCAAGGTTAATGTTTTGTTATATTATATTATGTTTTATGGTCATAGTGTGTGTGGAAGGAGGTTACTAGATTGGGAAGTAACGTTTAATGAATATTAAATATTAAGTATATAATGTTGATAATGATGATCATAAAAGAAGTATGATTTGGTATTACAAGAGTAGGATCATGAAAGATGATCAATGAATTTTAAATAGATAGATGGTTTTGAAATATGAAACTTGTGTTTCGGGTTCTATATAATAAGTATATAGATAAATTGTTTGTTGATTCTGGTAAACTTGATTAATTGTGTTAAATATTATTGCCTTAGAGTAAAGAGTTAAATTTCTTCTTGTGTATTGGAAAAGAGTTAAATATTATCGACTGGAGTCGAAATTTTGATAAATCTGTAGGAATGAAATAAGAGAAGGAGACATCTATAGTAAATATTGTTTTCATCTCTGTATTAGAGATAGTAGGAGCTAAGGAAAAATCCAATGCTTATTAACGTAAACCAATGTAGCTAAGGAGAAACAGATCAGTTAGGGATATGGTATTATACAAGGCCACTCTTTGATTTTTATTTGGATGTTTCAGAGTTTGGTGATGCTGTGGCGGCGGTCCTGAGCTGGCCAGCGCGTCAAAGCAGGAACGTCAAGTGCCTGACTGGCCTTGCGGTGTTGGGATCTCGAAAGAGAAGTCCAGTAAGGTCATGCAGGTGCGGTCACAATCACTGGACCAAGTCAGATATTCTTTTTATATAAACACTACAGGGGGTTGTGGCGACATATCCTAGCTGATCCCTTTAGGAAGTATGAATGTGTCAATGAGAGTTTTTATGCTTCGTCATAAAACCTCTCATTGAGGGGGTTTTGTAACGGTACAATAGGTCCGTATAGGGATTTTGGGTACATAACAAATATGATTTTATTGTAAATCCAATATTAAAATATGTGAGGGTAAAATTTTCCAAACATGAAACAACGCAGTAAGCCAGGACGAGTTAGCGTCAAGGTCAAGTGGTGTATGTAACCCACGACAGCGATTCTGCTAACAACAACTGGACACTCCTAAAATACGTCATCAAGAGTATGCCGAACGTAATTGCTGCACCTTAAAACAAAGACGTCATCGACGGAAAACAATAGAATCGATGACGTGTTAACCCTTCCACTTGGGAATTATGCGCCATATTGTCGTTCTCAGTTGCCTGGTACTATTCCTGCAAAATGCACGCAACTTAATTAGCTGGCCAGCAATAGCCAGCAAAAGTGCTCAAAAGTATTTAAAATGTAACAAAATGTGATTTAAACTTTGGAGCACTAACAGTAAAATGTAATTTAGAGTCAGTGGGTGCAGTAGATTAGAAAAAGGAGAGAAACATTTAATATTTTCCACAAACAACAGATGAACCATGAATGACGCCGGACGAGATCTTCGATCAACAACCGCAGGAAAGTAAACCTTCCACAAAAGTCAAAATTAATGAAACATATTTACTGAGCTCAATTAGAATGTCAAAAATGTACCGTTAGAATTAGTTTGTGTGTGAGCATGTGGGAGTGTATACCGGTATATATAGATGTAGATAATCACAAGCATTAGTTGACTTTACGTGATTAATATAATTAGTGACTTAAAGTTAAAACTGCAGTAATGACAGAAATTTCTCTAGATATGTAATCAAATTCAATCGGAATTAAAGTATATCAAATGTAACAATATCACATATGAAATCATATGAAGCGAAAATATATCGCCGCCATTTTGTATTTGTATGTAACCAAAAGGAGTACAACTCCATTTTGTTTTTTCTGTTTTGTTATTGAAAGATTAAAAGTTCATACAATTAAAAAACACGTTTTAACAAATGAAAGCCGAGTACATTATTTCACAGTAACCATTCAGTTTCTGCTTCGGTTAAGAACCTTGGACCCGAAAGTAAAATATTATGTTGGCAACACAACATGGCGCCTGAATCAGCATGGTAAGCAAGTGTGCAAAAGTTAACCAGGTTACGGAAGGTAAGTCGGTAATAAAACATAAAAGTAAAGGTTTGTTAACAACATTTGGATATAATTCTTGTAAATTATTATGTTTAATGAAGTTTATAACACACAAAGGTTTAATTTTTGTTTCATTAGTTAAAAACACTTTGATACTAAGTAATTCATCACAAATGGTAGGCAGTATATACAATGTGCACATACATTAATACAATACAATAAACATATTTCTATTCAAATGTAATTTCTACAAAAGCCTCTTTCTACTCTGCATTAGCGAGTATCATTAAGACAAGAAGTGGGTTTGTTTTGTGGCTGAGATGTTAAAAATATGTATACTTATACACTGGAAATTTGTTAGCATCATGCAACACCCCAAAACACTCGGTGCCCCCCCCCCAAGCCAGCACTGAAAACAATAAGATAACAATTAAATGAAAAACCAATAGGAGGCATATTTGAAATGTATAATGTTAAAATAAGTGATTTGCAAGATATCAAAATTTTCTTCAGGAAGCGTAACGTTTAGGCCTGATGTGAGAACAATTTTAGGAAGAAGAAAGGCTGCTTGAAAAATGTGTTCAATCAAAATAATGAAAAGTTTATTAATATTATCAATACATATTTGTAGTTTGTGGATTGACATGTAATTTGATGTTTTGTTTTCTTACTCTAATAACTTACAAGAAAAAAAAGTGCTGTATACAGCACATGCATCTTCATACAGCCAACTTTCTGGTTGTTTGTGTGGTAATTATTGTTGATCCGGACTATGCTCAAATTGCGGTGAAATATTTCTTTTCCTATTCTTCTATACTATATAAGCACGAAAAAAATTATTTTAAACGGGGGTCGAACCTATTTACGGAGAAAAAAAATTAAATAATTACTCACATTAGAATGCATGCAAATAGCCGGTGAACGCCATTTTCAGACTGTGAATATGTACACCGGTACAGGACGACGCGTGACGTCACCGCTTGTACATCAGCTGTCGCTGCAAATTGGCCTTTGGGATGTATATATAACCATTTTCCAAACATTTACAAGCGAGTTGGATGAAAAGCGAACAAAACTTAATTTACATGATTCTTACATATTCAAAATTGCGTTGAGCCCAAACGGCGGTTTAAAGCTTTGCGTTGAGCCCACCGCGAGTTTATTATTAGTAACCTCGGAGGCGCCGAAGGCGCCGTAGACTAAAGCATGTGCGGTGAGCCGGCTACCCAAAATCACTCTCAGCGGTGGATACTGTAGGAAACTGATGAGTCGGCCACCCACGAGTCTGAAATGTAATGCTTTGCGTTGTAGGCAATTGAATTACGTTAAGGCAAAATGTAGTGGTGATCCCACTAACTATTCAGTTAATATGGCGTATGGTGTAGCACAGGTAAATATTTACCGAAAAGCGAGTTGAGCCGATGCCTGCCGGTTAGGTTCGGATAGGCGGCCCGAAGGGCCGCGGGATATAGTTCATTGTTCCAGATAATAAAAATTAAGGCGAACCGCAAAAATTGGACTGTATGAAAAGCGAGTTGAGTCAATTGCTGAAATACGGGTACCCAAATGCCAAACGCCAAAAATTTCCAGAGGCTGATGTAATGCTGACTTACCATTGGTACTTGAGAAAAAATCAACGGCTGGGTTTAAAATTTTGTAATCTCGCCTTTGTAATTGGTTAAGACAAAACAGCGGTTTCACCGTTGAGAATAAACGCGCGAATTTCACCATAAGTTGCATATTGCATAGTGTGTACTGTCGCCGCGTTAGGTAGTCTGGTGCGTGAATGTTATTATTGGTATTCAGTGCTTTAGTTTGTGTTTGTGTGGTGTTATTAATTATGGTTTAATTATTTCTGTTGTTTAGGGTTATTTACTATTAATAACGTTTGTAATATTGAGCCGATTACTTTAGAAATTTATGAAGTACAGCGCTGGGTACTCCGCGTAATGTGATTTGGTATACCTGTGATTTTCAGTCCTTTAGTTTGTGTAATTGTGTAACATTTTAATACACAATGGCCTGCTACATTAAGGTAAGATTTTCATCTTTTCATAATTGGATGGATTACATGTGTGTGTGTGTGTGTGTGTGAAATATTCAAATTGCCGTGAAATATTTCTTTTTCTATTCTTCTATACTATATAAACACGAGAAAAATAATTTTAAACGGTGGTCGAACCTATTTACGAAGACAAATAATTAAATAATTTCTCCCATAAGGCGCCAAAAAACGCTACGTTATTTGCCGCGTAAACTTAGGAAGTACAGCGCAGAGTACTCTACGCAATGACGTCATAACTCATTCGCTGTGTAACTGTGCGCCGTTTCTTAGATAACATGGCGGTCATTCACTTTACATGCGCGCTTATGGGAGTAATTATTTAATTTTTTTTCTCCGTAAATAGGTTCGACCCCCGTTTAAAATAATTTTTTTCGTGCTTATATAGTATAGAAGAATAGGAAAAGAAATATTTCACCGCAATTTGAGCATAGTCCGGATCAACAATATGTGTTTATGATTGTGAAGGGTATTGTGGATAAAATTGAAACAATACAAAATTTTGGTTAACCTAAAATTGATGCTGAGGTATTAAGTTGCTAACTGTTAACTGAGATAATTAATTTAATAGTTGATTACCATAATACACTGAAATCCAAATGGATAATACAATGTGTCAAAACACATTCTTTGACTGATACTTGTTAACATAAATGTGTTATAATTGACTTGCACTTGTACACTACAAAATTTACAATATTAACTGAGAAAATATGAAGTGATCATTTTTTTTGTTTCTTAACAGGAAAACATTTTTTCACCTACTATATAGGATCTGTTTAGACTTACTTTTTTTGTGCAACTGAGCATTTTTATTGAAACAGGCAAATTATATCTCTTATACATCATTTGATGCTCTGAGCACAAACTGAATAATAATGATCAGCAGGAATGAGATACTGAATACCTTCTGAGATTAGTTCTTTGCACAGTGAGAAAAGATAAACAAGACAATTATAGTATAAAAGAAATATCTTTGGCTCTATATTAAGAACTTACGGAATACCGAAGTATACAACAGTACTAAGCTTTCTGGTCATAGTAATGTAATATCTGAGCACAGTGGAGATTACAGCGAGACCAACCAGTACCAAGTAACCACTGCGCGGCCACTTCCAGACAAGATAGACAAGGACTGGTGAAACCAGAAACAGCTGCATGTCTATGGCTAATTGATGAGTGT
Source organism: Magicicada septendecula (assembly GCA_034769895.1). Taxonomy (NCBI): domain Eukaryota; kingdom Metazoa; phylum Arthropoda; class Insecta; order Hemiptera; family Cicadidae; genus Magicicada; species Magicicada septendecula. The sequence goes on along the minus strand of CM068369.1, from coordinate 68,980,632 downwards.
GCGTCAGACACTGAAAAAAATGATTAATTCTGTGTGTAATATTGTTACTTTTATTTATAAAGAGTGTAGTATTCTCATTAGAGAATTGTGTGTAGTTGTGTATGTATGTACTCATGTGTGTTTAACACAATGTTAAGTTTCTAAATGTGGCCTCACTTATATACAGTGGAACCTTGATATAATGATTTTCAGCAGACTGAGCAAAAGATATTTATGTCAACAGTAGCTTAGTATCAAAGTTTCGAAGTTAACTTAAGAAATGTGAAGTTACTCTCCCCAAAAATTTTGTTTATCTCATATTTATATTTTTGAAGCCTGGCAGTCTAAAGCTTCATGTATAGAGTTAGTCTGTGAAGATTTCTTCCAAGAATTCTTAAAGCCGAGTTTAAAAAAAAAATTCTGCCTTACAAGTATTATGGAAGAATAATATGATATCTTACATGTATATTACTGCATGATGTGTCAAAAATTAATGTTATATGTAGGAAATTATGACAGTAATTGTGTGATAAAATTTTCAGAATTCATTTAGCAGGTTCAAAAATATGACATCAAGCATTTTTTAGTTACAATAGACAGATGTACTGAATAAGAAAAGTGCCTTGAGGTTTATTCCAAACATGGATTTATAAAAAAGTTTGTCAAGTTGAATACGTACAGAACTTATAGCAGTTTAATTTGGAAATACTGGCCCATCTGATCAAAGTAAATGAAATAAAAATAAGTCATTCATTTACATAATTAAAAAAGTTAAGCAGAGATGGCCAGGTCATTTGGCTTGGCAAAAGATAGCATATAGTCATGAAGATTGCTAGATTGGAGCCAAGTACCAGGAAAAAGAACTATGATGTCAGACCTTTGCAAGATGGAGGTATGATCTGGTTAAGTATTATGGTTCAGTGAACTGTACAGCATTGCTTAGGAGGGAAACGAGAATGAGAAGAGAGACATTTGCTCAGCACTCCTAGTCATCATATTGATTTTACCCGAAGCCAAAAGTAGTTTGGATATGCTTTGAAATTAAATTTTAAATATTCTGCGTTTTACTGTATATAACTTTACATGTTACTTATTATATTAAATTATCTATTATTATTTCTTAAATTTCAAAATAAAGTAAGAAGCATAATACAGTATACTGAATACAGTGACTATAGCAATAAATAATCAGATGGTTTCAATTACATTGGATTGATGATTCATAGTTGTGAGGATTGAGTTTCAGTTAGCAAAATTGCGTTTATTTTACATTTAGCAAATCTGAATTTGTTAACAAATTGAGAGATTACTTACTTTTTAACAATTAATATAAATAAATAAGATACACAAAATCACAAGTTCCTTACCTGTTTCGGGCCAGAGTCTTCACGTGAACTCGTACCTATAAGTGATTTAGGGTTACGCTATTAAGAAACTCGACTCTTATTACATTTGTTAATCAACTCAATTTTTATTTAACATTCTCTATACTACTTTTGAATTTACTTGTTTACCATTTTTCTGCTCAAACTATATTGCTTTCCTTTTTTCAGATATGAATAAAAACAAAACATTTATTTTGACATTTTTTCACTTATTCTAACCCTTAATTTAAATAAGACAACCCAGCTTGCTCACTCTCACATTCATACAGTATTAAATCCCCATTTATTTTATTTAGAGCCCTTTAAATGAAATTAATTATATAGTGAAATTGGTCGTTGGCTACTTAACCTTCGGCGTCCCTCATTGCCACGTGCCGCACAGAGTATATGTCCGAATGTTTTGTCAGTTCACCACATTTTTAATTTTTCTTCCTTCACTCCACTTACTTCATTCTGAGATATCGTTTCACTTATTGATGTCTGTTTGTCACTTTCTACAGTTAAAAAATTTCTTGGGGCCCACGAGTCTTAGAGTATGTCTGGCCAGACATATGTTGTTTTGTCGACTGCCGAGAGTGAGAACAAAGACTCCCCACTATAGCTTGTTGCTGAACAGGAAGGCACTGCCTTCAGGCTCCGAATTTTTCGTCGTCTTATAATAAGTCTGGATTGTCTATGGGCCACATGGGCTAGTGTTGTTAAACAGTGACGATATAAGAGGCTAAGATGGGTGGAGCCTCTACTTGATTTCCTCCGTCTACAGAGCACGTGGCAAGGAAATATTTATGCCTCGCCATTTTCGTAGCGTCGGTTCAGATTGTTGTGCGTAGAAACCGCGCCCCGGTTTGCATACGCGCACAGTTGTACGTGACAAACGTTCAGTTTCCAAACAAGTATCACATTCTCCAACTACACTCCGCCCAGAAAGTTACGTTATGGTTCATTGTTTGAATACAACCTTTTTACATGGGACTTGCAATGATGACATAGAATAAATTTAAATAAATTTAATGAAAAATAAAAACCCCCTTTTTTGACATATTACAAAATATATGAATTTATTTACGGAACCCCAAAAGAAAGTTCTTTCTGTCTGCTTTTTTTTTTAAACAAAAAAAAGATTTCAGTACTATAAATCACCTTTAACTTTCCAACAGTTTTAAGCATATGTTTTGAAGGGAAGGAATTCATATAATAATGAATGGAAAAAGTGAAAATTTTCACTTTACATATAACTGTTTAAGGCAGGTATTTTTGTCTTTTGTAGTCCATAATGTGTCAAATACTATATAGCCTAACACATTTTTTTGGTTTTGGAACACTAATTATTAATAAAAATCTTTAATTAAAAAAGGGCTTGTGCTTGTATGAAGCTTATAAATTGAAATCTGGCTCAGGGACAGAGAAAATTAAATTAAAATTTAAAATTTCATTTGAAAAATTTTAAGAGTGTTGAAGAGTGTTAACTAATTATAACAAAATATAATTATTTCACTACCGACTTGGAACACAAAGTTTTTTATAGGTAAAAACGTGAAAGTTTTACCTTATAACCTGAACCGGTTTTTGCTTTTAAAAAGCTTCTTCAGAGCCTCTCTGAAGAATATAAATAATTATATTTAGTTAAGTAACAGACACTTCATGTACAACGAAATCCAAGAATTTAATTATAACACTACTGACTCACAACACAAAGTTTTTTATTGGTAAAAATGGAAGTATAAAATTTTGTGTTCCAAGTCAGTAGTGTTATACTTACAACAGTTAATCAACAGGCAACAAAATCCAAGTGTTAAGCAGTTAAGAGTGTTTCTAAATACAAACAAATTAACTATGAAAAATTATCTGGATAAAAACATAATGTTGAACGTCATTTTATAATATTAAATTACACATGTTGGTGGTATAACATGTGTAGCATATTGTCTTAAGAAAGATAAAAATAAAATTCTACACACAGATGAAGATTAGAATTATATGTGTTAGTATTATATTAGATGTGTTGAGTATATTAAAGTGTACTTTTGCATTCTACAGTTTTAAAATTAACTGATTACAACTGATTGAACGTACATTAATTAAATTTTTTTATCCTTATAATACATCATATTTTAAATACTTACTATATTTTTTGACTGATTTTTTTATTCATCAGTTACTTATTATTGCTTGACAAATCACTTCAGTAAAACTGCTTACCATGTTTTCAAACCCATAATAGTTATGTACATAGAGCATATTTCTCCACCAATATTTCTGACACAGGATTGAATGCTCAGCAATTGTAGAATTCCATAGAGGCCCAGACCCCAAGCTAGGCAGTACGTATGTACAGAACAGGATAAGTACAGTCAGGTTTGGTGACAGTCTAAACACACAATATGATTATGTGAGGTACTAATTTTGGATCAGTGTCATTTCTACTTAATTAGCAAAATTCATTCATTACATTAATTCACTGTAATATTTATGTGCATATTGTAACGTAACGAAAATATGGTCCCCTACGTTACATAAATCAATTTATAAGTTTTAAAATAAAATAAAAAGTAATAATTATCCATACCCGTAAAAGGTCAGAAACCCAACCCATAATTGAATAAATGAATTATCCCCAATAAGAATACAAGGTAGAAGGAAACAAGTAATAATGTTAATAAATACAAACCTCAAAGTTCAGTGAAAGGTGTAAACAATAGACATTAACAAATGATGTACAAAACTAACTTAGACTGTTTTATAATAATTAATGTTTCAAATGAGAGGAGAATGAGTAATTCTTACATGATTTATTTAATAAAACTGTACCTGTTATTACGTTGTATCATGTTGTATTATTATCATGATAGTAATGTTATTTTGTGTGAAGGATCTCGATGTAAGCGTGTGGTGTACGTGCTACTAGACGCATTTTGCGAGAATTTTCTCGACTGTGCCGGGCTTCGCTCGGGCACTCGGACTGTGTCAAGGCCGTAGTAATTATGTAGTTCACGAGAGATAAGACGCAGTTTGGAAGCTTCTGGTGTGTGAGCGTGACTATAAATACATCGGGTAGCGGCCTTAGTTTTCAGTTCCATGCGAGATTTTGGATAGTGCGGTTCGAGAGTATTAGTGCGATATATTTACAGAGCGGTTCGGGTTATTACTGTGTACGTGCAAGTAGTTAGTAGTGAAGTGTTGCGTTTTATATTCGGACGGTATAATTATAATACAATTGAGTTTTAATATTTGTCGACATTTTATTGCGTGTGTACAATTTTCATTTGATTTGTTGTAGAGACTGTGTTGTTAATTACGAACTGTTTTACTGTAACAATTAAAGGTGTGATTAGTAACTTAATTGGGTCTTGTACTTATTTTGTTTCCACTGTACCTACGACGATCGAGTAGACCGTCGTAACAGTGGTGTCAGAACTGGGATAGAATGGTTAACAGTGGAAACAGTGGACGCTTTGTACAAGACGAGTGTGATTCGTAATTAATCAGTAAACATGGATCCCAGTCAGATGATGGAAGCTTTACAAGCACTGCTGCGGCAGACCCAGGAAGAAGCAGAAAGACGACAAAAAGAAGAACGAATACAAGAAAGAGAAGAAGCAGAAAGACGACAAAAAGAAGAACGAATACAAGAAAGAGAAGAAGCAGAAAGATGACAAAAAGAAGAACAAATACAAGAAAGAGAAGAAGCTGAGGAACGTCAGAAAGCACTAATGCTAGAAACAGAAGAAAGACAAAAAGAGGAACGTAAGCAGGAGGCAGAGGAACGTAAACGTGAAGCAGGTGACATCAAAGCATTAATTCATGAACAAAAGCAGATGCAAGAACATACTACCGCAGAATTGGGTCTCCTACGTGGTGACGTAGGTGAATTACGAGGTGAGCTCAACAATCAGATTACCAGAATATCTGACGTAGAAGAATCCATGTCAAATAAAATAGCTAAAGTAGAAAAATCTGTCTTGACTGTGGAAGAAGTTATGTCAACAAAAATATCTGCAGTAGAAAACTCAATGGCAAACATAAGAGAACAAATTAAAATTGAAGTTGAACAGTGAATGAAGATTCAACCAAAACAAATTTCTGAACAGACTGTACCAGTGATCAAGACAGAAAAAGACACAGAAAATAAGTTAACAGAGAAAGTCACTTTGCCTGCAGTAGGGACAGTTCATGTCAAAGCTCCAACCTTTGACGGAAGCAGTCACTGGGCAACGTACCTCCGCCAATTTGAAGCTGCAGCATGCGCAAATAATTGGACAGAAAAAGACAAGGCTGTTTCACTTGTTCTTGCATTAAAAGGACCCACGGCAGAACTACTACAGAAAGTGCCACCTGACAGCCAGAACACCTATGCCGAGTTGATAAAAGCTCTGGAATTACGGTATGGAAAGGATGGAAGACCGAAGTGTTATCGATGTGGGAAACCTGGACATCTACAACGAGATTGTCGGGTTAGAATTCAGCAGCAGAAACGAGCAATAGTCGGTGCAACGGGGCGTGTGCTGACTAACTGGAGGAACACAGCCCCTAGAGAATACGCAATTTCTACGCTTCAGAAAAACAGCGGGAGCTTGGTAGTTACCGGATTTGTTCAAGAAAGGCCAACCTCGATTACAGTTGACACAGGCGCAACAGTTTCTATTGTGCGCCCTGACGCAGTGAAAGATCTCAAGCCAATCTGGTGCTCTTGCAGCTTGCGAACAGCTACTGGACGGCCTGTAAAAGTGTATGGAAAAGTGGAGATACACCTACGCCTCGGTCGACTTGAGTTTAATCATCAAGTACTTGTTGCAGACATTGTGGATGAAGCAATTCTTGGTGTGGACGTTATGAACGCATACGGATTTATAGTCGACTTCAAAAACAATGTCTTGAGAATCGGAGGCGACGAGGTAATGCTATCAACAATGACAACAGCAGAAAAATCGATGGACGTCATAAACCAAGTGGCCGTAACTGTTCCGCCAAACTCCGAAAAGATCATCATGGTTAGAACTGCAGTAGATACTAGGGGCAATCAGTGCTCTATATTTGAACCCCAGGTAGTCAGCACACCAGACATACTAATTGCCAGAAGTTTAGTAAAACCTGACGAAACCGGAAATGTACCTATTAGAGTGGCGAATATTTTGAATCAAGCTATCACTTTACAAAGCAATACGCTCCTAGGCAAATTGACTCCTGTGGCCTGGGTAGCCGGAATAACGCAACGAAGACCCAGTTCTTCGGATACTTCTACATTACCAGAGGAACTGCAAGAATTATTGAGCAGATCTTCTAACGACCTCTCAAGTGGTGAGGTAAAAGAACTCGGACAGTTTTTACACGAATTCAAAGATTGTTTTGCAGTTCGGGGACAGTCACTGGGAAGAACCTCTCTTGTGCAACATCGCATCAATACCGGGGACACAACACCGATACATCAACCTCCTCGAAGGCCTCCATTATCTAAACAAGAGGAGATGTCTCGGTTAGTACAGGAAATGTTGATAGAGGGAGTAATCGAACCTTCGTCAAGTGCTTGGTCTTCCCCTGTAGTGCTGGTAGCGAAGAAGGATGGTGGATTGCGTTTCTGCGTAGACTACCGGAGGTCAAATGACGTTACAAAGAAAGACTGCTATCCATTACCTCGCGTTGACGATACACTCGACACGTCCGGAGCACAGTGGTTTTCCACATTGGACCTGAAGAGTGGATATTGGCAAGTGGGTCTTCATCAAGAAGACAAGGAAAAGACCGCTTTCTCGACCCCAAGTGGCTTATTCCAATTTAACGTCATGCCATTTGGACTCTGTAATGCACCGGCAACATTTGAGAGATTGATGGACCTGATACTCCGAGGCCTGACGTGGAAAACTTGCCTTGTTTACTTAGACGATGTTAGTGATCGGGAAGACTTTCGAAGATCATTTGGAAAACCTTAAGGAAGTTCTAACTAGAATTCACGGTGCACAACTGAAGCTGAGCCCGAAGAAGTGTTCTCTATTCCAGAAGGAAGTACAGTATTTGGGTCATCTGGTTTCGGCAGCGGGCGTTAGCATGGATCCTAATAAAGTAGACACCGTAAGAGACTGGCCAGTTCCGAAGAATAAACATGAAGTTCGGAGTTTCCTGGGGTTATGCTCATATTACCGACGTTTTGTGAAAGGCTTTGCTACTATTGCTAAACCACTACATGAGCTAACGGAAAATAAACGAAACTTCCAATGGTCGAGAGAGTGTGAACAAGCATTTAGAACGTTGAAGATTGCATTATGTTCGCAGCCAATTCTCGTTTTTCCAGCTTCCGAAGGGAAGTACATCGTAGACACAGACGCAAGCAATACTGGTCTAGGAGCAGTTTTGTCTCAAGTGCAGAACGGTGAAGAACGAGTAATAGCGTATTACAGCAAGACGCTTTCTAAACCAGAAAGAAATTATTGTGTTACAAGAAGAGAGTTGTTGGCAATTGTCAGAGCTTTGGAGCACTTCCATAAATACCTCTATGGGAGAGAGTTTTCACTACGTACCGACCATGCTGCACTTGCATGGCTCTTGAGATTTAAAAATCCGGAAGGACAGTTGGCAAGGTGGCTGGAACGTTTGCAAGAGTACAACTTCAAGGTACAACATCGGCGGGGGCGCCTGCACGGTAATGCAGATGGCTTATCACGAAGACCATGCCTGGAAGACTGCCGACATTGCCACAGAAAGGAAGAACAAAACTCAAGCGAACATGTTCAAGCCATCACTGTAGATTTCCTGGCTGATGGTTGGACAACACAAGACTGCCGACAAGAACAGATGACTGATGAAGACATGGACCGATCTTGACAGCAAAAGAGGAAGGTCGCCGCCCAGATTGGCAAGATATCTGCCATGGTTCCGAAGTGCTGAAGGGCTACTGGGCACAATGGGAATCTCTCACCTTAGAAAACGGATTGCTGAAAAGGGCTTGGGAAAGTGCAGATGGACGAGACGTGGTCATGCAGTTGATAGTTCCCCGAAGTAAAGTGCAGTCTGTTTTGAAGGAGATGCATGATGGAACATCTGGAGGCCATCTTGGCGTTAACAAAACCCTTGACAAACGGAAGCGATTCTATTGGCTTCATCTTCGCCACAACGTGGAGGAATGGGTTCGGACGTGTGAAATATGTGCTGCAAGCAAGGGCCCACAAACCAGAAGCAGGGGAAAAATGAGACAGTATAACGTTGGACAACCTTTCGAGAGAATTGCCATAGACATTGCTGGACCATTCCCAGTTACTGACGATGGAAACTGGTACATCATGGTTGTAGGTGACTACTTTACTAAGTGGGTGGAAGCCTACGCAATTCCAAATCAGGAGGTTACCACTGTGGCAAAGCAGTTAGTTCACAACTTCTGTTGCCGTTATGGAGCCCCTATGGAAATCCATACGGATCAAGGGAGAAATTTCGAATCAGGAGTGTTTAAAGAATTATGCCGTCTACTTGGAATTCGAAAGACCAGGACAACGCCTCTGCTTCCTCAGTCAGACGGTATAACGTGTCACCTACGTTATGACATCGGGAACCTGTGCATACTTACCTCTGATCAATTGCACGGGCTGCCATACTCGTAATCAACTTTTAATTACTAGATAAACCAGCAGTAGTTATAACTAAAGGAACTTTTACATGGGGGTCTGATGATTTATTCACTCACTGTTTTAGTGTAAAGTAACGACATCTCTTTATTAAATCATTACTACAACAGCTCTACATAAATATTCCAATATAAGGTTTTCTGAATAAAGATTACAATTTATAACAGATTTTGGTTAAAAAAACTGGGACCAAAACATATGGATTTATCAGTGCTAGCGTTAATCCACGGATCCGGGACCTTAAACTTGTTTATGAGTTAAGCTCGCTTATTTATATTCTATAATACTATTTCGGGGCCATTTGAAGAATGGACTTAATCTAAAAATTTGTATCAGTGAAGCTATACATATACATCACCATCATTCGGTACTACAAATATTTTAAATTCTAAAACATACTACATCTTATAAAGTGGTTATCATTAAAGTCTTTCTATTTTTTATTTCAACTGTCTTTAATAATTCATTGGTTACAATTTTAATTAATCACGGAGAACAAGTCTCCGTGTCACCTGCCATATCCATCAGTTTACTCGTAGTCAGGGTCCTTGGTCCTTATGGTGTTCGTCAGCGGCTGACCTTAAGTGGAGTTAACTTTCCTGTTGAAGTTCCTGGAGTGGTTAGTTCATAATGAAGTAGCGTGGAGGTTCTCAGAAGTCTCGTAGTTAAACATCGTTAGTAGTATAAGTGCCGTAAATGTTCTTGTTTGTTGCAGAATCGCATGTCACATTATTGTTTATAAAAGTTCTCACTTTTGGTAGCTTGTACCATATTATTTAAAACAACATAGACATCTTACAAAATTAAACAAATGAGAGTCATCCCTTACACAGTTATTTATACATTTCGGTTTTTAACATTTAGACTACTACCACACTAATTTGGCAATACTTTTGCTACACATTGTTGTCACTGTCTTCTAAATACAAATATTCTGTCTTTTTCTGAGACATGGTTCAAGCGCGTGTTTTCTACGCGAGCGCTTCATCTCGACTCTACTATGTAGGAAGGGTCAGTTAATCGCGCGGAGTTTACGCGTCGCAACAAAATAGTTCCACATTTATCCTCTATTTAAGGGGTTAAAGTTTGACCTTTTAAATATCCAAAGATATTCTTAATTACAGACTTCATTATAGTACACTACTGTGGTCTTGTTTATTTATTTATTTAATATTAATTTTTAAGGATTATTAGTTTGTTTAGGGGTCGGTATTTAGGTTAATTCAGGTTAGCGCATGTCTATGCAGGGTTAATTAACAAGCGTTTCCCTATCTGTACACTAACATTTCTTTTATTTTATTATTAAAACTCTTTATTAAATATTATTATGATTTATGATTGCGATAAAATTTAGTTTAAATGTGCGATTTATTAAAAATTTAAAATTTCTCAGCTTTTACATTACCTATTTATTAATTATTTTATTTTTAATTAATGAAATCGTCAAAACGGGATGGTTGAGAGATTCAACAGGACACTTGAGCAGCATCTTTCGAAAGTTGTTGACGAGAACCAAACAGACTGGGACCAACGTATACCACTATTCCTTATGGCGTATAGGTCATCAGTACATGACACAACCGGCATGACTCCAGCAAAATTGGTGTTTGGGTGGGAGATTCGTCTTCCTGGGGACTTGATGTTTGGATCACCTGAGACTCAGTCCCAAGAGCCAAAGAACTATTCCTCGCAATTAGAAAACCAACTGCGAGAAATGAATCGCTTGGTAAGAGGACGGCTGAAGATTGCCAGTGATAAAATGAAAACTCGGTATGACATTCGCAGCAATAGTGTGGGTTTCCAAGAAGGAGATCAGGTCTGGTTGTTCAATCCAAAGCGCCGTCGTGGTCGCTCACCTAAGCTTCAGTCTAACTGGGAAGGACCGTACACTGTGAAAAAAAGAATTAACGATGTTGTTTATCGGATTCAACAGGAAGGACAGCGAAAGTTCAAGGTCGTCCACCTAGATCGCCTGGCTAAGTACAAATTTAGAGACGCTTTGCCAGTTCGGGATGAACAGGCTTAAGGAGGGGGAAGTACTACGACAGCACAGAACAATCTACGCGTTTATCGAATATGCCAGAAGGATCTCGATGTAAGCGTGTGGTGTACGTGCTACTAGACGCATTTTGCGAGAATTTTCTCGACTGTGCCGGGCTTCGCTCGGGCGCTCGGACTGTGTCAAGGCCGTAGTAATTACGTAGTTCACGAGAGATAAGACGCAGTTTGGAAGCTTCTGGTGTGTGAGCGTGACTATAAATACATCGGGTAGCGGCCTTAGTTTTCAGTTCCATGCGAGATTTTGGATAGTGCGGTTCGAGAGTATTAGTGCGATATATTTACAGAGCGGTTCGGGTTATTACTGTGTACGTGCAAGTAGTTAGTAGTGAAGTGTTGCGTTTTATATTCGGACGGTATAATTATAATACAATTGAGTTTTAATATTTGTGGACATTTTATTGCGTGTGTACAATTTTCATTTGATTTGTTGTAGAGACTGTGTTGTTAATTACGAACTGTTTTACTGTAACAATTAAAGGTGTGATTAGTGACTTAATTGGTGTCTTGTACTTATTTTGTTTCCACTGTACCTACGACGATCGAGTAGACCGTCGTAACAATATATATAAAAACGGTAATGTGATCAGACAAGAAGGTAAAATAAGAAGAAAATGGGTAATTTAATGACTATAGTTACGATGAAAATAAAGAATGATAATAATTAATGCAAATACAATTTAGAATTTCTTGGAAAGGAAAATGATAAAGGAAGAGATAGTACGGAGAACATCTGTCACAAGAAAGAAGGTCAGAGGTGTTTACAAATAAGGAATGTCAAAAATGTTATCTGAAAATAGCTACTGAAAATAAGAAGGAATCAAGAAGAAAAGGAAATATATATATATATATAATTAAATGTAAAACGCAACAGCATAACGAATCCCCAAGATGTTTATTATTAGTCAAATAAAGAGACTATTATGATATTATTGTATTTTTTATAACTGTCTGTAGATGAATTCCAGCAGTATTATATTGAAGTGTAGTATGGCCAGCAGAGTATGAAGCCAAAAAGTGCCTCTCTGAACTGTCCCAGCTGTTAGGGAATGTTAGGGAAATTGAATATTTAAGGGATAATAAAACCGCTGCGAAGATTGACATCAGATTCCCAAAATATGAAGGAAGAAAACAGAAGGAAGATAGCTGACAGAAGATCAATGGAGAAACGCATTTGTAGAAGTAACTAGAAATAGGAGAGTGTTAAAACTAATTTTTACTGATTATTGTGACCAACCATTGTCAAGTAATATTTAAAAGAAACAAAGCAAGAAAATTAATATCGTTAATGAAGTTTCATCCACTAGTCAAAAATGTTACATTTCAGAAATCCAATCAATTACCATTAAAACTCTACAATGAATGAAAGGAGGGTATTCCAAGGCATGAAAAAATATAAGTTTACTTTGACGCAAATTATATTCAGGTAAACTAAACTTCTTTTGGAGGGGAAGCATATGTAACATAACGAAAATATGGTCCCCTACGTTACATAAATCAATTTATAAGTTTTAAAATAAAATAAAAAATAATAATTATCCATACCCGTAAAAGGTCAGAAACCCAACCCATAATTGAATAAATGAATTATCGCCAATAAGAATACAAGGTAGAAGGAAAAAAGTAATAATGTTAATAAATACAAACCTCAAAGTTCAGTGAAAGGTGTAAACAATAGACATTAACAAATGATGTACAAAACTAACTTAGACTGTTTTATAATAATTAATGTTTCAAATGAGAGGAGAATGAGTAATTCTTACATGACTTATTTAATAAAAATGTACCTGTTATTACGTTGTATCATGTTGTATTATTATCATGATAGTTATGTTATTTTTTGTGTGTAGCAAGTGGAGTTATTCTTTTAATAGAATACCAATTAACTAATTAGTATGTGTTGTCAATATATCATTATAGAACTGTTGTTAAACTCATTAATTAATTACCAATTGATTTCATTTTTAGGTGTTATCAATATATCATTATAGAGTTGTTAGACTTTATATAGTTAAATGTTTGTATACATGTAATTAGATATTAGGCTGATTATAATTGTAAACAGGTCAGAAGGCCATAGTTGTTAACGAGATACAAAAGGGTTTAGTGTAATCATATCATAAACAAATGAAGGATTCTATAATAATGCAGGTAGTAACTAATTAAAATCAGAAGTAGAAAAAAGTGTAATGATAGGCCTAAAAAACCAGTAACATTGTATAGTAAGTCAGGTCAGAAAGGTTAGGTAAAGAAATTGTAAACAATACTAAATAGAATCTAATGAGCTAGGAGAAGTTAATAATAATTGCTAATAACAGATAAATAAATTCAATTTAAATAAAATCTCAAAATGCAATAGTGCAAGGATACCGATAGGTAATGTTTTGTAACAAAAAAATAATACTTGTTAAGAGTCAGTAGATTAAGAGGAAACGATAGCAAAATATATAAAATTTAGTAACAAACAATATGTAAAATTATAATAGGATATAATGGAAATTTAGTAAAGGATTATTTTGATGAGTGTAAGAACATTGTATGATAATGGTTATAGTATAATATAATATCCAATAAGAATAGACATGATGGTTGTCAAGAACGACGAGAGATATAAAATTTGTTGATTCGATTATTGAATAATTACCCATGAACGAAGACGGTTTAGTTTGGATGCACTCAAAAAAAGAATTGATTAAATTGAATTAAAACAACACAATTGGGAAACAAATTAAGTAATAAATCACCATAGTATGGTTCACTGACGTTCAACCGTCTTGTATAACTGAGCAATCATAAACCGGTATATGAAAATTGTCAGAAAATCTAAGTGAAGAACTCTAATAGTAAAACTCGATATAATGAGTAAATATTAACTTAATTAATCAACCAAAGCAGAGAAATAACTACCTGAATAGAGTTATATAATCCAATAACATAAAGAACGAAAATAAAACACAAAATTATACTTGAACATCAGTTTCCACAATTCAATAGAAAAAGCGTAGTTGGACACGAAATTCGTTGAAACACGTAACCACAAAAACTCGGACATTGGTGAACAAAAGGAGCGGCATTTCTGCATCATCCGAGGACCAAGAATTCAACCTTTATTTCAAACTTGGAGCGAAGACTGGCGAGGATAAATTCATCTGTATTCGTTACTGACCAAACACTACAACGAGGTTAGCTATACACCGCCTTACCGAGTCACGATGCCCAGCAGACGGTAAACTACAATTATTTTAAATAATATTTAATAAGAACTTAATACTATCTTGTAATACCTTGTAATCCTATTTATGCATTTTCTGACCTTACTAACAGTTGAAAGAACCTTCACGCCCTGTGTTTAAAGAAATATAAAATCATAAATAAAATAATATAACACCCTGAATCTGATCGATAATCGATTACTTCTAATACTATCGACTTTTGTATCTCCGTAAAGAAATAACTTTGTTGGCAAGAAATATTAAAATCTTAATAAAGAATCCTTTCAGAATTTAACGATATCTTCTCATTTATATAATATTTAGTGTAGTGTGAACAAGATATAATATAAGTAGAGAGTGTAACTTAGAATTATTGTACGCGGTGGACTAACCTACAATTTTCAGCTGTCTGGGAACCACAGCGCTATTCGCGGACTGCTTTGGTATTAAAGAGAATGAGAAACCAATAAAAATTCCTTCTCTTCTCTTCAACGCGGGTTAGGCTTGAACGAAAAAATTAGAATTACACACTCAATACATAAATTTAACCACAACAACACAAATATATTAAATAAGGAGAAACTGGGGTATATTTAAACATTGTTATACCTTCCCATATTGAAATAAGATATACTATAAATTGCCTCTCCCAACAGTGAGGCTTAATGTGGATACAGGAGTACATTATAAATTGACGAACCCAACAGTGGGGTAAAACCGGGATACTATAAATTAACGCATCCATCGTGAGGCGAAATAAACAGAATTAAATAGAGAGGGATAGAGAATAGTTATAAATTGGCGTTTCCAACGTGGAACATATTTAGAAATAATTATACCAAAAGCATCAGGGACACTATAATATATTTTAGTGTCAATTTGTTTAGTTTTGTTTCATTTAATTTTTTTAATATAAATTTTCCTTCATGAACTAAAGAACTGTCAACACACACACACACACACACACACACACACACACACACACACACACACACACACACACTTTTTTGTATTATGTTTTATTCTTTGAGTTTTACTCCTGAACAATAGGACTAGGACACTAAACTGACTGGTGCACAAATAACAAGATCGAACTGTATACAGTGCACATCGGGTTGTTTATATAATATACACCACAATATTGTTGGTTTGTGTATTATATACAGTGTTTTTTAATATAAAAATTGCACTTAATTATTTAGTAATGGAGATAATGTTCTTTAAAAAGCTGAATAAGACTTACAAAATAGTGGACCTGTGTATGTTTTTCGTTAAATACTATAATATTACACATTCAAGTAGTTAATTAATAATTAATTAATATTACACATTAATAACATTACCTAATTAATTAATATTACACATTAATAACAAAAGAAATATTCTTACCGAATGAGTCTTGAGACAAAACTGTCAAAGAAGTTGATTTTGTTTGTGCGATCAAGTGAACTAAGAAATCCTTTAGCAGTTAGAAATCCACTTAGCAATATAAAAGAGTCGGTATAAATTATTGCAGTGCGTCCTATGGCAGACCATGCCATACCTAAAACCTTGTTTAACAAAGTACATTGCTAGTATTGAATTATGTTGTGTATATCTGTATCAGAATAGAACATTATAGTCTAATCACTAACTGCATTTGTAATATGTGAGATATATTAGATAATACAAGGCATACTTATATAGGTATACTTTAAAATGATAATCAGATAAATTAATAACTATATTTAGTTACTAATATGATAAATTATTTAGTTATTAGTGATATAAATGAAGAGATAAGTAAGAAGGTTCAGGATGCTAATAGATGATACTATTGGCTGATGAAATACCTTAAATCACAACTTCTACACCATGAAACCAAAGCTAGATTATGTGAAACCAGTCCTGATGTACAGAAGCAAAACATGGGTACTGACACAGGGCAACCTGTTTCGACTTGCATCTTTTGAAAGGGAAATACTTAAGAAAATTTTTGGACCCATTAGGGAAGGTGGAGAGTGGAGAATAAGGTACAATAGAGAGCTCTATGAGTTATATAGATTGCCTGATATTGTGGCATCAATTAGGTTAGCTAGGCTGAGATGGGCAGGACATGTACAGAGAATGAATGAGGAGGAAATACATACCAGAAGGAAAGAGAGGATGTGGAAGACCCAGACTATGATGGATTAATGGATTCCTAGAAGACGTGAAAGTACTTGGAGTTAAAAATTGGTGGACATTGGCTAAGGATAGGGAAGTCTGGAGGAAAATCCTGAGGGAAGCTGAGGCCTATGGTGAGCTGTGGAGCTACTGATGATGATGATTATTATTATTATATAATGATAATTATATTCTGCACTGAGTTATAGTGTTTTATCACAGTAAAACATGAATAATATAAAAAATATAATACTATTGCTAAAATATTAATAACATTCCTATGCTTATTCATATTGTCACAAGAAGGTTGACCAAAAACTAAAGACACCCAGAATGTTAAAGGACCCAACGTCATCAGCTGTGCTCGTATAAATGGTGATGCAGCAAATGTAATCATATTCCCCTGACGGCCATTCCCTTACTTAACCATAAAAGTCATAAAAGTTGAGCAAAGAAAATAGGTTCTTGTATAAGTGACACAACAAATCAACCCATATTTATACTAACGTACATATTTAATAACATGCCAACGCCCATTTAAAACATTAAGTTATTCAATTAATTATAAGTTGATATAAATCAAATTAATTATTAAATTAATATTGTTTCATTTTTAATGTTATTATTTATTATGTAAAGGTAAGATCTAGTTACATGATTTGTGAGATTTGTGTTTGATACTAATTTGTATACTAATTGTTGGCCACGTTCAATCATCTTTGTGGATGAGTAAATGTGTGTTGAAATTAATGCAAGTTTGTTTCAAATGAAGTTGAATAAAGAAACCCATGAGGACTACAGAAAGACTGTTTGCTGTTTGCTTTTCAGTAGACTGTTCAGTGTACCTCTAGATGCAAATCCAGTAGCAAAAGAAAGAAATGAATTTACATAAATTTATGTATCATTAAGTCATTTTTCAAACATTGAACAACAAAACTTGTTTCCGCTTTTTTGTCATCACAAAATTGTCATCATTTTTTTAACACAACTACACATTCATTCCTTTACTCATTATAACAGTTCAAGAAGCCTGGAAAAGTCAATAGCAAAGTCAATAACATCATTGATGCTCTGTAGAACCTGTGTGCATATCTTCTTCTATACTTCTCCTCCTCCTCCTCCTCCTCCTCCTCCTCCTCCTCCTCCTCCTCCTCCTCCTCCTCCTCCTCCTTCTTCTTCTTCTCCTCCTTTTCTTCTTCTTCTTCCACTTTCTCCTCCACCCTATCTTCTTTGTTCTGAATGTTTTATAGCTAGAAGGTCTGTAGCAGATTCAAAGTTATAATGAGTGACCAGATGATCATAAAATTACCAGAATAACAGCTAAATTTTTTCCTATACTGCAATAGAACATTGCAGTAAGGGAAGTGTAGACTACATGCTGTTATAACAGGTTATGACGTTATAGACATGTTAAAATTTGATTTTTGTCTGAATATGTAAATTAGATGTAAGTATTGAAATAAGAATTGGGTAAAAGACTATTATGTATTAAAATGCCCATAAATGTATTTGTGATCATGTCATGTGCGAGTTAAAGGTGCGAGTGCGCGTGTCAGTCGTATTTTTTATGAATAGCTCAAGTATAAATGAACGTACCGAACTGAGATTTGGACAGCGCACGCATCTTAAATAGCGCTACATTTTCTGGGTGTCAGAGACTTGCTACGTAGTATTAAATAGGGATTTTGTTAGTAAAAAGCAGTTTCTATAAAGTCCTTATCTTTTATAAGGCAGAAAATTCATAGATAAAATCTATACCTGCTTCTGCAGAAATCTGCAAATCGTTTCAAGAAATCGTCTATCAGTTGTAGCCATCAATCGCGTGATAGCTGTTCGACCAATCAGCGGCCCCAATTTCCATTAAGATTGGGTCTCCGCCGACGAATATCTAGTTAGTTCCATCCTGCAGCTCGAATATTACAGATGTGCTCTCTGTGCGAGTTTTTCGAACAGAAACGTGCTTTTGTACGAGTGATCAGGGTCAATTCAGCGACGAGTTACCCGTTGCTGATACCTTGACTGGGTACGAACTCATTATTACAAAAAAAATAAGCTATTTAATGTTGTTAAACAGTGCTAGTATCGCCTGAGTCAAGATTTCCGCATAGGGAAGGTTTATCCATCCGGGATACTCCTATGTGATCGCGAGGACACCTCAAGACGTGGGAAGATGCACGCTTAAAGCACCAAAATATAAGTAAGATTGAATTAATACCCAATTTGTGCCCTAAGATAAGATTAGACTGATTACCAGTGTGACAGCATGCACGCGTACAAGAGGAGCTCCAGCGAGGCGGGAGTGTGCAGAAAGGAGGAGACGAGAGAGGAGCAGATTGCGGCGATTCACAGGACTGGCAGTAAGACGAATCAACCCACGAAAACAACATCCAAGTAACAAATTGACGTTTCTTTTTAAAATCAGATCAATCTGATTTCAGAGACAATTTTGCAATAAAATAAATATTTTGTAAACTACAAACCATATAAAATTTTGTCTTAAAATATACAACCTTGCTCCAGATAACTGACTATATTGTTCCATTATTACTATGCCTAATATATGTTTTGTCGCAATACAAATGTTTGATATTGTCATTATGTTTTCACTTGCTTCACCACTAAATAAATACAAACTCTTCTTTAACAAAAAATTATAGTTTATTCTTTAATATGCCAAACTGATCGAGTTTACAGCGTCTAGTGTTGATACAGACGTGGCAAAATTGTAACAGTTATAGATTTTGTCTATATTTGTGATAAAAGAGTGTTTCAAATAGCGGCTGTAGTGTTGGTTGAATGTACAAGTGAAACCCATATCCATTGTCTGCAATACACTAGTTTCATTCGGTGGGAACTAGGCCAGTTTCACATTTGTAATGTAAACTTTGAGTGGCAGGTGGTATTGTTTAAAAAAAATATCATTTTTCCATTTCTCTTCTTCATTTCAGCATTAAAACACTTTTAAACTCTTCTTTTTTGGTCATCCAAGCCTTTTTATTTCTTTACCAAATCACGTGTAATTTTTTACTTTCTAGTTTTGGAAAATCTTAGTTTCGTAGTCTTTCCAGTAACAAGAAGCGTTTCTATTTTCTGTTGTGTCTCTTCTTGAAGCGGACCAGTCTCCCCATATCTGCTTTAAACTGATCATTTCCCAGAGATTTTGTTACTGCTTGAGCTTTACTTTGTTTTAGTCTCTTGATATTTTTGATGATCTTGCTCATCTCCCCGTTATGTTTGTCAATTTCTCTGTAAGCATTCTTTCATTATTTTATTTTTCATTTTTTTGCAAGTGTCTCATGCATTTGGTTTTACCATACTTGAATTATAACAATTTATCCTTTTCTTTAGCTTCAGTTACTTTTACTTTTTCCTTATCAACAACAATGGATTCAATTTAGTCAATGTACGAACACAGAAATAAACTGGATGGATTTGTTAAACAGGCCAGGAAGGATGTGCTGTTTACATACTAACAATTTTCCATGTGTTTTGGTTTCTAAGTTGGACAGATTCCACCTTATACAAAATAAATACTATACAATACTTATTCTGTGCACTAAGACCAAAGAATTTTACTGTTTTGGACAAGTTCCCAACTTAATTACGTTCTCGAACAAGTTTTACTCTGTGTGTGTGTGCACGTGTGTGACATCCATTCAATTATCGTGATATAAGCACCAAATCTGGAAGTTTTGTATAATGCCTTTAGTTCAGAAGAATAAATATTCAAGTGTGTAACAAATTTTGTAGGGACTTGATACTTAGTAGACCTGTGGATATACTAACCTAGAGGTTCTTGGTTTAAGTCTTGGGCACATTGTAAAGTTAAAGTGCATTTTACAGCCTCCAAATTTACTCGGCCTATGGAAATGAGTAACTAGGGTAACACCTAGAGTAATAATAAGCAGCTCAAAGGTAATGCTGGCTTCCTTGAATGCTTTATGGCTAAAGGAAACATCTCCTATCAAATCACTTAAGTTACTCTCAGAAGGCGAGTAGGAGTCTGCTGAAAGTGTGGGCTGTTTCAATGAATCAATGTACTCCCAGTACCAGTATTATGAGGGTATATGTTGTAACCATGTATCAGTGTGGTAGATTTTTATCTGAATCACAGAAGGAAAACGAGACTCAAGATGGAGAATAGGGACAGTTGCTAGCAGTAAAAGAAAGGACAATGTTTCAGTACATAGACAACTGTATTAATAATAGTAGAGTGTTGAAGAGAAAGAGGAGATACTGTAAGGTCCTGAGGCTCCAAAGTGAGTAGCAGAAGAAGAAGAAGAAGAAGAAGAAGAAGAAGAAGAAGAGATTCAAAAACGACTGGTCTTGTTTCTGAAATTTAAGATGAATATGCCTAAACTGTTTCTGTTGATATTTGGCACTTCTGGTTATTTATAAAAATCACTAGCATTTATAAATTGACATAAATATCTAATTTAGAAAAGTCTGGTATTAGATGATGCACAACCAAATATAGCATCCCTAAAAAAAATAAAATAACTTGCTTAAAATTATTTTTCTTCTACCTACTGTGACAGCTACTTTACACCTTTTAGACTAGGGTATAATAACATTTTTCAAAAGTTTATGCAGAAAATTTCTACAGTGTGTTTTTTTGTCAAAAGTTAAGAAAATTTAGAATAACTTATAAGACTGTTAAAGATTCTGATTTAAAAGAAGGGATTTATTTGACAGCAGACGCATGAGGTATGGCATAAAAATAAAGTTGCAGGAAGAGACTACTCCATGCAAAATTTGTAAAAGAAATAACAATCACACTTATTCTCAAATAACAACAAAAGTTATCATGAAAACTGTAAAAAAGAGAGTCCACAGTTTCAAAATTATAATTCTAATAATGTGATTAACTAACCTGGAATGAAGATGTAGCAAATGAGGAAACTGTGATTAAAATTGAAAAGACAGAATTACAAGATGAAGAAGGCAAATTACATAAGACTGAAGAAGAATCATGCTTTTGCATAATGAAGCATTTAGCTATTTGCATAACAGAACAAATGGTTGGAACAAAAGAGAAAAAAAGTACACCACACTACCATTTAATTCTAAAATGACTTGTGGTTTGGCAGCAAGTAAAAGAGGTGATCAAAATAAAATTCTTGATTTTGCCTAAATAGCATAGAAGCATAATTATTAATATTATTTTCTAAATTTATTCACTAATAATTCAACCTTTTAGATAGTAAATAAAGTATTTCTAACTTTTGAAAAATGTTAGTTACAGTAAGTTAGGATCCCAGTATTGTCTTAAATGTCCCTTACTATGACTCTGGAAAACATACAGTTTTGGCAACTCACCTACACAACTGGACAAACTGTTATGAAGGCCTTGTTTTCCTGTTAACATGGATAATTGTAACTCTAATGTAACTGTAATTAGCTTTGCATTTATCATTGTAATTAATTTAGTTTCAATGTAAAACTAGTTATTTTGATGTTTAGCAGAATTTTGTATATTCTAATTATTATCTCTAGGTTTAGCCATGCAATTTTTAAAATATCGGTATGGAGAACCATACATGACTTCCATATTCTAAGATTTATATTTAAAATCATTTTCAGCCAAACAGCCAGGCTGTGTCTTACCTGCCTTTTTATTGCTGTATTAAATGAAAAATATTATATTACATTAAAATGAAAAAATTATAATTTTATTGCCTGGCAACAAAATTATTTTATTTTTAACAATTACCATTGTTTCAAAAAGTTTAAATAAATTTTCAAGTACTTTACTCTTGTTAAAACGTATAAGGTTGCAGGTAAACTACCCCTTCCCCTTAACCGATCTTCACCAAAATCGAAAGTCATTGAGACCTCTACAATTCAGGGACGTATGCAAAAAATTATTTGATTCTGTTTGAATTTGCGGCTGTTATCGTTTGCCATAGAAAATACGCTTGATAAAAAAACGTTGCAGGTAAACTACCCCTTCCCCTTAACCGATCTTCACCAAAAACAATAGGTCTTGAGTACTCTACAAATCAGGACTGCATGCAAAACATTATTTGATTCTGTTTGAATTTGCGGCTGTTATCGTTTGCCATATAAAATACCCTTGTTAAAAAAACGTTGCAGGTAAACTACCCCTTTCCCTCAACCGATCTTCACCAAAAACAATAGGTCTTGAGAAATCTACAATTCAGGGCTGTATGCGAAACATTATTTGATTCTGTTTGAATTTGCGGCTGTTATCGTTTGCCAAAAAAAAAAAAAATTTCCCTTGATAAAAAAAACCGTTGCAGGTAAACTACCCCTTCCCCTCAACCGATCTTCACCAAAAACAATAGGTCGCGAGTACTCTACAAATCAGGGCTGTATGCAAAAAATTATTTGATTCTGTTTGAATTTGCGGCAGTTGTCGTTTGCCATAGAAAATACGCATGATAAAAAACGTTGCTGGTAAACTACCCCTTCCCCTCAACCGATCTTCACCAAAAACAATAGGTCTTGAGTACTCTACAAATCAGGGCTGTATGCAGAAAATTATTTGATTCTGTTTGAATTTGCGGCTGTTATCGTTTGCCATAGAAAATACCCTTGTTAAAAAAACGTTGTAGGTAAACTACCCCTTTCCCTTAACCGATCTTCACCAAAAACAAAAGGTATTGAGAACTCTACAATTTAGGGCTGTATGCAAATAATCTTTTCATTCTGTTTGAATTTGCGGCTGTTATCGTTTCCCATAGGAAATACCCTTGTTAAAACATAAAACGTTACAGGTAAACTACCCCTTTCCCTTAACCGATCTTCACCAAAAACAATAGGTCTTGAGAACTCTACAATTCAGGGCTGTATGCGAAACATTATTTGATTCTGTTTGAATTTGCGGCTGTTATCGTTTGCCAAACAAACAAAATTTCCCTTGCTAAAAAAAAACCGTTGCAGGTAAACTACCCCTTTCCCTCAACCGATCTTCACCAAAAACAATAGGTCGCGAGAACTCTGCAAAACCGGGCTGCATGCAAAAAATTATTTGATTCTGTTTGAATTTGCGGCAGTTATCGTTTGCCATAGAAAAAAAATCTACAGACACACAGACAGACAGACACACAGACAGACAGACACACAGACAGACACACAGACACTTTTCGGAAAACGACTTTTTTTCATGTTTTGAGTACAGTAGAATCAGAATCTGCAATAATCTCGAACACGATTTTTTTTGCCATCACCATACTTCCATTCCTTAAGGAATATGGAAGTAAAACACCAATCATTCTTTATCACCAGAGCCAATATTTATTGTCAGGAGGTCTACAACCCATTTTTCTACAATTTCTCACCTCCCATATTTTTGAATTTATTTAAAGTATAATGTAAATTCGGATTTTGAATTATTAGATATAAGTTACAACACGTACTTAGATTGAATGTACTAACTGTTTCCTCAGTAACTGAGGAAAAAATCTAATGGTGTATACATTGTGAACGTCATTGACAATCTGTTAGAGAGTAAGCTGCTGAATAAACAGCAATGTGAACAATGGATTAATTTAAAACGGTGTACCAGTATGTAATCAATAATGCACCTCTGTATCTTTATACTTTAACTTTCAGTTCTCAATGAAATACACAGTAATACTCAGAAATTTATCCTTACATTTATCTATTGAATTGGCCTGACAGACATGTGTGATTAGTGAAAATCTTCGGTAATAATGAGAGAGGAGTTTTCTAAGGATGCAAGTATGAGAATGAACTAAATAGTACGCTATAACTTTGTTTCAGAATGAATCTATAACTTCGTGTTTGCTAGACTTGTTTGCAAATACTAATATATTATAAAGTGAACGAAGAGGATGGATCAACAAGATAATTATAATATATTATAGTACAAAAATTAATTTAAAATAGAAAAAGCTACTAAAGATCAATCTGTGGAGGGTATTTTCTCTGGTAGGAAATGGATATGCTGTTCCTTTCAATCTGAAGATAAGGAAAATTCTTTATTTTATTTACATGTTACATACGTTTAAAAAACTTGGGATAACTATAAGGTGCAAAATAAATTTAAGTACTTAATCAGTAATGCTACTTTTTAGAACATGAAATGATTAGCTAAGATGGGTGACTTCTATTTCAGCTATCTGGAGAAGCATAATTCTGAAAAGGTTAATGCTAGAATTTATATTTACCTGTGCTGTGAATGTACGGTTTGTGTATGGTATGAAAAGAAGAGCCATCTGTTTGTGTGAAAGCAATAGTGCTAAACTGTTAAGTGCCCGTATTCCATGCAGGGATGATACTTCACCATGCTTTTTTTCTGTGT
The DNA here is from genome assembly GCA_034769895.1 of Magicicada septendecula. NCBI lineage: Eukaryota > Metazoa > Arthropoda > Insecta > Hemiptera > Cicadidae > Magicicada > Magicicada septendecula. The sequence goes on along the minus strand of CM068369.1, from coordinate 68,955,956 downwards.
TGATGAGCGTTTTGAAGTTACGACGTAATGAGAAAGCTTCTAATATTCCTGCAATCATTTTTTAATATAAATAGTAACTAAAAACTTTAAGACACAATGGATATCTAAGACACACACACACCAATAGTAGCTTAAACTAAATGTTCTGAGCATGATCTCAACACCGGATAGTCTTGATGGAAACCCCTTTCTGGTACAAACTCAGGTAGCTTGCAGGAAGTGAGGAAAAATATAGTTACATTTTTATATGACAGCAGCCACCTTAGGATGTTAGTATTAGTCCATTTGAGTCACACAGTAATTCTGTTCAGTTCTGTATAACAGTTTTTCCCAGTTGCTTGTCTCAGTTGGTTGCATTGTGGAGTTTTAAATAATTCCTCATGCACTTAATGTGCTTACATTTTCTGTTGTTTTTTATACAGTTAAGTTTGTGTATGTGTTGTAATTAATGTATACAAATATGGTATTGTACACATGCTTGGATAATTGTGTTATGCCAAAAAAATGGTTGTAAATTCAGTAAATATTAGATGTTTTATCACATAAAAGTTTTGCTCAACTTTGAAACAAAAGTAGAACTAAAACAATTAGGGTCATCAAAATCCATTATAACCAAAAAAAAAAGATACATTAAAAAGATAAAAACTACACAATCTTTTATTATGAATTAACTATAACTTTATGAGAATCGTAAAAATTGGGTCCTTTGTTGAAGATTTATTACTTTTGTTATGTGTATTGAAGTTTTTGTCCTCTCACTTGAAAAACCCCACTGACACTACACACAGTATTTTTTTTACAATTACAATTACAATTTTTTTAAGTTATAAAGATAATTGGACTTAAAATTTTTCAGGAATATGTAACAGACTTAAATTGTTTTGACAGAACAAAGTAAGTTTACATTTACAATTATATTTACAAAAAGAAAAGTTATAACTAAGTATCAGCATATTGTTAATGGAATAAATCCGCTTATAGTCCAAGCCACGTATTTTATAATCAAATAAACCTTCAGACAAGTTTTATTAAATCTGATATGTAAAATGGTCTTATGAAGCTGGATCTTAATATTCTGAAAATTACGTACTATATTTGCTCGACTTGCAATATTCATATTGTTAATGGAATAAATCCGCTTATAGTCCAAGCCACGTATTTTATAATCAACTACGTGCCATCGTATGATGGTATGAAGAGACTTTTTTAAATATTCTGATGATGGGACAAGTGTCCCGAAACATGTCAATTGTATAAAGACATTTACTTAAGCCACAGACGGTGAGTTACATAGCGTTTAGTTGATTAAGTATCAGCAGATACTGATAACTGTATTAGGACAATCTTGGGAATTCCAATCATTGTGGAAACACTCAAAGGTCCCATGCCATTCTCTAGTGAAGGGATAAGAAATCTACCTGCATGCTGATTGATTCTACTGGAACCATAAACACAGGAACAAACTATAGCTACCACACAACATTTTGCATGTAGACACAATGGTAAACTTACAGTAGAAATAAAATAATGAAGATTTGGAAGGGGTTGCATTACTGATTATGTGTATTAAGGATATGTTTTAACAATTTACTGAAGAATAAGTAAGAAAACACCAGTGTAACAGCAAGAAGTAAAATGTTATTCTGGAAAATCAACATGTGTATTATACAATTTTTAATATTGTTAATAATTTATGTGTAGTTAATAAATAACTGTTACTTGAATTAGTGTTTTGTTTAGCAATCACAGTGCATATAGTGAGTAATACCATAATAATATTCATGAAAACTAGAAAATATTAACTACAATGTTTTTTATTATTTGTAGCATGTAACGAATGTCTCCATGACTGAGGAGAACTGCTGTAACAAAAATACAATTCTTGAATGGAATGTTAGTAAAACTTTTGAGTGTGATTTCTCTGGTGTTTAATACTTATGCTACTGTTCTTAGATTACTATATTATTTATAAATGTTGTATACTTCCGGATTTTGAGTCCTTTTTAGCCTGTATGTGAACAGCTGTACTCCATGCAGTTAATAATATCCAAAAAGTAAAGAATGCTCTGGAAAAGAAATACATTTTTTCTGCAACTATCTCATTAAAATAAAAGTAGACTATATTTAAACACTAGTACTACAAATTAATTACCAAAACTTGATAAAAGTACATAAAATACTAATTGTTAAATAGTAAAACTAATAATGATAATGTTATAATAATCATAGATTGTTCATTGAATAATCATTAAGAGGGCTGTTATAGCTGGCCAGTCCTTTTTGTGCTAAATTTTCAGTAAATTTGGTGACTATTTTTAAGGCTAATCACAAAAAATTTTTACAGTTCATTTACTAGATATTTTAAAAGTTTTATCCAAAAAATTAGTGCTGTATAAAATTTATTTGTAAAAATATAAATAATAAAAAATAAATAAAAAATGTACCTATGTATATCTTTACTTTTTACATGTTTTCTCTGTAACTACTTGACATAATTTAATAAATGAAGTGTCCCCTTCTCCTAAACATCTGTGGCTATGGTGTGAACTATGAAAATTTGTCTACTGAAAACAATATTGGATTTTCATAATTTTTTATTATACTTTTTATAAAAAAATTAATTTTTTTGCAAGGAAAAGTCTATAACTTTGTAAGTATTTCACTCACTTACTTTACTGTAGTTCACACCATAGAGAAATGTATAATAAATAAGACCTGAAATTTTAGTAGCTGTAGTCTAAATAGTTTTTGAGATATTTTGTAAAATGTTGAAAAACACATGTTTTGGAAATTCAAAGTTAAAGTTTTATTTCACAATTTTATAGAAAAATAACAGTGTTGGTAGCTTAAAAACTTCCCAGCAGCATACATTACTCCTTCTTTATCAGCTGTAGTCTGTTATTTTTCAAGTCTAAGCCCTCCTTGTAGCTCTTCTTTCTTCTAGACTTGCCTTACTAAACCACTTTTCTGTGTCGTGCAACCTCCTCATATCAAATTTCTTCAGAGCGTCTTCTGTGTGCTCTCCAGGAGCAGTACCTAAATAGTTAAAGACTCTCATTCTCACAGCCTTCATTGTACTGAAGAGTATCATGTGAAGTAATTTCTACCACTTTTATCCCGGCAAAGGCCCTTGTAGGACACAAAGACCAAAGTACATTAACGAACGACTCATTTGTGTTCTGAGTTTTCCTTTTGAAACACCTTCTTAATAGTTCAGGTGCTGATAACCCTGAGATTACAGGTTTAATAAGATCCATTATTGGCATAGGTATTGTTTTTGTGTGAAAATGTGGCAGCTGTATTGCTAGTTGATAGGTTAGGTGACACATCCTTTTTACTCGGTTTTCATTTCTTACCTGGAGCACTTTTATAACTAGTGTCTTTCTTTGTAGTAAATGTATTACCATGGGACTCTCTCTTCTTTGTTCTTAATATATATTAAAAAAACAAAATCTATTCATAACAATATATTGTTACGACATCACAAAACAATCTACGTGTTTATCGAATGTTCCAGAAGAATCTCGCTCTAATGTGTGTATGGCATACGTGATTGTCGGCGAATTTGCTAGACTGTACCAGAAGCAGCATGCACTGTGTCAAGGCCGCAATTAATTACGCCGTAGTAGAGATAATGCGTAGTTAGGAACGTTCTCGTCTGTGAGCGCGGGTATAAATACAGACGGCAGCGGCCTTAGTATTCAGTCACACCACTTGGCACTTCGGATCCAGCTCTTCAACAGGACTGAACTCTCTCTGGACTGCTCTCTCCTGCCTGGACTGGACGTTGCTACAGCTTCTAGCTGCTACCGCCTGCCTCTCCGCTTGGACGAGGAGACCATCTTTCATCAGGAAAGAAGACCCAGGAGCCAGCTGCTTCCGGTGAATTGAGTAGCTGGTAGAAGAAGCAGCTGGCGGAATTTGCCTTTATTAGGACCACCTGGGCCGGGATACATCTCACCCGACAGGAAAGAAGAGGACTGGGTGAGTGCCGTACATCAACCTGCCCACGGCTGTTAGGTAGCGCTACCCCGGACGATCCTTGCGAGCCCCCACCAGTGGTAAGCGAGCTTGGATATCGCCGAGGTAAAGGGACCAGTGGACACCAGTCTTGGTAAGGACTGGTATCTAACGAAGCTGGTCGTTAGCCCAGCTCCTCCCGCATCGCCGTGAGCAGGGAAGTCGCGTGGGTAACCCAGCTTCGGCCGGACCCAAGATCCCTGGCGTCTGGCAGTGACTGCCTAGCAGTCTCTGTCCGGCAGCCAGACTCGGCCAGCATGCCCACTACGGGCAACGGCTCGAGTGCCGAGTCGCTCGACTCTGCCTTGCCCCACGCGGGCGACTCGCCTGAATCGCCTCGGGTGATGGAGACGGATGATCCTCTTCCTAACCCGCTACCCCCTCTCACGGTGGACGAGTCGGACGACTTCGCGACCGTTGGTCAGCGTAGACGCCCGGCTAAGAAACCGAAGAGGAACCATTCCACCGGATCCGCTTCCTCTCGGACCTCGGCCATGGACATCGGTCCTTCTCAGGGCCAACAGGCTGCGGTTCCGCCTGCTTCGGGAACAGCTCCGGCTGCTTCCGCTGTTGGTCGCGCGCCGCCACTGTTCGTCCATGGAGTGTCAAATGTCGCCGCCTTATACAGGCGGCTGATCGCGGCCCACGGCCTATCGGCCGACAAACTTGATCTTAAGCTGCTTGGCGGTGACACGGTTAAAGTTGTCGTCCGACGGATCGAGGACCACGGCTTTGTCGAGGCCTTTCTGCAGGCTAACAACCTGCAATACCATACCTTTTCCCCCAAACGTGTCAAGCCCTTGTCTGTAATTCTGCGTGCGCTTGACGCGCACACCGATCCTCAGGGGATCCTTTTGGAACTCCGCGAACTCGGGTACCCGGTGCAGGCAATTTTTCCCCTGTTCACCAATTCAGAAACTCGAGTACCTCTCCCACTCGTCCGTCTCCACCTCGAGAAGGGCGAGGCTGCAGATAAGATATTCCACCTGACGCGGCTGTTTGGCTTCCGCGTCAGTGTGGAATCCAGTCGCCCCCCGGGCAAGCTCGCGCAGTGCCATCGGTGCCAGAGGTTCGGCCATCATACAGACGTCTGTCGCAGTGCCCCGGCCTGTTTACGTTGTTCCTTGGGACATTCCATGCAGGCCTGCACTGTGGCAGACAAGTCCTATTATCGCTGCATCAATTGTGGCGAAGGCCATGCAGCCAATAATAGTAACTGCCCGGTATACAGGGCGGAACTCCTGCGGAAACAAAAGCCGCAGGGGCCCCTCCCGAAGCCGAGGCAGCCAGTATTGCAGCCCCAAACTCAGAAGCAGCCTAAAGCACAGGCTAAGCCGCAACTAAAGGCACCACCGGCATGGAGCGCGCCCTCTCCGGCTCCACCTCCAGCCGCTACAAAGGCACAAAAACGTACCGCGTCGCCTTCCGCAGCAGAGACATGCCCTGTACCCAATATCTCGGTATTGGAGCCGGAGAATCAACCCTCCACCTCCGCGGAACCACCAACTCCCGCCTCTGAACCAGAGGTAGCCTTGCCACCACTGCCACCTCCGCGATATCCGCGAGCAGGCAAAATTAAACCTAAAACTATAGGGATAACCACACCGGATGCTCGGCCCCGAGCTCCTGCCTGCCCACAGCCCAAGAAAAGTCCTGCTTCCCGGTATAAGTCCGACGAAGCGCAACAGCGTACTTTTCCTGTCACACATTCAAAAACGTCTGCCCCTGGTCCTGTGGCTTCCACCACGACCCGATCTGCCGTTAAAGCTGGTCGCTCTTACGCGGCCGCAGTTTCCAGGCAAACCGCCCAGTCCGTCACTACCGATGACGCACAGTTCGTCCTCGACTTTCTGTCCGGCTACGATCTCAAGAAAGTCGCATCCACCTTCAGGTCCATCCGAGACCGCCTGGAAACTGCTGACCCAACTGAGAGATTTATGCTCTTGTTGGAAGCTTGTAATGTCATAGGCCTTCTATGAACCGAGCCCTTAGACGAGATCTCTCACTCATAGCCTGGAATGCTAACTCCATCGGTTCCAAGCATTCCGACCTTCTAGAATTCCTGGCTCGGTTCAAACCCGACGTACTTCTCCTCACAGAAACCCACCTAACCCAGGCGAACTGGTTTCGATTACCAAATTACGTGGTCTATCGGGATGACCGAATTGGCCGACAAGGAGGCGGCACGGCGATCGCGGTGAGGACCTCTACAGGTCAACATCGTGTCGTTTTGCCGCAGCGCACTCATCTAGAGGCCACCGCCATTGAGGTCCACGGAGCTCTTGGCGGCGTTCTCGTGGTTTCAGCATACAAGCCCCCGCAAGCTGAACTCCTTGTCGGCGACCTGGACGTCATCTTCGATTCCCACCGAAGGGTAATTTTGGCCGGCGATCTGAATTGCAAGCATCGCGTTTGGAATAGTCGCTTGACTACTCCGAACGGGAGGCGCTTGCTCAGTTATGTTGAATCGCGTCGGGCGATGGTATTTGGTCCAGCACAACCCACGATCTTTCCGACACTACCTCACGCGGTTCCCGATGTTCTGGATATTGCGGTGACCCAAGGAATCGTCTGTCCGGTCGAAGTATTCTCGCTTACGGAGCTGACATCCGACCACAACCCCATCTTGGTCCACGTCGCTACCCAGCACGCCTATGCACGTTCTGACAAGAAGAAGGTTATCGATTGGGATCGCTACGGCCCGGCCTTGTGCCGTAGATTGCCTCCAGCTGCCCCACTCGATTCCGTTCGCCTCCTAGACGAAGCAGTAGCGGGAATCGAAGTGGCAATCATCTCGGCTATAGGCGTGTCTTCACGTACGCGAGCTGGTTTCACGCCTGACTACCAATGCATCCCTGAGGAAGTCTCTCTTCTCGCTTGCGAGAGGAATTACTTCCGGAAACGTTGGCAGAGGACCTGTGATCCGGCCGATAAGGCAGCATTCAATCGGCTCACCGGACGACTGCGTGGCAGTCTGAAGGCGTTCCGACGTAGCTGTTGCGAACTCGCTGTGGCCCGAACGGGGGATGCGGACCCGCAAAGTCACCCGTACAGAATACCTTCCGCATTGGACGGAGGCGACGACCTCCACTCCCCGCCATTGTTGGACCGTTCGGACGACTCCTGGGTCACCCGGAGGAGAAGGCCGAGTACTTGGTCTTGTTTCGAGCGACAGTTCGCTCCCAACCCGCCCATGGACTGGGACTTCGACGAACAAGTCGAGATGGCTGTGGAAGACTTTCTATCTCTTCCGATCACGGCGGAGCCCGAACCCATCTCTTTGGAAGAGGTCTCAGATCGGCTTGCTGAACTTCAGCCAAGAAAATCTCCAGGCTCGGACGGTGTTACGAACACCGCTCTACGACTTCTTCCCGAGCTTGGAGTTCAATTCTTGACTGATTTGTTCAACGCGTGTCTCAGACTGGCCTACTTTCCCAAGAAATGGCGAAAGGCGACGGTCATCGTGATCTCGAAGCAGGGAAAGGATGCTTCCCGCCCCGACAACCTCCGGCCTATCAGCCTACTCTCCGCTACGTCCAAGGTTTTTGAGCGCCTCGTGCAGCGTCGTGTACTAGAACATCTAACCAACTTTGACGTGCTGGTCTCCGAACAGTTCGGCTTCCGTGTGGGGCATTCGACCATTCATCAACTGATGAGAATGGTGGAATACGTCACGGACGCGGGGTGTCGGAGAGAACGGACCGTTGGCTGTTTCTTAGATGTTGAAAAAGCCTTCGACAGCGTATGGCATGATGGCCTATTATTCAATCTTAGGGAAGTCCAGCTCCCGGACTGCTAGCGCCATCTGGTTGCTAGCTTTCTGACGGAGAGGACCTTCTGCGTGAGAGTTGGAGATTCAGTCTCTTCCGAGAGACGAATCACAGCCGGCGTCCCTCAAGGTAGTGTTCTTGGCCCCCTTCTATTCTCACTCTACGTCAACGACGTGCCGAGACAGCCTGGAGTCCAGGTGGCCCTCTTTGCGGACGACACGGCCGTATTTACGGCCGATCGTCATGTAGAAAGAGCCGTCTTACGACTGCAGCGCCAGCTCGACACACTCGGGGACTGGACTGAAAATTGGAGAGTGCAACTCAACGCTACCAAGAGTGTAGCCGTCGAATTCTCGAAGCGACGGAAGGACCCTGTTAGGCAGTTACGTATCGGCAGAACGTACTTGCGCTGGTCCAAAGAGGTCAAGTACCTCGGATTACACCTCGACCGTCGGCTCACCTGGCGTACCCACGCTCAGACAGTTCATAAGCGAGCATCCGCTCGTCTGAGCTTATTGTTTCCACTCCTGATCAGCTCTGCCATGACCAGGAAATTGGGGAAGATGATCGTTGGCGCGTATCTGCTGCCGGTCATTACCTACGCTTGCCCGGTTTGGGGTTACCTCGCCACAGTGCATAAAAAGAAGTTGCAGAGCGTCCTCGACAGGGGTCTTCGGCTAACGGCCAAAGTCCCCCGTCGCTTCTCATCACGCCTTCTAATGAGAGGACTTGGCGTCCGCTCCTTAGACGAAACATTCAGGCGGCTTGCACGCAAATTTTATGCACGTGCGGCGAGGTTCCCAGACAATCCTCTAGTGGCTGGGCTGGGCAGGTACCGTATACGTCCAGGTGATTCGTGGAAACGCCCTCGGTGTATACTGCGCTAGTGTAGGCTAGCACAACAGCCGAGAATCGGCCTGCTATAGAGCACACGCCCTACTTGGGCAGGGCCACGAGTCAGGAGCTCCAGAAGGTAGCTCGGAACTCAGATACCGAGCGGTTCGTCTCTGCGACGCACAACCGCACAGCCCAGAGCTTCGTTAGTATTCAGTATTAGTCGCGATATATTTACAGTGTGGTCCGAATGTATTGTCGGGCGATTACAAGTGATTATCTGGCGATATTACTGTGTGCGTTCAAGTTGCCATTAGTTGGAAGTGTTGTGTTATATAATCGGACGGTATATTGTAATGCAATTGTGTTTTAATATTAATTGACATTTATTTGCGTGTGAACAATTTTTATTTGATTTGTTATAAGAGACTGTGTTGTTAATAACGAACTGTTTAACTGTGAAAATTAAAGCTGGTGATTAGTGACTTAATTGGTGTCTTGTATTTTGTTTCCACTGTACCTACGACAATCAAGTAGACCGTCGTAACAGTGATGTCAGAACTGGGATAGAACAGTGGAAACTTTGAACAAGACGAGGGTAATTCGTAATTAATCGGAAAACAATGGATGGAAAATTTTCAGGCACTGTTGTGGCAGACAGAGGAACGACGACGACAGGGGGCGGAAGAAGCAGAAAAATGCGACAGGATGAAAAACGCAGACAGGAAACGGAAGAAGCAGAAAAACGACAGGATGAATAACGTAAGCAGGAGACGGAGGAACGGAAGCGTGAAACAGAAGACATCAAAGCATTAATACAGGAACAGAAACAGATGCAAGAACACAGTACCGCAGAATTGGGTCTCCTACGAGGTGAGCTTAATAAGCAAGTTACTAAAATATCGGAGGTATAAGAATCAATGACATTAAAAATAGCTGAAGTAGAAAAATCTGTCTCGATTGCTGGAGAATCGATGTCTACAAAAAATCTGTCATAGAAGAATCGATGTCTACAAAAATGTCTGCCACAGAAGAATCAGTGTTAAATAAAATATCTGTAGTAGAAAACTCAATGGCAAACATAAGAGAACAAATTAAAAGTGAAGTTGTGCAGTGCCTGAAGATACAGCCTAGTCAACTTTGTGAACAGACTGTAGCAATAATAAAGACAGAAAAAGACGCAGAAAATAAGCTAATAGAGAAAGTCACTTTGCCTGCAGTAGGGACAGTTCATGTCAATGCTCCAACCTTTGACGGAAGCAGTCGCTGGGCAACGTACCTCCGCCAATTTGAAGCTGCTGCATGCGAAAATAATTGGACGGAGAAAGACAAGGCAGTTTCACTTGTTCTCTCATTAAAAGGACCCGCGGCAGAACTACTATAGAAAGTGCCAACTGACAGCCAAAACACCTATGCCGAATTGATAAAAGCTCTGGAATTACGGTACGGTGATAAACTTTTGCGAGATGTGTACTACGCTTAGTTGAGAACAAGACGACAACGTTCCGGGGAGAGCAAGTATCGACAGATTGATTAGATTGGCCTATCCTGAAGCACCAGAAGATTTTTGAATAAGGTTTGCTGTGCAGACATTTATTTATGGCATCGGAGATTGTGAACTTCAGCAAGTGTTACGAATGGCAAGACACCGAAATAGTTCAGAAGCTCTTGTTCACGCCCTAGAGTTTGAAGCTGCCAAGTCAGCGTCCCACTACATTAATGAGTTTGTGCCATCACATTGCAGTCAGAAGATCCCTGTATCACATTGCCATTACGATGGGTGCAGAAAAACTGTGTTGTCGGACACACAATTCAAAAGTTCAAGAGAGTCGCAACAATTTGAAGAAGACAGAAGACCGAAATTTTACAACTGTGGAAAATGTGGTCATCTACAGGTAGACTGTTGGGAGAAGAAGATACCGAGAGAAGAGAGTGATCGCACCAATTGGAGAAGTAAAGTCCCAGAACAGCACACAGTTTCCACGCTACATAAGACCAGTGGAAACTTGATTGTTAATGGATTTGCGGAAGGTAAACCAACATTATTTATAGTTGACACGGGCGCAACAGTGTCCATTGTGCGCCCTTTAGTCAGCAACCGCCAGCCTCTAATTATTAGCTGTTGTACAATACAGACTGTGACTGGAAGCCCCGTCAAGGTGCTAGGAAAGGTAGACGTACGTATTCGCCTGGGTCTTCTCGAGTTTAACCAAGTGCTCGTTGCATACATTGTTGATGAAGTGATTTTTGGCACGGACATTATGAATGCCTACGGATTCGTTGTGGACTTAATAGAGAATGTCCTAAGGGTCGACCAAGAGAACGTAAAGCTTTGCATGGCTAAAATGACAGGGTCTACCAACCATTTGATTAA